>CM046311.1:6883444-7483444 GCA_025267735.1 Mactra quadrangularis | reverse complement strand
TTTTGGTGTAAAAAAACTGATCGAATGACGGAATCTAATGAATGGGATAAATTGTGGAGATTTTCTTTAAACAATTGTCCTTAAAAGACTTTTTGAGTTGATATATTGTACTTATAGCAGTGTTAAATTAATTTTTAACACCAACTTGCTTAGGGAGCAAGTTAAACCTGACAATATTTTGCCCCCAGTACCTTTAGTTGCCCAACATTTATCATTTATTTTTGCCATTTTTATAACTGAATAAACACTTAGACAGTATTAACTTTGAATTTTCATTTTCTTTTTTATAAGATACAGTTTATTTCTGCATCACAATACTTAAATTTTGAAAGATAGACTGTATTGCAAAGAACAAATTTATTGCAGTCAGTCAGAGAACAACCTATGAAACTCTGGAATAATGACTTTTTCTGTAAACTTGGGCTTTAAGTCCTGAAATGCTGACTTGCTCAGTGAAACAGTTACTATTGTAACCAGCATGCCTGGCCGATTTTCAACTTGGCAGGGCAAGTGCGCAAGACTAGTGCCTATTTCTAACACTGTTAAAACATATTAACAATGACTATTTTACAGGTTATATAGAGTTGAGTACATCCTTGTTGATACAGAATACATTAACTGGTAGAGATATATTATTATATGAGTATATATGTATACATATATCAGGTCTGGTAGGAAGTTTGCCTGCTAAAAACTTTAATATACTGGTAAGTTTTACAACTGCCATTATATTCCATATTAAACATCCCTCCCCTAGTGAACTTAAACACCCCCTTTTGGAAAATAGGACTTTCCTTAGAATTTTTAATAGCAAAGTTACTGTACTTGTTTTTTATATGTTGATATCTACTTAACACAATTTTAGACAAAGGTGCATCTGACAATGAGTTTGATTCCAAGGCAAAACCTATGTACCTGTTACCTGCTTTGAGTTTGATCATGAAATATTATCTCTGACAATTCTTCCACCTATGTTTGTATCAATTATGTCAGTTGTCAGCCTTTAGCAAGGCATTGTTCTGGATTAAAAACTTGGGTCCAGAGATCTAGGTATATCCACTAACTGCAAATTGGGTGACAGACCACTGTAATATGATTGTAAAGATGTTGAAATACTTCTTAAGCACCATTAGTTTTAAAAGGCCCATCAAGTCTGCTAGTACATGCTGTCTGATCTGTGGTGCTTTTTCACAAAAATCTCACGAAAAAAAACTTTGTAAGAATTTTTGTGAAAAGCACCACTGCCATATTTAGGGTCCCTTATCGATAAACATTTTACTGGTGGCCACTCAACCTTGAATATCTATCTTTGACTACCATTGACACAATTATGGACTGCTCCTTAATAAACTTGTTTTACATTCAGCCAGTTATGGGTTGATATTCATTTTTCTGAGCTAAAAAATACATTCTAACTTGTTTTTTCTTACAGGAGACATGTTTAATAAAGAATTTACTATCATATAATACATATATATCTTGTATGGCTGAAGATGTCTGGTGCTTTATTGCTAGGTATGATATCATTTATTTATTAGCCGGATTTTTCCGTCAAGTGGGCGGGATGGCATCCAGTGTCGTTAACAATTGTGTTAAGTTAAAGTTTTTTCTTTACCATATATTTCTGCCATTTATTGTCTTTATTGTCAGATCTTTATGAAACTTCATACTGTGATAACATACCATGTAATGAACAGAATTAGAAAGTTATCTCAACTCGGTCACTATATACCAGTATATGCAATACCAATATGCAGCTGCAGCAATATGTACGGCGTAACAAAATTAATGTTTATTTTCATTGAAAAATTCTTCCCTTCACCAAATGAAAATAGTGAAACGTCAGTTTTCCATGGTTCATTCAATGAAAGCTTAAGTTAAAAATATTTGGGCGCGTTTGGAATGTTCCCAAACTTAAAATGCCCATTTTTTTTTCGGTCCAGTCTGTTACAGGCACTTTCCCTATAAAATCCTATAACATACTTCAATACTGAACAGTTAAATAAGTACTTTAAGACAGAAGTATTATGCAGCCGTGTCTTTGGGTTTCCAAAGCAATATATAATGTGGTGCGTATAGCGGTTCGGTTCTTGCGCATCGTATCGCAATATACCACAATACGCTAGGACAGCCCTAACTATAATATTTTCTATTACAGGTTTGGTACAGCTGATCTATGTTATCAACATACAAAATATCTCACAGATTTATGTATTATAACAAACTATCATTATAATATTGTAAAACTTACAACTAGATTGATGAAGTTTCTAGCTCCAGATCATCAAGTAAGTTATCTGTTATACAGTGACCTCAGAAAGTCCTGGGGATAAAGTCATGTTTTTAGAACAAGTTTTTAATCATTTACCCATAAGACTAATGGTCATCTGATCAAATCAGCCTTGAATTTGGTATAGTGCGGCAATATTAACCTGAGCTTTAAATACCTCATTATAATAATTACACGTTTCACTTACAATTAATCGTGAGTTTCCTTATGCGTGTATGTGATTGTACACATGTTTATAACAGCATATGTGACTATAAATCAATTTTGTAAAAATGGCATGTTATTGTACTTTTAATTTTGGACACATTAGTTTATGGAGAAACACATAAGTCAGTAATATTGTGGAACTGTTTCAAGGTATTTATTCATATGAAAACAACATTAATTGTTCAATGCATGTATTTTGCCAAAAGCTTCGGATAAAATGTGATTTACAGCTGAAGACATATAGAAAATAGAAAATAATTACTGAGTTAAATGTATTATTGCATAAAGGTCAAACTCAGGTTAATTCTATTGGACTATATATAACTATTATAGTTTAATATTTAACATAATGAATCAGGCTAGTGCTTTAGAATAGATTTTGGTTGTTTCAAGCACAGTCCATGCTTCAGTTAAGTTCTGTATGTTTTCCCTTAACCAACCAGACTCTTGATTTTGATTTATGAGAATCAATATTTTAATAGTTACTATACGATAGTGAGTTGTCTATATTTTGTTTTATATATATTATGCAGGGGTGTGGAATTCCAAGTTTTTTTCCACTGGTCTACGGACAAGTAAAATCTAAAAATCAACTTGTCCAAGATTAAAATGCACTTGCACAGAAGTTCAATAATTGTAAAGAAATCTACTTTATCAATTCAAGCCACATATTTTTATAGCTAAAAGTATTACTGTCAATGGACAAGCGGGATAAAAGTATTGACTTGTCCTCTGACATAAATGTAGATGCCGGGCTAGCTCAGTTGGTAGCACTCAAGTCTACTGATCGAGGGGTTGTGGGTTCAATTCCCGGGCCGGGAATGAGTAGGTTGACTGACCGGCGTAATATGACATATACAATGTGTTGCTATGGCTTTAAACCCAACAAACAAACAAAACAGACATAAATGTAGGTGTAGGACAAGTCAGGTATAAGAATTCCACACCTGTGTAATGTATTTTAAATTTTCAGAATGAAATAATGAAACACTACAATCCAGAGTGTAATGTTAGATTATGGTGTGAAGTTATTGTTAGATGTGTACCAGATAGTGTAACCATGGCAACATGGTCGTTGTTATATAAACATACACTAGATAATATAAACAATTTCTGTAATAAACATGACAGAACATATTCTGATTTGTATGACTTGGTAAGTAGACATTTTGTTTTTATGAAATTATATATTTATATGGAGTTAAATTTCTTCAACTCAGAGCGCATATTTATTTACCTTGAAATTTTCAGTGACATTACTTCACCTTCATCAGCTGACTGATGTTATGGAAAAGGACAGTTAACTAAGCCATTGAAATCTAAGAAAGCAGGCCATCTATGAACCCGAATGAGGGACTGGAGCTACTATTTGTATACAACAGTCTCGTCATTTTCTCAGCACCTATTGTACTAGATAGATTTTTAAGTTTTGCTTTCTTGAATACTCATGCTTTTAATTTAATGAGTCTACAGTGGGTAAAAAACACAACTCATTGTGTAGTTTTATCCAGCTCTATACTCTGTAACCAATAGCAATTTCTTGACAAAGACTTGTTGGGGGTATTCATCACATTCAGTGATAGGTCTAGTTTCTTTACTTACAGTTTACAAGTTTACAGAATCTTGTTCTACTTCTGTGCAGTTTTACATCCTGTAAACAACCCAACAAAGGTCAGTTGTGGTCAGCTGTAACAGAGACAACTCAAATATTAATTAACACATGGAACAGTGACTGGACAGGAGAGATAATTTGTTATAAATGTTTATCAATACTGACACAGTTATCTGGATTGATTGTGACTGATCTGAAAAATGAACATTTTGTCAAGGTATGTAGAAAAACCTTTGTAAAAAAGATTTTGTATCTAAAGTAGGGCTCAAAATTAAAATCACATATAGGTTGCCAGTTGCACATACTGCTTTATATTTTACTTGGCCTAACCAAATATACAACAGAAGAAACAAGTTGCCCTAACCCAAATGTAAACTTATGTTAAATTGTGATTTCCCCTGTTGAGGCCAGAAACATATTACCTTTGTTTTGCTGACTGGTTTATCACACCACTGTAAATGTAGATTGTGTATCAACAAACAACATCATAAGATTTGTTTCAAGCCTTCGTGTATGTAAATATTCATGTCTGACTGGGTATGCTGGAATCTGTTTTGTCCCTCTGTGGAGTTTTGTGGCATATTTTCTATGGTCAATCTTTTGCCTACCTGTTTATCCAGTCAGGCTGCTATTATCCAGTGGTGAGTGAATGGGGAAGGGTTTCAGTATCAATATGACTAAAAAATGATGAAATGTGGGTTAACATAACAAAACCTTACATAAATTGGTTTCTTTTTTCCCTTCAGATTTTTGACTTATTGTTAAATGAAGCCAAAGGTAACGACGTTACAGTGAAACTGTCATCTTGTGAATTTCTAAAGAGATGTCAGAAAGTAAAGTTTTCCCCTGATTCAAAGGTAATTTTAGTTAAAGCTCATAGATTTGGTTGATTTTAAAATACTAAAAATATACATTGGATTGGTAGTCATTGGATAGCCTTCTCGGCATTGATTTCATATCACATCAAAATCCTACCTTCTTGTTTCCTTGAGCAAGAAACTCAAACCCCCTAGATCAGTACTGGGAGACCAGGAAGTGGGCTTGAAAGTGATTAATGTTTCACAATCAAGCTAAAATAATTAATTATTAAAAACATTTAGATATTGATCATAATTAGTAAGCAAAGTTAGCCCTCTACTGCATGTGAATAAATAATAACAAAATACCTTTGCCCCCTTAAAGTCCTTGTACAAAAGTTTGCTATAATCTAACGCACATGTACCAATGAAAAAAAATATTTTTTTGGCTGGGCAAATTCTAAAGTCAAATTAAAAGTGTATCAATACATGATACAAGCTTAGTTACATAAATAAATTTAATAATAGTAAAATTACTTGCAGTATGCACAATTATGTGTCTCAGAGTGGGCCCTGTATTAATGTAATGATTTTAAAACTTTGTCTATTTATGTCCGAAGAGGTTTCTCTGCTCTGGATCATTCATAGAGTTAATTTTCTTCAACTCAGAGCGAATATTTATTTACCATGGTATTTTAGTGACATCATGTCAACTTTTTCAGCTGACTCATTTTGATCACATGACCGGTAAAAGGGTCATGTGATAAGAGGAGACTGTTAAGGAAAGTTAAGGAAGCCATCGAAATGAAACAATGCAGACCATCCCTGAACCGGGACAAGGGACTGGAGCTACCATTGGTTTACAACAGTCTCCTCGTATCATGTGACCCTTCACCGGTCATGTGATCAAAATATGTCAGCTGAAGAAGGTGACATGATGTCACCGAAAATTTCAAGGTAAATAAATATTCACTCCGAGTTGAAAAAATTAACTCCATTTGTGTTTATTCGAATTATTTGTAGCAAGCATTGATATTAAAGAAGATATCAGTATTATATAATACATTATTACAAGATGTCCATCCTCTAGTACATCATACAGCTTTACAATCATTTACTATATTTGCTGAATCTACACCATATGAAACATTAGTACCTGAATGTCTCTGTGAGAACCAATGTTTACAAGATAAAGTTGTCACTTTCTTAAGTAAGGTAAGGTTTTATTTAACATTTATATAACAAAAAAAAATCTATGGTCTGAGTTTGGATAGAATCCTCAGCCTTTTAAGTTGCAAGCGGACTGTCTACCAAGCTAGTTGAAAGACAAGGGAGAACAAGTGCCTTTTTTATAACTCTCCAGAGTTTGTTCGGATATGGAAATCATGGAAAATGAGTATTTGTGTGGAAATTGAATTTCCAGGGTTTTATATTAAAAAAGCCAAGGTAATTTAAATTACAAAAAACTTATTGAAATCGGTAAAAAAACCTGGCACTATAATGTCATAATGTATTCTAAACATGTGCTTGGTAAAAATGCCCCATTTTCTGTTTTCCTTTGTGCTGTAGACATTGTTGTTGTCCAAATTATGAAGTTCAGGATTTTTTAAGGGGCCTGACTAGGGATTCTTTCCTATGTAAAAGCTATGTCAGTTTGCCTTAAAATATTTAGTATTTGTTTTCTTTCCACAATTTAATTATAAACAGTCAGGCACTGACTGGTGATTATGAAATAATAAAAAATACCAAAAATCTGTGAGCAAATTTCTTTAAATTGAGATATCATAACATCTCCAGTGAGTAGACTTACTTTCTTCTGTGATGTAACTGAAATATTGCAAGAATCAGCATATAACATCATAATAAAAAAATGTATTTTGATTTCTGCTTTATTTTCACAGACTCCACAAATATCCAGCAATTTTGATGAGTTAAAATATATAAGATGCCAGTATGAAGAGTTGAGACAAAAACATGAAGACTGTGATATAAAACAACAAGATCATGATGTAGACATTGTCAGTGAAACTGTCAGTAAAGATATGTTGGATGATATTGAATCTATTGAGGTTTGTTTTATACACTTCACTCCAAAAAGTTTTTAATATTTAACATACAGTTTTCTCCAAAGTTCATGATCAAATGAAATGAACATAAACTGACAATGCAAGCTACAAGTAATTTTACTATCCTTAAAGCTTATTCATGTGTTTGACTAACGGGACGTATTATGTAATGATGTCTGTCTGTTCATCCGAGGACAATTGCTTGTCCGGATGATAACTCAACAACATGTGCAGTCTGTTTTTCTCTTTTATCTAAGTTGGAATAAATGGTCACGTAGTTCCCTTCATTAGTTCTAAACTGGACATGATTTTTTATGTTCTTAATATTGTGTCTGAACCCACGTCGGTGGCACAGTTGGTAGCGCACCGGGATTTGGAATCTCATGTGGCAAAAGGGGTACAGGTTTCGAATCCCACCCAGGGAGGTTATACCTTCCATGAAAATTTGACAATAGTTTCAATTTTCCTCCATTAAGTGAGGTGAGTACTGGTTATAGACTAATGTCCAGGTGGCTAGGTTAGGTACGCTAAACTCAATAAAAAATGTTTACCCAGCATCAAACCCAATAAAAAAAAACAAGCTGACATAAAAACTACTTAAAATTGTTTGTATTTGTGTTTCAGCCAGCTACAAAAAGAAAGAAACTTGATGAGGATGGTATAGAAAGTGTTATTTCTGATCTAGAAGAAAACATGAAAAGATTAAAGTTACTTACATCAAACCATAAACTTACCAACAGTTATAAACATAGACTGACTCAAGTTAATACAAAACTTTCAAGTCTCCTTGATTCTTTGTGAAATATTGTTACATAAAATTTTACACTAAAATTCTCCTATTTAATGCTATCAAAAGTCCTTGGACACAATCTTGTAATAAGGATAAACTTTTTCACATTTTATCATTGAAAAAGAAACAAGGGACATGTTTGATTCCCGAGATCTGAGTAATTTGAGTACTCTGATCACTGATAAATTGAATCAAATGATTCAGTTCAGACACTCTGAGAGTACTCTGAATACACCTGCCTTTAAAGAGGTGTAAGCGGTGTATGACATAATTAAGATGGTGGAAATGAGAACTGTGTTTGAAAGTGAGTATTGGAAATGTTGTTTTTTGACCATGGAAGTGTTTGTCAAACATTTTTTGTGTCAAATCATCATCAGACTCTTCTGATAAATTGCTGTCGTCTTACAAAAACAATCCTATGACTTTTTCCACCATTTTGTTTTCCTGCTACAGAATAGGGACATTTGATTCGTCATTGCTCCAAGAGTACATCATAGTACACCGAGTAGACTGAATCAAATATGCCAAAGGTGTCATTTGAACAAATTCATCATTAGAATTACTGGTATCTTATAAATGTATGATTCCAACTTTATTGTTACATGAATAAGGGACTTTATTAAGTTATTTCCCCTTGAATACTCTTCAAATAGGTCAGTCCAATTTGTTGGATTACTTGGATTTTACTCTTACTTTTCAATGTCAATTTACCAAAATTAATCTTAATCTTAAATAACTTAATCATTTAATTTGTTTGAAATTCAAGGGTAAAGAACTATCTAAATTTCATCACTTCTGTCATTATCTTAATTAACAAGAAAGATATTAGATGAAATATTTTATTAACCTTAAATAGGATAAAATCTGAGGATTCCAACTGAAAGGACCTACATACCAATTGGATTGCTTCACATTTTATCAAGGAAAGATAACTAAAAAAAGTCCCTCATTTTGATAATGTTAACCTGTATCAGGTAACTGTTGCCAAACTGAAGTTCAAAGTTTCCTTCTTTTGTGCACAATTAATTGTTAATAACTTATGTCACTGTTCCATAAGAAATCAATATTAAAAAAGATACTCTTCAGAATAGGAAGAAGTAACCTTATGAGGAAAATTGTCAACTCCTTCAGATATTGTGAATATATTTATTCTTCAAGTTGTTCAGTTTATTCAGGGATTTTTTATAACCGGGATTTGCTACAAAGTGCTTTATTGAAAATTCATAGTCGTTACTGTCTATAACTAGCTGAAGCAGGCTGTACAAACTATTTCAGAGTTTAAAAACTTGATTTATGTCTTTGTTCATGTCTTTTATGCAACTTGTGAATGTTTCTGAAGTTTTTGACAAAAATTTGTTGCAATTATGGCCAAAAATATTACTCTAAGGGATGTAAATTAGGGCTGAAAATGGGAGATCAGTGGAATAATGCATAGTTTTGTGAAACAGTCTATGAGCATAATTTACATAAAGTCAAATAGAAACACATTTTTCCTAACCTTTATGTTAATTATAATGGTACTGGTACAAAATTTCACATGAATATCTTTATTTAAACTTGTAATGCTTGTTCTATGTATGAGCTGAAATAATAGCCACGACTGTGAAATTTGATGTAAATCTATGTGGTTACAAATCGCTGTTATATAAAATCCCTGGTTTATTACACTGTGCAAGAACTTTTTAATGTTATTATGTTCTATCTATGTGTGATTTTTATCACAGTGTTTTGTTATTTATATGCTATAATTATTATGTTACATCAACATGAAATTTACACTGTTTAATTTTTACTTGATTTTATAAAATAAAACAAAAGCATTTTTTCTTGTTTTTGTTCTCTTGTGTTATTTTTTTAAATCAAGTCAATGCATGATACATTGCCGCACAATGATGAACATTCAACCAGCAATTTTATATAACAGGGATTTGTAACCACTTAGATTAATTTGATTTACATCAAATTTCACTGTAGTGGCTATTATTTCAGCTCATACGAATAGCAAGTATTAAAAGTTTAAATAAAGATATTCGCATACTGTACCAGTACCTTTCAAAATGTCATAAAAGTTAGGAAAAATGTGTTTCTAGATGATTTTGAGGTAAATTACGCTCACACTGATTGTTTCTCAAAATTATGCATTTTTCCGCCGATCTGCCATTTTCCACCCTAATTTACATCATCTAGAGTCATTTTTATGGTCATAAAGTCTCATAATTGCAACAAATTTTTGTCAAGAACTTCAGAAACATTCACAAGTTGCATGGAAGACATGTTCAAATGAATAAATCAAGTTTTTTAACCTTGAAATAGTTTGTACAGCCTGCATCAGCCAGTTCAGTTATAGACAGTGTCGACCGTGAATATTCAAAATAGCACTTCGTTACAAATCCCTGTTATATAAAATCCCTAATTCGACTTAGTATTTACAACATTAAGTTATCTGAGTGCATGGGTCATAACGTTTTCATGACTGGTCTTAAAGTCCAGGATTTTTAGTCTGAGGAAAGGCTCCTTTCCTATGTTTTACCAGGAATTTTATATAACAGGGATTTGCAACGAAGCGCTATTTTGAATTTTCACGGTCGTCACTGTCTATAACTGGCCAAAACAGACTGTACAAACTATTCCACAGTTTAAAAACTTGATTTATATTTTTGTACATGTCCATCATGCAACTAGTGAATGTCTCTGAAGTTTGTGACAAAAATTTGTTGCAATTATCACCGAAAATATTACTCTAGGTGATGTAAAATAGGGCTGAAAATGGCAGATCGGCGGAAAATGCAAGATTTTGTGAAACAGTCTATGAGCATAATTTACATCAAAATCAAATAGAAACACATTTTTCCTAACTTTTATGTTAATTCTAATGGTACTGGTACAAAATTTCATGTGAATATCATTATTCAAACTTGTAATACTTGTTATCCGTATGGGCCAAAATAATAGCCAGTGAAATTTGATTTACATCTATGTGATTACAAATCACTGTTATATAAAATCCCTGGTTTATTACACTGTGCAAGAGCTTTTAAATGTTATTATGTTCTATGTGTGATTGTTATCACACAGTGTTGTGTTCTGTTCTGTTCTGTTCTGTTCTGTTCTGTGTTATTGAAGTGCTATAATTATTTTGTTACATCACCATGAAATTTACACTGTTTAATTTTTACTTGATTTAATAAAATAAAACAAAAACATGTACTTATTGTTTTTATTCTCTTATGTTATTTTGTTAAACCAAGTCAATGCATGATACATTGTCTTGCAATGACGAACATTCAACCAGGGATTTTAGATAACAGGGATTTGTAATCACATAGATTTACATCAAATTTCACTGTAGTGGCTATTATTTCAGCTCATACGAATAGCAAGTATTAAAAGTTTAAATAAAGATATTCGCATACTGTACCAGTACCTTTCAAAATGTCATAAAAGTTAGGAAAAATGTGTTTCTATATGATTTTGAGGTAAATTATGCTCACAGACTGTTTCACAAAATTATGCATTTTCCGCCGATCTGCCATTTTCAGCCCTAATTTACATCACTTAGAGTCATTTTTATGGTCATAAAGTCTCATAATTCCAACAAATTTTTGTCAAGAATTTTTGTCATAATCATATAGAAACACATTTTTCTGAACCTTAACGTTAATCTAAAAATTACTGGTACAAAATTTCATGTGAATATCTTTATTTAAACGTGTAATATATGTTATCTTTTTAAGCCGAAATAATAGCCACAACAGTGAAATTTGATAAAAATCTATGTGGTTGCAAATCCCTGTTATATAAAATCCCTGGTTTTAACCATCAACATGGATTCAATGATTTGGTAGCCACTGACCTGACATATTGCACTTGTATAAGTAGTTTACAATTTTTTTATCTTTGTGTATGGACACATGTAAACATGTAGATTTAACATTGACCTACTAAACACTTGTCAAACATTATATATAGGTCAGTTTAAACCAAGTGACTTTAAATGATGGTTACTAAAATTTTACTTAAACACGTGTCCTATACAATTCTTTTGATAACTTTTTGGTATGAGAATCGTCACGTGTAGGTTTGTTGCATCTAAATGTCAGAGGGAGGTAAAACTATTATAGTTATTCAATGGGAATTTTTGTTGAAGAATAGACCAAATCATTTGATACCTTTCAAGATTTTCATAATGTCGAAGGTTTATGCAGGGGGTGTGCTATTTGGAATATTCCCGGTCGTCACTGTCTAAAACTGGCCAAAGCAGGCTGTACAAACTATTCCAGAGTTTAAAAACTTCATTTATGTTTTTGTACATGTCCTCCATGCAATTTGTGAATGTTTCTGAAGTTTTTGACATTTGTTACAAATATGACTCTAGGTGATGTAAAATAGGGCTAAAATGGTAGATCGGCGGAACGTTCTTTTTAAACTCATTACTTTAAACGACCCTGTCATGTTGAATAATCATATTAAGCTGCTTATAAAATTAATGTGTTCACACAGGAATAAAAACTCTGATTATTGTCAAATAGGCCTATACAGGCGGTAAAGAAAAAGAAAAGAAGTTGCACTAACATTATGTATTTGATGTAATTGAGATCTTGCTATATTTAGTGCCTCGAGCCTGAGTTGACCCATTCTTGTATTCAGAGTCTAGTAAGATTCTCGATTCTAGTTAGATCGAGAATTCTCGAAACTAGTTAGATCGAGAATCTCGATAACCTCGGGTACGAGAATAGAGTTGACAATGGAAATCTTGTGAAACAAAAATAAATCTTCAATCTACGTCAAACATTCAGATGTAAGTGGTTTGTTTTGGTCCTCCCACTATTTTGTCACTTTTGTTGGCTTCCGATGTTTACAAAATCAGCATCTACCACCGACCACAATAAAAACATCGTGAGGCACGTTATCTCATTCCTTAGGCGATCTACTACAAGTTTCCGCGCTTAATTGAGTCACGTGATGTTTTGGTTGAGTCTAAAAGCAAAACTGCACGGTCAATGCCCGGCATCACTACAAAGACTTGGGTACCAAGTTACTTACTGACTTCAAAATTTGGAATGAAATACTTACCATTGAACTACCTTAATAACACAAATGGGAGAAATCAAAATAAAAAGTCCCTTTTAAAATTCTCTACACAATTGTTAGTATCTGTTGACTTATTTGATTATCGCTTTGGTACGAACTATACTTTTTACAGTGCCCTACAAAAGTTATTAGAAAATCAAATTTTGAGAAAACTAATCATACATTTCACACGTAATTTTACTATAATTAAAGCTTTTCGTGTAATTTAGCTTGAACCATATTTTGATAAACTAATAAATGTTGCTTTTTGAAGTTAGCTTAATTGACTCTTTGTTTTCATGGGTATATATATTGAACTCGTATGAACTGGTTGATCCAAGAAACTTATTTAATGTTTTTACATCTATAAATTTAAGGAAGACACTGTGTGATTTGGGAGTACTTCAGGCCTTCTTTCTTCTATCTACGAACGATATAAACACGTCAGTTTGCCTCACCTTTTGTTTTTACTCTAAACAATCAATTTATCGCCCTCACTATTTCAACATTGTTTGATATCACATTCTTATGTGGTCAAGTTTACAACATAAAATCACTTGTTATACTTACTACGTCCTTAACTAGTCACATAAGGCCAGTAATATATAATTGTTTAATTTCTTTTTGCAAGTTTCAACTTTTATATCACTATACACAACAGGGCACTCATTTGGCATAGTTTGGGGTCGAATATGGGTCCCATTTCCCTCTCAAAATCATATGTTTTTCCCTATCTCAGATAAAAAATTCCCTTTAAAATTTAAGGAAAAAGAAAATTGAGTACGGAGAATAGAGAGTTAAGGACCAGCTTCAGGTCATTTGTTTTATTTGTCATTCTACAGTCACAATCTATACTAGCTATTTAAATCAATGGTAGAAGTGTCAGAGTAACAACTGTACACATTTAAGAGTTGACTGAAAATTCCTCATATTGTCTTGAAATTATGCAAAATTCCCATTTCTGAGGGTATGTCTAGTGCCCTGCACAAGATTCATGTGATACAGGAACACTTATTAAGTACTTGTACAATATGGATACCCTGTTGAATCTTGTATATACGGCCCTTGTTTTAATCATTTGCGATTATTTTAAAGGAACAAGAGAGTACTGACCCTCGATGAATCGATCATTTTATTTGTTAACTCAACTTTTGCGTTTGCAGTTTTAGTAAACGTTTTTAAGTTTGTATTTTTACTTGGTTTTGTTTAATAACATGCCAATGGTCGGACGGGTTCGAGTAGTTATACTACGTTGGAGTGGAGATCATTTGCATGATTGCTGCGTTGGTTCAAATCCCATTCAAAACCAACCTCGTTAAATTGCCATGAGCAAGAACCTTTATCCTACTAGCTCAGTACTGGGGACCAGGAAGCGGACTCAAAAGTGATTAATCTAAGTTGTAAGAACTTGTTTCACAATCGAGCTAAAATAAATTATTACAAACTAACTGAAGAAATAGTTATATTAAGGGACCTTAGTCAGTTATTTCCCCTTGTATACTCTTCAAATA
The DNA here is from genome assembly GCA_025267735.1 of Mactra quadrangularis. Taxonomy (NCBI): domain Eukaryota; kingdom Metazoa; phylum Mollusca; class Bivalvia; order Venerida; family Mactridae; genus Mactra; species Mactra quadrangularis. The sequence continues at coordinate 7,469,101 of CM046311.1, read as the reverse complement.
GGTAGGTCCTATCAGTTGGAATCGTCGGATTTTAAATGTCAATTAGCCACAATTAATCTTAAATAACCTTTTTTGTAAATCCTTTAATTTGTTTGAAATTCAAACTAAGTATTGATAGGGTGAATTTCCTCACTCATGTTAATATCGTAATTTACAAGAAAGATCTTAGATGAAATATTTTATAATCCATACATAGGATTTCAATGATAAAATCCGAGGATTCCAACTGATAGAGCCTACTTACCAATTGGATTGCTTCCGATTTTATCAAGGATAGATAAATGACAAAAGTCTCTCATTGTGACCAGAAAGATACGTAAACCCAAGTCTTGTAACAGTCCGGCCTATATCAGTCATCTACATGCACCAAACTGCCCTCTAGGTTCACTGGTACTCAGTATATTTGTATAAAACTTGGACTAAACACTACGATTCAAGCTAGAAACAATATCAACGTTGAAAGACCTCGTACTAAAATAATAGTCTGGATTTACAATAAAGATACTATAAGGATTGGAAGAACTTTCGCCTGTAAATAAATATACGTGCTTTTGTTGGCAATAATTCTAACTTTGAAAACTTCGGCCTGTTAACAAACAGTTTAATTAAAAAACTTGCGTCATCGATACCGTATTTATAAAGACTACTTCCAACTTTTTTCAACTATAGCGAAGAATATTTTTGTGGACATCTAAATTAAAAATCAACATATTCAAGGAGCAAGCAAGTTAAAGATTGGCTGGAATTAGTTTATCTAATATATTTTTACGATAAATCAACACTAATTTAGAGTCATATTGCGACATTCAAAGACTGAAAAAAAGTTGGGTCTCTGTTGATTCCTACTAAATTGGAGGAAGATTTTCGTTGTTGAAGAAAGTACTAAGTTCAACTGTTATAACGAACTCTGGAAGGATGAATCCATTGTCTATGTTACGTATTGTAATCGTAGTCATAGTTATTGCTACAGTATTATGTCTACCAGTTGATGACGTCACGAAAATGAATATTCATGAGACAGATGGTGAGTTTAATTATATTATGTTTTTGTATTTATATTCATTTTTTGTTAATAAATATTCATGTTTATTATAATGCTTTCCAGAAGAATGTATACTGGGATTTATCGGGGAAATAAAAAACGATATTCCACTGTTTTGAAACAATGAAAATATATTTGTAAATTTTCACTGTTTTGATGCGCCATTCTGATGACATATCATACTTAAACTTTATAAAAAGACAGTTGAAGCATATAATAAACAGAAAATTTGTTTATTTCGGTGTATTTATTTCACTCGTGAGCTAATAATATTATACATGTATTTTCACTCGTGGGTACGCCACTCGTGAAAATATTGCATCCTTACTTCACTCGTGAAATAAAACTCGATCTAACACCGAAATAAACAAATATCCCCTATTTTTTTTTAACTTACTTTTATAGTATTAATGATCTGAAATATCCATTGATTGCAATAAATTTCAACATTCATGTGTTATATTATTAACATAGCTATTCATGATTTAAGAAATAACTTACAGTTGTCTATATTTTGTTGTCTAATAAAATATAGGCACGAGTTGTGATGCGCGTATGATTAAATCACGAGTGCTTTAGCACGAGTGATTTAATAAGCGCATCAAACGAGTGCCTATATTTTATTAGACAACAAAATATAGACAACTGTAAGTTATTTCGATTCTAACATTGTAAAATACATCCGTAGAAAAGATATATTTATAGAACTATTTTTAACTGTCAGAAACGTCATGCTGTTGAAATCCACCCCAGTGCAAAGGCCGAAAATAGCATTTATTTACACAATTCTCACGGATAGGTGTTTCTTATTCCGAACAAAAAATATCAAAATCTTAATTATAGAGTAGAAACCAAATTGTAAAAGTTAACCCTTATAAACTCGGGCGCCATTTTCGGCTTTGTGCATTTAACGTGGGGAGTAAAATTTCAACAGCCGTCACGAGCTATATTTTGTTGAATAATAAAGCATAGATGACGTCACATTAAATAAAGAGTGAAAACGCACGTGCCTATGTTAGAATTTTAATTAACATTGATATTTATGTTTTTTATTTGACATTTTTGTTTTAATATGGTATTTTATATCTATGCATGTTTTAGTAATGTTATTGACATTTGACATTTACTTCAAGTTTTCAAAATGAAAAATAACCGATAACTTTGGTTATAGCTAATGGAATTAAATTAGAAAAGTGATGTTACTTTATAATTGTTAAATTCCGTACTAATATTAGATATCAGGGTCCGTATTATCAAGCATCTTACGACTAATTTGGTCGTAAATCCTTTCACTTGTATCGCCAAAAATCGTAAGATTTTGGATAATATGCTGACCAAGGGCCGTATTTCCATCTCTAATTAATGGTAAAATTCTCATCAAATCAATAGAGTTTCCTCACAATAGACCAAACTTTCCTTAGGTTTGAGAAAAAAGTCAACATTTTCTTTTTCGTAAGTATTTCCTTAGTGACTTTGAGAATACCACTTAAGGTTTAGGAAGACTTTTCTCTGTAGCTAAGGAGAAAATGTTGAAGATGAGGAAATACTTCAATAAAATCGTAAATATGTGAATACGGTCCAAGATGATATATTGATGTTCATTTTTATTTGTACTGCTTGTTTGCATGATATTATTTGAGTAAGAAATCTAACTGCGATTGCTTCCATCACCTTGGCGTAAATTTGTACCTGCAAGGATGATACTATTTTGTTGAGTCAATATGTAAGCTGCACATACTGGAAGCGGAATAAAAGAATCCCCTGGGAAGATAGATAGATAGATAAATAGATAGATACCAGTAGACCCAGGGGTAATAGGTAATGAACGTGCACCGCCATAAAACTTGGATTATAAGTTACAATTACTGAAAAAAATTTTAAATGCATGCTAATATTTCACTTATACATGAAACTATTTTTGTTTTTTATTCTTCCAGATTCCTGGTCATCTACGATGAAAACCATGTATGACAAAATTTCAACCATAGTCTCGCAAACTCTCGGTTTAACACGTGACAAACGAGAAGCAGTTGAAGAAATTCCAGAATTCGAAGTTAATTCTACGACAAGCAATGAAACTTCTTTTGAATTTTACGAGAGACAATATTTCATCAACAAAACTCGAGAAATCCTAGAACAATATCTTGGTATGCATCGCAGAGAACAAAATTCACGACCTGAAACTGCGGGAGAAAACCTATCTCAAAATGGCGTCGCGCGACCAACCGCATTGCCTCACGGGAAAGAATGGACGACAGACAAGAGTCGCGTGGATCCAATTTTGGAAAGGAAACTGGAAGAACTAAACAATTTAACAACAGAACAGTTGATCAACGTGTTTCATAATAGTCAACATGTTTTGAGGACCACAAACACTGAAGATCAGAACATCGCTAGTCTTTGTTGTCATTATGGTTAGAGGTAAACAAACTGAAAGTTGTCAGAAATAATCATTAAACCTTGACATAAAAATGTGTAATGTTCGAAACATCAGTTAAAATTAATTGGAACTTTAGTCAGTTATCTTTCCCTGATAAAATCTGAAGCAATCCAATTGGTAAGTAGGTCCTTACAGTTGGAATCCTCGGATTTTATCATTGAATTCCCATGTAAGGGTAACAAAATATTTCATCTAATATCTTTCTTGTTAATGAAGATATTAACAGAATAGATGGAATTAAGATAGTTCTTTAACTTAAAAATAATTTGCTTGAATTTCAAACAAATTAAATGATATACAAAAAAGTTATCTAAGATTAAATTTGGCAAATTAACATTGAAAAGTAAGGGTAAAATCCGAGTAATCCAACTAGTTAGACCTACCTATTTTGAAGAGTATACAAGGGGAAATAACTGACTAAGGTCCCTTATTAGTTAATCACTATACACTAGTAATTCAAGTTACTGTTAAATATTGTCTGTGACGCATGTACATTAAACCCGCTTATTTAGATACTTGGATATATATTTTATCGATAGCGAGTACAGAAAGGCCATGGTGAGTATTTAAATCAGTGGGGTTATTGTTTACATTACTGTTTGTTGAATAAAATTTAACTATAGTTTATCAGCATATAATTGAAACTGTACAACAAGAAATAACCTTTTAGTACAGAAAAATAACTTAATATGATATGCGCTATTGTCTTCTTTCATTTATTTTAATCCAAGATCTAATTTGTGAAATCATTATTAAGTAAATAAAATCTAAAAAATTATAAACGAGTTCAAATATTTTGTTTCTTTAGAAAGGCGACACCAGGTCAAATTCAATACATGATAGCATGTAGAGGGTTGTGAATATCCACGAATCTGGAGATCATTCTGGCTTTAAAAGATTGAATAGATCTAGAGTTGGTGAGTTTAAACCATTAAATCACTACAACGATTGCTAAGTTAGGCATACAATGTACTATAACACCAAACGTCGGATCCGGCGGCCCTGGAACTTTATTTTTGCTTTGTACCCGAACAATCACCGGAACGTAGCCGAGACTAATACAAAACATTGTTGTTTCAAATTACATCCAAAACTTTCGGCGTTTACTTTTGCAAGAAACTTTATCCTGGTAGCTCAATACTGAGGTTCCAGAAAGTGGACTCAAGAGTCTCTAATCTAAATTGTAAGAACTTGTTTCACAGTTGAGCTTATTGACGTATTTGTTAAAACAAGACATGTAATGTGGAAACCACATTAGAGCCGGATTTTCATCAAGATCTGACCATAAATGACAGATATCCAACATATTAAACTTTAGTGCCAAAATTACAAATGGAAATATTCCATAATAAAGCCATGCAGAGTTGTGATTGCTTTCTATCTCGGTTCATCACATGGTATGCTATTATTGTATGAAGTTTCATAAAGATCTGACAATAAATGGCAGAAATATATGGTAAAGAAAAAACTTAATCGCAATTCTTAACGACGCCGGCACCTGCTTGTCCGGGTTTCACCATTTACCATAAGCCGAATGTTTTCATTGAAATATCCGGCTAATAATGACCAAAAAAGGGACGCAAACCCAATAATTGTTATGGCTAAAATTTCCAAGTGATATTGTTTGGTGTCATGTTTTATTTTATTGTTGATTTTTACATTACGTAAATGGAGAACAAGAAATACATCAGATTGAACGAGAGGACAAACATGACAGAACAAACACCATTGAGAAATGTTCCACTGCTAACTAACGTGTAATATGGTAATTGTATACAGTGAGCTACATGACCATGATCTGTACTGTTACCGTTGTGATGTCCATATGCACAATGTAGAAACTACAAAATAAACAATAGATACATTTTGTATTTAAATTAATTTTTACTAAACTGTCAGTGGTGCATACATTAAAAATGCTAAAGTGCTACCTACAGCACCATGCATCACATTAACCAATGTGGCAATTATATGAATTGGGGACTTTAGACAGTTATCTTTCCCTGATAAAATCGTAAGCAATCCAATTGGTGAGAAGCTCCTTACAGCCGGAGTCCTCGGATTTTATCATTGAATTGTTTTGTGAGGATAATAATATATTTCATCTTATATCTTTCTTGTCAATTTACAGGAGTGATGGACTTAAGATTTCTTTACCCTAACAATACTTAGCTAGATTTTCAAACAAATAAAATGATTTACAAAAAGATTTATTTAAGATTAATTATGGCAATTTGACATTGAAAAGTAAGGGTAAAATCAAAGTAATTTAACTGACTGGACCTACCTATTTGAAGAGTATACAAGGGGAAATAACTGACGAATGTCCCTTATTAGACTTTCATTGTAACAATGAACAGTCTAATATATTTGCTAAAATTAGAAATTTATTCAAAATGTACCTTGACTGAGTAGTTTTCATATTCCTTCATTGTTACACTTCCATCGTCTGGTTGTTAAATAAAAGAGAGAGAAAAAAACAGCGATTATCGATAATTTCATTATTTAGGAATGAATTACTCTATGTTATTTATAAAAAAAATGTCTGTCAGTATTTTGAAAGCACGTTTTCAAATTTCAGTACGCGCATTTTCAAAACTTTCAACTTCCAAGTTTCATGCTTTGAAAATCAGTGGACGTGACTATCTGACCCATTCGGAACTCCCCGGTCATTCGCTACGAATGTTCAAATAACATCGAAACCCCATCTCGTTGTTTTCTTGAGCAAGAAACTTTAACCTAGAAGTTTATTCTTGGAGTGGGGCAAGAAAATGACTCGATGTTGATTAATCTTAGAATTTATTTCACAACCGAACTAAAATAAATTTGTTTAGTATTACATTGTACAAATATACAAAAATACATAGGAAAAAATAATGTTCAAGAGTTGAAATAAAGAGGAAAACATGCGCTCACTTGGTGTTTTAAACCAACATTTCGTCATTTTAGATAAGACAATGGTAACATCGAAATTTTTCACAATTTCATACGGACATTAATAACAGTCAGTTCAAAACTTTTCTACTCATCAAATACATGGAGAGCTCATTTAAAGTTTATATGGCGTAAAAAATATGGATGCATTTTTGCGCATGCGCGTAAGCATCGGTTTCCAAGAATGTCTGGATTTTATGTAAAGTAAAATAAAACTTACTGTTTCCATCTAAGATATGTAAATAATCAATCATATGATCAGTAGGTAGTAGACCGTCACCATCTGTGTCATAAGCATTAAATACAGGTCGAACTGTATCTATAGTTGAACCACCAAAGTGGGCATACTCTTCAATACTGATCATACCATCTCCTGCAACATAAAACAATGTATCCAGTCATTTGTACCCCGCACACCCGGGGAATTGTCAAGAACCTACACCCTTTTTACATTCGGAATTACCTCGGCGATCTTCTACGCAGATAAACTACGCAGTATATTTTTGTAGATGATAACCGAGGTTGCTCCGAATGCCCCTTTTACTGTGAGCCCAGCAAACTCCTCGTAGAATAACAACCGCGTGAAAACCTTCGGATGGTCAAGCCGCTGGTAAAAAAGCCAGCCCTGTAGAGATGTCAAAACCTTGGGCTATTTCAACATTATTCCTGTATGCACAAGGCCATACGAAACATTTTCAACACGGAGTAGTACTGAAACCGTTCCATTTGTTGTGAAACACGGAGAGTATGTGGTTAAAATAACGGTTAGAGTCCTCGCTATATAGTGCGAAAACAATTCTCTACAATCGCCCAGCAGTACTGGGAAAGCTGGAAGGTAAAAACACGGTTCTTCCGCTCTGACCTGCGAGTGAGGGTACTGACTCAACATTATATCATTTACGACGATCGGATACTTGTACAGTATGAGATTTCCTTGTCACTTTCCTTGTACAAATTGCCATCGGAAATTTTATTCATAAACCATTCAAATATTTTAGCAAGCACTAGCCAGTGGCTACCAAGATGCAATGACTGATAAGAAAAGTGTTATAAGTACCTAAATTGCGTTTTGATAAGAAATAATTCCATTTAAATGAGCCAATAAATCACCGTCTCACGACGTTTAAAGCTATGAGAACACAATATTTACTGTAATTCCTTAACATCGGCACTTGCATCTTTTTGTCATGTGTGTGTGGAATATTTACAAGTTTGTTTGATAAATTTCCGTCCATTATTGTCCATTTTATAAAAGCTGAAACGCAAAAATTAGCACAAAATACGTCACGCGCCAGTTCGCGGCACAACGTCACCAAGGCAACGTTTTAATAATTTTGAACACCAAACCGAAAAGACGAAACTTTATTTGACATGTGTACTTAATTTGAACAAGATCGAAGGAAAGTCGCAAATTAATAGGTAAGTTGTGGAGCTACCTTAAAATATTTATCATGTTACAAGATTTCACTAACCATTGGTATCTTCAGCTACTGCGATCTTTGTTAATTCATCAAGAGATATCAAACCATCATGATTTGTATCAATAGCTCTAAATCCTGAATCTATCAGAACTTGTAACTGATGTCCATGAGGTAACTCTGTCAGCTGTTCACTGAAAACAATCAGCATGTGAATGCAATGGTTAGGTCTACCAGTTCAACACCTGTTATGTTTCTTGTTCACATTAACAAAATGGAAACAGATAAATAGTGATCATTTGATAGACTTTTGGGCCTAGAACTTGTTATATAAAGCAAAATGTTTGTTTGTTTTTGTTGGGTTTAACGCCGTAGCAACACAATGGTCATATAATGGCGGTCAGTCAACCTACTCACTCCTCCTGGAAAGGCTTAATCTCTGGATTAAGCTGTTAACCAACTACTTAGCACATACAATGTACTTTCGTCAGTTACTGACAACTGCCCTACATAATAAAAAATCATTGGTAGGAGGGAGAATAGCCGTAGAAATAATTTCATGACCAAGCTCCACAAAAGTATGCCCCTCCCGGGAATGAAACCCACGACCCCTCGGTCAATAGACTTGCGTGTTACCAACTGAGCTAGCCGGGCGGCATTAAAACACAATGTGTCAATTAACAATGAATAAAATAACTAGAGGCATTCCATTGTTTTCATTTGTAAAAAATTCTGGACTCATGTTTGTGTAGTCCGCCATTTTGGTTTTGATTGCTTTACTCTAAAATATGCTTATGGAACTTAGCTAACTAAAAGTGTATTTTAAGATGCAACAAATCGTTTCCTTGAGCAATGGACTAACAGTGAATAAAGTTAGAGAAAATTGACTTGAAACAAAAAAATACAATTCAAAAAGCATTTACACCGAAGCGTTTTATTGTATTAAACTGTCTCAAGTCAATCAATATGAGCAAACTATATTGTATACCACTGGTAAAATAGTAACTAACTTTATTAAATAAAATCCTAAGTACCAAAATGTATAATTTACCTGAAACCAAAGCAAATTGTTAAGAAAATTAGTGACAACATGATGTACTTCCAGTTTCTATTTTCTACAGGTCGTATAATAGATCTTATAATAGGTCATGTATATATTTATGTACTTTAAATAATGGACTTGCCCAATTAGTAGGTGGCTAAAGTTATGCAAGTGTATCATGTTCCTGTTTTAAACAGATCATTTTGACATGCAACATTTATTTTTAAACAGTGCATTATGTACATTGATAATTGGTTATGATGATTTATTAATAAAATACATGTGTTCAGAGTAAATAAATGTTGTTTCACACCCTTATATTAGTTTAATAGAATAGGCCATGTTTTTAACCACCATGTTGAGATGACCGACCTGTATAAGTATTCTTTTAAACCTGAACAACAGTCTTATCTATATTAGGACAAAGTACGATTTTAATCACTCGGTGTACTTCGTGAGTACTCGACAATCTTCGGCGTAGATATATAAATATATTGGCTCAGAAATTCACCGAGGAGTTCCGAATGCTTCGTGAGAAGACTTTACTAATGTCACCAATGCAGAGGTGATCCGCTTAGGACGATGTACAGGTCGTCCACGTAAACATTGCGTATATAAACAAAGCCAAGTTCATTACGCACCAATATTTAGGGTTCTATTATTTTTCAGTTTTATAGTTGAGTTATTTTACACTTTTTATGAACATACCACTATATAAAATTCACAAAGTGCCTATACAGTATTAAAAAGAAATGTTCAATATCAAAATTGTATGTTTAAATCCGTAAAATGTTGTTCATGAATCAACTTATTCGCCTATTCAGTTGGCAAGTCCAATATTTAAAGTGCAAAAACACGCATGACCTAGAATACGACCTGTACATTTGTAATTTACATGTGTAGAGGGACATCAATTAAATTTTAGATATCTTATCTTTACAATATGCAGGGTCAAGTCGGTGCAATTATATACAAATATGTACAATGTCCTCAAAAAGTTCTTTGACAATTTCTTTTAGGAAAATTGAAACGCATGCAAATAAAAGCCTCTGACAAAAATATAGTCATACATATGCACGTTCATCCCTGTTAAACACTAAACGCCCATCCAAAAAAAGAAAGAATGACTTATCTATGTCAAGTCCTTGTGGCTATATACTTATGGCTCTGTTATACATTTCTATCTTTGCACGAAATTTGCAACTTTTTTTTGACAGCGTGTTCTTGAATTTATCATTGATACAAAAATTAGAAGCAATATTAAACACAAATACCAACGGACCCTATCCCGAAATTAATCAAGTCAAAGGTACGTAATTCTGTATTATTGATAAATGTAAATAGTGTTCCTTTGGGTTAATTAAATTGTTGTGCTTACTTCAACTTCCAAGATGGGGAGAACAATAATTGCTGACGAAAAAATCCAAGCATACGCTGATAAGTTACAAAAGGAAGGGTCATGGTTTCTTGGTCTCATAATCGGAAAGGTATTTCTTTGAATTTTCTTGTGAATCAATATTGCTTCTGACATTTTAACGTTTGACCGGAAAGGACAAAAATGAAATAACCGGCGAATATTCGTCCTCAATATTCTTCGAACTTAGAAATCAGTTTGTAAACTTTTTTTTCAGAAATTCATTCTATTTCAAAGGATTGTTTTAAAAAGTTAGATTTTTCATCAGATATATATGTTTATCATATTTATTGATCTTGTATTAGTACAAATGTATGAAAAGTTGGCAGTTGTTACTCGGCTGTTTATGGACATTTGATCCTAATTAATGATGATTTAATGTAATATTTATTATTTCCTATTAAAGTTAACAAATCAGAAGGATTATGCTATACACATGGTACGTACACCAGAACCTGTGGAGGATGTTGCCGGTGACGATGATGATGATTATGAGTTGACAGGTCAATCTGAAACATCTACAAGAAAGAGACGAAAATCTCAGACAAAACCTCCAAGTCTGGACGAAATGAATGAAAGTTGGGCATCAACACATGCTAAACAGGTGATCCTTGATTGTATTTAACTTTTTATTTTGTTTTATTTATACATGTAGCAGAGGTAAAATATGGCACTTGTACTCCCTTGCCTTCAAGCTAGCTTTTATGGCCACATGATAGAGTGTCTGCTTATGATAGGAGAATTTGTGGATTTGAATCTCAGTTTGGACGATAGATTTTTAATCAGGTTACATTTGGCACCCAACGTAAATAATCCACCCTTAGATAGTCCAACAGACAATCAATTTCCCAGAATTTGTGGAAGAATTCTTTTAAGGAGGGGGTGTGTGGCAGGGGTATAATACAGCACTTACTCCCTTGCCTTCAATCTAGCTTTTATGGCGATGTGGTAGAGTGTCTGCTTACGACTCGAGAGGTCATTGGTTAAAATTTCAGTTTGGACAATGGATTTTTAATCGAGTTACTTACGAATTAAAGTAAGAACTGGCTGTGACCTTGAGGCAGTGATTAGTACACTCTACTTTGTATCCAAAAATATTGTCTAAGCCAACAGATTGCATGAATTGAAGCAATATGACCATGTGGCCATACATTAACCTAATTAAAAAGCTAACAAAAACATGTTTTGTTTTATTGAATACAACTTCTGCAATCTGACAGTGGAAGTTGCGTTTTACGGTAAACCATAGAATGTTGTACATATAAAATATTTAAGCTATAGTCATTGAGGTTGGTGGGTGACCACAGATATTATCATTGGCTTAGTCCATGCTACAGTATATACATTGTTAAATTGTTATATGTTTATATTTCAGGTGACTATGATGTTACCTGGAGGGTTAAATGTGATTGGAATATTTGCTTTAGCTTCAGAAACCATGATGTTAAAATCTCAGGCTAAATTGAGACAAGTAATATACTTTATTTATATTACATAGTAGTTTAAGTTCAGATTTCATGGACTAGCCCAGCTTTTTCTATAATCTTACATATGTTCTTAAATTTCACCTTCAAGCAGGTGGCTCTCACCGGGAGGCAGGACAACTCAACTCATAAAAAACTCAACCTGTGGATAAATCCACCTCATATGCTCCACAAATTTGGCTAATGGGGCAAATAAATATATCATAATAATATTTGAATCATAAAATATCAATACAACTCTGCTACATCACTTATTAAATTAATTTAGTACTGAAAATGTATTTGATAGAAACAAACTTTTTTTAGCCAGATTTTTCAACAAAAAAATTCGGCTTATAGTTTGGCGAAACACGGGCGGACGGGTGTCCAGTGTCGATAACATTTGCATTAAAGTTTTTAATATAGCATATATCTCTGCCATTTATTGTCAGATCTTCATGAAACTTCATACAGTGATAACATACCATATGATGAACAGAATAAGACAGTAACGACAACTCTAACTGGCTTAATTATGGATTATTTCCCTTTGTAATTTTTGCGTTAAAGATTTTAAATCCGTCTTTAATGTGGTTTCCACATTACATTTCTTGTTTTAGATATTATTTGCCATACAAAAACAAGAGAAGAAATCACAGATACCAGAAATGTCTAACACCATTACAGATAGAATTCTTCTACAGATTTGTTCAACTACAAGAAAGTATCCTATATATACTATAACTTATAGGATATTCTTCCACTTTGGTGTAGTTTGTTTTTCTGTGTAAACTCAGAAACTATAATTTCAAAAGTGGCATAGCCATGAGTTCGGAGCTCATGAGTTGAAGTAAAAAATATCTTATTTCAAATTTTCTTTTTCTATTATACTTTAGTTTGTGTTCTTCAAGAGACTTTTCTTGTATTTTCTATCACTGTGTTGTGTAAATTAATTACCTTAACTAATAATAAAGATATACATGTAAAACTATAGATGTCCAAGACCCTAAGGTAAAATGTATATTTTAATACACTAGTTATTAAATACCATGCCATCCATAATTACCTAAATACACTTATGTAAATGTGTAATTTGAATTTAAATTTTTACCAAACAGCAAAGCTTGGAACCATTAAAAAATTGATACAGGCTAGTAAAATTGACTTATTCCATATAGATAATTTTGAGTTTTACTATGTAACATATCAGGGCACTCATTTGGCATATTTTGGGGCCGAATGTGGGCCCCATTCCCCTCTCAAAATTATATGTTTTCCCCTATCTCTGATAAAAATTCCCCTCAGAATTTAAAGAAAAAGAAAATGAGTGTGGAGAATAAAGATTGTTTAGCACCAGCGCCAGATCGTTAGTTTTTTTTTTTGTCATTCTACAGTCACAATCTATGCTAGTTATTTAAATCAAAGGTAGAAGTGTCGTAGTTACAACTGTACGCATTTATGAGTTGACTAAAAATTACCCATATTTTCTTGAAATAATGCAAAATTTCCCTTTCTGAGGGTACCTGTCCACAAAAGTTGTCTAGTGCCCTGCATATTAAATCAGACTAGTGCTTGAGTGACTCTGTGGTAATAACTGCCATGTGTGTAATTTGTTTGTTATTTTTAGAGTACATTTAGACCAGCAGATTGGAAGTTTCAAACATTATCAGAAAGATGGAATTGTTTAGAGACAAATATATCACTGACTGTACCTGTATATGTTCCAGAGAAATCTAACACTTCTACATTGACTAAACAAATACAGGTAAATATATCAACTTACTATACAGTGATATTTTTAGAAATGAATTCAATGGGTCCGACAGGACTCACATGTTTTAAAACAATGAGTCCATGACGGAAACAATGGGTCCCTGCATATACAATCAAACATCCAGCTACATGTCTTTATGAACTTTCACTTTAAATAACAGTGTAAACTCAATAAATCATGTATCACTTTCAAAACTGCAGGAAAGCAAAACAATAAATTGAAATTAAGATTTCCATGTTTTATTGACTCAGACTCAGTCTGTACTAAAGACTTCAAACTATCAGTTAAACAGGCATATACTGTCAGACTTTCTGTCTGCCCAAATAATCAGTTGACAGATGGAATAATTATGTAAAATTTGACAAGTTGCTGAAATGTTTATATCATACACCAAACAAACTATGTTTATTTTAGGATGCAACCTAAGTCTTGTGATTTTTTTTTATTTCTTTGGGTAAGAAATCACAAGAATTATCCAACATGTGTCTCTAACTCAGGCTTCAAAAGTTAATAGTCAAAGACTCATATGGCAACTTTTAAAGAATAAAAAATATTTCTCAAGCAAGAGTCCAAAATGTTGTATAAATGATGGTGGAAATCAGTCCATAATAATAAATATTATTGATAATGCATTTAGTTGATAATATACATTGTATTTCACCCTTCTTTAGATGCTTTTGTATACAACCACCAACAGTCATTTTATTTACCCTGAATGCATCTTTCAGTAATTCTGATGGTTTTTCATAAGAAAACTTGGATATTACAATTATTTGATAACACAATTCACAAAATAAGTTATTTATTTACAGTTTAAGTCTGATTAAATATGTATTCTTATCAACTTATTTAACCGTATAAATGTCCAATCAGTTGACATATTTTTCAAGATAATCAAGTTGATAAAAAATTGTCAAATGAAAAATTTTAAAATATTTCTTTTTTTAAATGTTCATAACGTATCAAGTACGAACATTATTGAGGATTATAATTGAGAAACCATCATGAAATGAGCTAGTTAGGGTCAGCTTTTATGCTTATTGACTTCAAGTTCATTAACAATTTGTAACCGTGGTAATAATTGATTAGGCATAATAAAAGTTTAGACCGTTAGAACTTTTACCATTCCTCACTGTGTATGACAGAGATTTGGTCGTAAACTTTAAATCAAAGTGCTCAACTAATGACCTCTTAGCCTTGCAATTTGAAAAGATTTATAACTAGCATCTCTAATGTACCAAACACTTGTTAAATACAAGAAGAAACTGAGCACCAGTATCTAACTAGATAGCGAGGTGAAAACTCCTAAATTACGCCATCAATAAAACCTGTTGATATCAACAACCGAGTACAATATAAAAGTCGGTTTGATTGGTCACTGATAATACAGAACCAATGAAATATGTCGTAATACTAGAACATATGACGTTTAACGGTGTAAAGTTGTTAATTACAGCTATTAATAACGCAAAACTCTGATCAGAGTTGTCATTTGTTCCAGCCCGCCGATTTTTATTTAACATGTCTACTTGCCACTTCAACGGCGTTATGCGTCCCGCAGGACGCACATGTCAAGAAGCAATGGGTTTTTAGCTAAAATTGTGCGTCAGGGACGCGGGACGCAGAGGTAAAAATATCGCTGCTATATTATATATATTTTATATGCACCCAATGAATGTATCCTTAGGGACATGAAGCAATCAAACTGTCTGTCTGTTCATCATTCCCTCTTAAATAATGATGATGATGATTTTGATGATTATAATTATGATCATACTGAGGATGATGATAATGGTGGTGATTATTTTTAAATGTTGTTTTTTTCTTACATAACAAGGGTCATTTACAGACCCCTACCCTTTATACAATCTTGTTGAAATCTTGCAGTTTTCCCCAAAAGTTTGAGTTTACCTTGGATTTTTATTTCCACTATCTACAAAATTGTGATAAAATTTGCTCAATTGCTATATTTAAAGTTAGGCCCCTTTGCCCTTTCCCCAAAACTGAAGAAGTCATAGATGTGTGGAATCTGCAAAATGACAAACTTTTGTTTATTTGTAAATAATTGAGAACTTTTCTTGTTTTATAGACTGGGTTACAACCTTTCTGTAAACAATTGTGGACCAGTCTGGTACAAATAGATGGAAGTCTAAGAGAGAAGACAGAAGTACTAGACCAGTCTAGTGATAAAAAGGTCAAAGGTAAAGACAAAACAGTGAAGACATCACAGACTTTCATGTGTAACATTCTTACACCTCCAGTAAGTCCAAACTTTATCTTGTGATTTGTAACTTTAACTTCTGAAAGGAATCACTTAAACTGATTCACAATAACTTTTAAGCTGGATTTTTCAACAAAAAAATTCGGCCAATAGTTTGGCAAAACCCGGGCGTGCGGTCGGGCCTCTGGTGTCGTTAACAATTGTGTTAAAGTTTTCAATTTAGCATATATCTCTGCCATTTATTGTCAGATCTTAATGAAACTTCATACAATGATAACATACCATATGATGAACAGAATTAGAAAGTAAACCACAACTCTGCCTGACTTTATTATGTATTTTCCCTTTGTAATTTTATCGTTAAAGTTTTTAAATTCGGCTTTAATGTGGTTTCCACATTACATTTTTTGTGAAAAAACTACAACAGGGAGTCATCCAAATTCAAAATCAACTATAATCAATTTAGCAAAATATGATTCAAACTATATTACATGAATAAGTATTACTTATAGTAAAATTACTTGTCATGTGTGTGATCAGATTTTCTTCAATTTTCATTTGTTCAAGAACTTACGACGGTTACTGTAGAATTATTTCGACTATTTATTTCAGTGTGAACCATGTACAATGTCTGCTCCTATCTTAGAAACATGTTCAACAAGTATAACATTGAGAGGTACAATACATGGTAGAGCTTATGTTACAAGTAAATCTACAGTCGAGGATGCTCAGCAGGTTTGATTTTGTTTAAAATTTCTCTCCTGTTTACATGTTTGACCCGCCTCTTGGGTCAAGTGGTTGAAAACACTGACTTTATGCTATTGTACCTGGTCATTGGTAAAGGTTTTTGCATTTGAGTCAAGCTATCATGTATTTTGTATCATGTATTAAAAGAGCTGTGAAAATTTACCTGAGACAAAAAGGTATTCATTTATTTAATGATGTTAAAACTTCTCATGTGTCAAATGTTATGGGGGATATCATTCCATAAAACTGATCCTAAATGAGTTTTGTATTATAACTGTTGTAATTTATGTATTGTTTATTATTCAAGGCTTTACAGATTGATGTTATAAGAAGTGTTTTATCTAGATGTGAATTACTTTGTGATGATCTACAGATGATAGAAGAAGACACAGGTAATATATACATGTTGTACATTGAGGTTTTTGTTCCATAGTAGGACTGATACTCTACCTTCACGTGATGATTAAAATGATGGAATTTCACAAAGATTTTAACAAAATTTTACAATCAGAGAGTGATTATTGTGGGCACCATAATACTATGGCTTCAGTAAAACAAACTGATAGAGTACATGTTATATGTATTGTAATATAGGATTTGTAAAACATTTCAAGTGGTTAAATTTTGTAACATATACAAGTAATATAAAACCAATGTTCCATGTTGACTTCTGGTAAAACATGGTACTGTAAAGTTCCGCTATTAAGACCAGCAAAATCGATGGTCTTAATAGCGAATCAGTCTTATTGTAGGGACCCTTTTCTTCACATATTAGGCATTTGGGTCTTTATAATTGTCAAAAATCACTTGATTTTGAAATAACAAAAGTGGTCCTAATAGCGGAACTTTACTGTACAAGTTATCCCTTGATACACCAAGGCTCACTTATCATCATTAACATTAATGTTATTTCCATCATCACCATCATCATCTATTAGGACTGTCATGATACGCCAGGAGTGTATCGCGGTATTGCAATGCGCTTGAACTGTACTGCGATACATACCACGATATATTGCTAAATGCAAACCAAAGACATGACTGCATAATATTTCTGTCTTAAAGAACTTATGTGACTGTTCAGTATTGAAGTATATTATAGGACTTTGTAGGGAAAGTGCCTGTAGTTGACAGGACTGAAAAACTGGGCATTTTAGAGTAATGTGAACATTTCAAACTCACCCAAATTCTTTGAACTTAAGCTTTCCTCGAATGACCATGGAAAATTGATGATTCGCTATTTTCATTGTGATGGGAAGAATTTTTCATTGAAGATTAAAAATATCGCCAAATACCGGTACATTAAATTGGTACCGCTGTACGTATTGCTGCAGCTGCATTCTGAATAAACCGGTATACCGGTATATCGTGACAGCCTTATCATTTATATTATATAACATTTATGCTATTTTATGTTCCAGAAAAGTTAGAAGTGTATACAACACCTAGGAGAGTATTTTTCAAGTTACCAGGAACTTATATACAATTCTCAGATTATATGTTTACTGATGAAAAACCTGTGGAAGTTAAAGGTGAGTGGACATCGTGTCAGAGTGTGATATTTGTGGATTTTCTTTGTCTTACTTGAACTTGCCTACATAATTATCTCAGTTGGTAGAAATATTGTATCAGTTTCATTATCAATAGTTTCTGAAATTAACCTATGTTAAGTAGTAAAAAGTTTTGAAGCAAGATTTGAATTGTTATAAAAATAATCCGTTCTTTCTCAACTGTCAAAGCTTGAATAATTTCACGGTGACTGAATACATTGTTTTTGTATTAGCGGCCTAATTGTTATTAAATATAGCTTGGCTAAAACTTATCATACAGCATAAGTAGCTTTACTCGATCATGAATACACACTTTCTGAAACTCATGAATGTATGATTACGATAATTTTAACAAACACATTCACAGCGAAATTATTCATGTTTTGACAGTTGAGAAAAAACAAGCGATAAAAAGTCAATGTTATACTTTATTCTATTCTTTCAGATTTCAGTTTGTCTCTAAAATATCTGTGATGTTGGACACAGACTAATTATAGGTACATGATTTGTCTGTAAATTTGTTGGTCCCCAAGTCTTCTTTGAATTATATGTCATTCTGGTAGAAGCTTATGTATGAAAAGAAACATTGTTAGATATATGTGTATTATATTTCAGGTCGTGTACAAGAGTTGTTAGATATTTGTGTATTATATTTCAGGTCGAGTACAAGAGTTGTTAGATATTTGTGTATTATATTTCAGGTCGTGTACAAGAGTTGTTAGATATTTGTGTATTATATTTCAGGTCGTGTACAAGAGTTGTTAGATATTAGTGTATTATATTTCAGGTCGTGTACAAGAGTTGTTAGATATTTGTGTATTATATTGCAGGTCGTGTACAAGAATTGTTAGATATTTGTGTATTATATTTCAGGTCGTGTACAAGAGTTGTTAGATATTTGTGTATTATATTTCAGGTCGTGTACAAGAGTTGTTAGATATTTGTGTATTATATTGCAGGTCGTGTACAAGAATTGTTAGATATTTGTGTATTATATTTCAGGTCGTGTACAAGAATTGTTATATATTTGTGTATTATATTTCAGGTCGTGTACAAGAGTTGTTAGATATTTGTGTATTATATTTCAGGTCGAGTACAAGAGTTGTTAGATATTTGTGTATTATATTTCAGGTCGTGTACAAGAGTTGTTAGATATTTGTGTATTATATTTCAGGTCGTGTACAAGAGTTGTTAGATATTTGTGTATTATATTTCAGGTCGTGTACAAGAGTTGTTAGATATTTGTGTATTATATTGCAGGTCGTGTACAAGAATTGTTAGATATTTGTGTATTATATTTCAGGTCGTGTACAAGAGTTGTTAGATATATGTGTATTATATTTCAGGTCGTGTACAAGAGTTGTTAGATATTTGTGTATTATATTTCAGGTCGTGTACAAGAGTTGTTAGATATTTGTGTATTATATTTCAGGTCGTGTACAAGAGTTGTTAGATATTTGTGTATTATATTTCAGGTCGTGTACAAGAGTTGTTAGATATTTGTATTGATGAGGAAGACTTAGATCTTAATGTAGAGAGACCACCAAGTTTGTAGTTGTTTTATATTTCTGATTAAAATATCCAAGACTAAACTAGGGTCCAACTCCAAACCAGGACCCTCTGAACCTTACACAGACATCTTACTGTGTCACTGTAAAAGATAACTTGAAATTTAATCATAGACTTTTTGATGAACTAAAAACCTATAAAAATAAAAACACTTTAATGATAGACAAAGTAGAGACTGTATAAATTAATCACTGTAGAATACTTATTTTGTTTTAGAATAAAATAAGGAATTACAAACCAAATTATGGAAACCAAAAAAACCAAAAACATGTATCCACAATGCTACAAAAATTATTAGAAATGTAATTATCATACTATTATAATGTCCTCCTATCTCATAAATCATGGATAATCTATTTTGTTGCATTTTTACGCCATATTTAAATAAAATACTTTGTTAAGTTAAATTTTTATATTTTATAGCCGAAGAAGATTGTGCCCGGCTTCAGGAAGAAGATCATACAGAGATTGGGGAACCAGAAAAATCTGAGTCTAACAAAGGCTTGACTTATTATATAAGTAAGACTTTAAGTGAATTGAATAATCTTAAATATGTGTATACTCTAGGGCTGCTGCGAGTATCAGATTACTCGGATATTCGCGATCTCGACCAGAAAATCGAGTCGAAATCGTGGGACAGCGATCTATTTTTGAAAAATAAGAACTAATTGAGCTTAATATATACCATGAAAACAAGCCGCACTACTAATGAAAACTTTAATTTATGTAGGGACGGAATTATTTTGTGTCAAAATTTCGATTGATACACATTTAAACAAAAATCGTCTGGAAATAGAAATGTTTGGAGTACATGGTTTTCCATATAGTAAAGGCTTATTATTACATAAATTACTGAATGCTTCTCCATTAACTAGTGATTCGTGGTTCGATTCGTGAATCACTAGACAAGAATCGTGGTTCGGATCAGATTGCCACAAGCTCAACGATCACAGTCCTAGTATACTCATAATTTAGTTATTATCTCCCTTTGATATTAAGTGTGATTAAATTTGTTCATACTAAGTAATCGAAGTATTAAATGTATAAAACAAAATGAATATAGATGTGAGATGCTTGGTAAAAATTCATAATATGGAATTACTGATTGAATATTATTACTATTCAGGTAAGGCATAGGGGCTGTACCATCAATGGTCATCTTTACTTTGTGCTAATCCATTGATACATAGCATCATTAATATGTCATGATATTATTCTCAATTTTGGACTTGGCAAAGAACTATTTTATTATGCCCAAGTTGAAAAATTGTTAGTGTGCACCTGTGGTAAATTTTACTTCTAGTGGTAATTGTATTGCTACCACTGTCCATTTAAAGGCAGAAACTCCTTAGATTAAAAGTTTAAGTTAAAACAAGGGTTTTTGAAGTCTACTATTAGTATCCCTTTTCAGTTGACTCTTGACATTAACTTCCCTGATCAGCAAATCACACACCAACTGTTAACATATGGCGCAAATTGCAGCCACAGTATACAGTGCATGACTCTAACAGGTACCCATTTACACCTTGGTGAAGTGAAGCAATCGCAGGTAAATTTCTTGCTCAAGGAAAGTAGCAGTGCCCCTAGTGGGATTTGAACCCAGGACCTCTCGATCCTTAAGCGCGCATCCAACCACTGGACTTCTGCTAATTGTTTTCATTATCGTCGACGTACCTAAGTTCGCGACCAACCTTGATTCGCAGCCATTTTTGTTTATGTTAAAACTCTCGCGAGATTTCAAAACCGAGGCTATAAACTGACATCACGTTTACTACTGGGTTTACTCTACCGTCTCGATCTGTTAACTTAAACATAATGCGTTTTAAATAGGTTTTTTTGCTAAATTTGTTTGAGATTACAGAATTACACACTGTTATTATTCCTGAATATGTTGATTTTAATACTAACCATTTATTCACCAAAAACATAAAAATAACATAACCACAAAGTTTTGTCTGCAATGTTTTTTGTCAAATCTGTGATACTAGTCACAAATAGATATTTTTAATTGGCCTTATTTCAATGACGTCACAGCCCGCGAATCTAAGGTACATGTTTCAAGATGGCTGCCGTTATACAGTTGGAGTTTGTTTTTATGTGCTTCAACTCGTTTTTTGCACTTCAGACAGGTTTATTGATTGATATTGGTGCAAAATAGATTGGTAGTCTAAATAAAGCAAGTTAACAATGATATGAAATGTTTTAAGTGACATTTTATTGTTTTGAACGCTTAACACCGCCAATCAAGGTTAGTCCTGGATATATGTTTGTGGCATCCATTTTATAACAAAAGTTTAAATATCTTAAAACATTTCCCTCCCTGCTTTTTATACCCCCGCTTCGAAGAAGAGGGGGGTATACTGTTTTACCCTTGTCCGTGCGTGTGTGTGTGCATCCGTTACAAAATTTCCGTCGCAGTTTTCTCAGCAACTATAACATGCAGCAGCCTAATACTTTGCATATTGCTTCATACCATAGTCCCATGTGGTGTAAAGCGATTTCATGCTCCTTGCTCATCTACTTCCTGTTTGTCGCATATTTTTAGATTTTCGCGGGGGTATCACTAGTGAGCATTAGCTCACAGATTTACTTGTTTGTCTCGTATATATGAATTTAATCAAATGTTCAATTTGACCTGCTTCATTAAACTAATGTTTTTTTAACCTTTCACATTTCAGTTGCTGGAGTGGGTGGAGCATGTGCCATGGTGTTAGCTGGAATTTCATATCTAATGTCTGAAGACAGTTGATTATTTAATGTCAGACGACAGTTGGTTATTTCATGCCCGATTACATTGTATTTAATGTCGGATGACAGTTGATTATTTAATGTCCAACGACAGTTGGTTATTTAATGTCCAATGACAATTGATTACATTGTATTTAATGTCCGATGACAGTTGATTATTTAATGTCCGACGACAGTTAAACAGTTCTTTTTTGATGTTGAAAACTGTTGAAAGTTTTATTATTTGATGCCTGAAAGCAGCTGACAACTTTTGTTCACTTTACAGATTTAAAGTTAACATCTTATGGAAAGACATATGTATATAATAATATATTATGATGACTTTGTTCTTGGTGAATAACATATTTGATGAAAGTCTAACATCATTCAAAAATCAATACCTTAAAAAGAAATTTCAATAAATGTAAATAGGTCTTTGTTCACTGGAAATATTCACTTTTTTTATTTCAGGCTTGTTTGACTTAGTATCATTTTACTTATCTTTCTTTTTGTTAATTCATTATATGTTTTTCACTTTGTAAAAATTGTAAATAATTGTACATGTTTTTCCAGAGGTCCACATTGAAGATTGGATTTATCCAAATATGTAGCCTCTTTAAATAAAGTCTTTATTATTATTACTGGCCTCCTAGTGAAACCTTTAAAACCTTTACATTTCCCCAGAAAACCTTTAAAACGCCAAAATAGCCTGTAATTCTCACTCAAAACCTTTATATTTGCTCTGATTGGTTGCCGTGCTAGCTTAAAGCAAGTAATGGATTTTGTTCTGCATTTTCCCTACACTGTAAAACAGGAGCTATGTATGATATAAATATGCAGAGAAAATAGGTATACACATTAAATAAGGTATGTATTATATTGCATAATTCAAACAGTATATAACATCAAAAAATGACTTTGGTATGACTGTGGGTTTAATAAAGAAATGAGAACTTTGACAAAAATAGCCTTTATTTACTCTTTATTTTTTCATATTTTACACTAAAAGGCCTTTATTTTCATACATTGGAGCCTTTATAAAAACCTTTATTTTTGTTTTGGCCTGCTAGGAGGCCTGTTATTATATTATTACAGTTCTTACAAGATCATTTCCCAATTATCTAGGATAAACCCTTCTGGGAATGATCCCATTTTTTTATTAGCCATTTTGGATTATTTTACACATCTTAATGATAATTATCAGACCACCATCTCACAGTGTTACTAGCATAATGTAATTGTTGCGATGTATTTATCATTTATGAAACTTGAACCATATCTAGATTGAGCCTCTAATGTCAGATGACCACATCACCAATAAAAGGCATCTTGTTACAATGTATGTATATATGTAAGATTTGATCTGAACCTTTATGATATTCTGGTATAATTCTGTAATATCCTATCATCATGTCTAGAATAAGCCAGCAAGAAGTGTACTAATTTCCTAGTCTTAGTATCAATGTAGAATGTTAAAAGTTAATTATACCTGTATATAGACATTTGGTGCATGATTTTAACTTTGCCATAAATTATTTAAATATGTTTATTGTGTATTTGTTGTGTATATTTTAAAAGTGTGTTTCTTGAGAATGAGAGAGAGAGAGGGGGGTGGGGAGGAAGGGAGAGAGGGGGAAGTAGGGACAGGGGATGGCAAGTTAGGGAGGGAGAGAGGGGGGAGGGGGAAAGAACTTGTTAGTGTCAAGTGTTAAATTTATCTAGGTTCTTGGTACTGTGTGTTAGTATTTCAATGATATACAGATTTTATAACTTAACTGTAACATAATATCGAGGGTAGCCCACAAGACTGTGGTAACTTGCTCTTTAACACAATGCACTTACTACAGTCTTGTGGGCAGCCCTCGATAAAAAGGTTATCAATGGGTTAGGTGTTTGAAATAGTTTTTGTTTATTAATGAAGAAACTTAACACTGTAATCACTCTTTTCTTATATTGAGTAACAACCATTTTGTGCTAAACCCGCGATATAGAGACTTCTTATAATGATACTCGCAAACTCCTCACAGTGCTTACGTCACATTTTGCTACTTAATCACTGCCACCACGTAAATCACGTGACCCTAGTAATACCGTCTATTTATAGAATGCCCAAACTTCTCACAGTGCTTACGTCACGCTTTGTTTTGTTTACAAATTATTAATTAAAACTTTTTTATCTATATGTACTTTGAACATCATAATTTACTACAAGAAGACTCAATTTGAAGAAAATATTTAAATGTAACAGAAAAGATGGAAAAAAATATTCGGCTCTCTGAGAGACGAATTGACTTGTGGTGGCAGTGGTTATTGATTTAATAAAGGGAAATAACCGCTGCGGGGAGTTTGTGATACTCATAGTAATCTATCAACTTTGATATATTGTATTCTAATCTAAAGTGAAATATGTGATTTTTTGTTAATAAATTTTTATAGAATGGAAAATTATCTTTATGATTCTTTGAGAATATCAGGGTTCACAAAGGCCTTGAAATGTCATTGAAATTATGTGCCTTGAAAAGTCTTTGAATTCAGGGTGTCCTAGAAAAAGTGCTTTTAAAAAAGTTCTTGATTTTGAAAAAAAGTGCTTGAAGATTGCTTATACTAATGTCTTGTAGAATTTGCTGTCATAATCTGAGTAATAATAGTACATGTATATGTTTTAATTACATGCAGATTAAAATAACACATTTGTTAAGTATATTTTGGTGGTTTATTGAAACTTTTGAATGTTTGTTAAAGATTTAAATTTGAAATAAACTGTAAATATAAATAAGACTCGTCTTGTTTTAGTATGTTATCAGACACTATGTATAAGTCATTTGTTGACTTCGAATCCGGAGATCACAGGTTTGAGTCTGGTCACAGTAGGTCATACCCTATACATGAGTTGTCAGCCTCGTGGTAGGATAAGTAAGTACTGGTGATTGAAAGGTGTCCAGGAAACCTATAATAGGAAGAGCTGGCCGTCGTATATATGACCTAAATATGTGTTAAATACGATGTTAAACCCAATTAAGAAAGTCATTTGTGAATCACCACCCCACAGTCATGAAATTGCAGGGACTTTGACTCTGGGCCTAACAAATCCCTGGTCAATCCCTGCCTTTCTGGGACATATGGATGAAATTACCATGGTGCCATTATTTGCAAATTACAGAGAGTCACAATACACCCTGATATTCTTGACATTAAAACTTCCGCTGTAGTCGTTGGGCAATTGAAAAGTTGGTTTAAAGGGTTTAAAGGTTTAAACCTGTTTCTGAGGTGTACCGACCTCACACTTGCTGCAGCAAGTTCACATAAGAACAAACAATAACAAATTGTGTTGATGAACAATCTTCAGTCTATAAAAAGGTGGCCTGCTCCTTGTGGAAGACTTAGCCAATATAATTATAAACACATGTCCAGGAAAGTTTTATAAGGTAAGCTAGTCACCGTTAAACCTGAAAACTGTTCAATGGCTTTGATTTCACTTGCCTGTGATGACCACGAGGAGAATGTCTTCCAAGTTTAATTATAAGCAAAGTCAGAGTATATAGTCATGAGATCTTCAGAATGTTAACAAACTTGTTTTCTTCAAGATCTAAATATGCAGCAGTCTTATTAGAAAATGACTACTGAGGCCGAGGATCGTTTTCTAGTCATACAGGCACGAAGAAACTGTTTGCAACTGCAACCCAACTTCGTTCTGACCTTCAAAATGCTCCAGGGGTTCGTGTGTCCACACAAACCATACGTACACGTTATCATGAAAGTGGTCTGTGATCGAGAAAACCATGTATAGGGACCCCGCTGTCTAGTGACCATCGCCGGCTCCTATATGATTGGGCCCTGGACCATGTTGGTTGGAGCAGGATGGACTGGCGGCAAGTCCTCTTCATCGACGAGACAAGGTACTACCTGGACTACACAGATAGGCGTGCATAAATCACTATATCATATACAGTACCCACCAAAAGTTTGGAGACAAAATAAATTTACTACAGTTCTTGAATTTTGACGATTCTTTTTGTAGAAACAATATTTTTAATATATTTAAGTATGTTTTGTTATAAAATGAAAACAAATTTCACGAATTCAACACTTTATAAGATTCAGCATCTATGTCAAAAACCATGATTATTGTAATAATTTTCCAGAACAAAGTTTTTATTCTATTTTTGTTGTTTCTGTTAAAATAATAATGATCATCAAAAAAATAATGCGAAACTGCAAAGCAATTAAAAATAAACAGTTATTAAATGTTAGCTAAAAGCTATTCAACAGGCCTATTGTTCGTTTTTTTGAACTGTCAAAACATGAATAATTTCACGGTGACTTCGTGCTCTTTGTCTAACACTC
Organism: Mactra quadrangularis; assembly: GCA_025267735.1. Taxonomy (NCBI): domain Eukaryota; kingdom Metazoa; phylum Mollusca; class Bivalvia; order Venerida; family Mactridae; genus Mactra; species Mactra quadrangularis. The sequence continues at coordinate 7,442,416 of CM046311.1, read as the reverse complement.
GTGATATTGAGATAGTGTGTAATCATTCACCGTGAAATTATTCAAACTTTGACAGTTTAGAAAAAACGAACAATACAATCTGAAAATTTCTCCAAACTTTTGGTGGGTACTGTATAATAACAGAAATAAATCTATCATTTGACATACAACATAAGATTGGTACAAAAATACTCTTGGTGCATACATACATAAGTCACTTTACATAATTATGTAACAATTACATTTATAATTGAAATTTAAAAAAAGATAATTGAAAACAATCATATTGCCCCGAAGTCAAATAATTACTTCAATTTAAAAAAGTTTAAAGTCAATGTGTTTACAAACATGGACAGTTTTATTATGCAATATTGGGGGGGGGGGCGAAACATTAAAATAATTATATATTTTTATTTAATAAAGCATTTTTTTTATCTTTATTTAATTTAAACATATTTTATTAACACACCAACTTATGCAATTGTTAATGCACATATCACAATTATTTTAATAACTGTTGAATGTCGAAGTTGGCTATTTAAATCAGTAAAATGATATACGTGCATTACCTTATTTACCTTAAGAGTTAAGTGGACAAGTCCATTATTTTAAGTACATGAACATGCATGACCGTATATACGTCCTGTGCAAGATATATACATAAGTTATATAAAAACACCACGTTTGTCATGCAACATAGGCGATCTAGCGGGGTGGTCAGGGGGTGCGGAACCCCCCCTGGAATTTCCAAAATGCACCTGTCCATTAGTGTATTTCTTGACTGCGAGTCATTTTTAAGTATCATGAAGCAATTTTTCTCGGTGCTTAACATATATTTAATGGTTATGTAGTGTTTATTATTAATATGTTGCATTATTCTGCAAAATGTGTATAATGTGGCTGTGGTTCGAAAGTTTGGACCCCCTCTACAAAAGTTCGGACCTCCCCCCAGGAAAAAATCCTGGACCCGCCCCTGGACCGTATATACGACCTGTGCAAGATATATGAAAAAGATAAATAAAAAAGCCACGTTTGTCATGCAAAATTGATTAAAAAATGTTTTCAAAAAAGGAAGTGTTGTCTAATTATACTGGGTATGAGTTTTAGTGCTATTTTGACACAGGTACCTGTGTGTGTTCACTTTCATACCTTCTCGATTGGTCAGAATATCAAACTACAAATCAAAGTGGACATTGCGTGCTAGGAGTTAAACATGAATAAGAAACAGAAAGTATTTATATGTGCTGTAATGTGTTGTTTTATTTATTGTTTCTTTTATTATGCGAATGTCAATGAACAAGTGAAAAATGAAACGACTTTTGGACAAAATGTTGATTTAATGAATCAAGACTCTAACCAACTTGGACAAAATGTTGATTTAATGAACCAAGACTTTAACCAACTTGGACAAAATGTTGATTTAATGAACCAAGACTTTAACCAACTTGGACAAAATGTTGATTTAAAGAACCAAGACTTTAACCAACTTGGACAAAATGTTGATTCAACGAATCAAGACTTTAACCAACTTGAACAAAATGTTGATTCAACGAATCAAGACTCTAACCAACTTGGACAAAATGTTAATTCAACGAATCAAGACTTGAACCAACTTGGACAAAATGTGAATTCAACGAATCAAGACTTTAACCAACTTGGACAAAATGTGAATTCAACGAATCAAGACTTTAACCAACTTGGACAAAATGTTTATTCAACGAATCAAGACTTTAACCAACTTGGACAAAATGTTAATTCAACGAATCAAGACTCTAACCAACTTGGACAAAATGTTGATTCAACGAATCAAGAATCTAACCAACTTGGACAAAATGTTAATTCAACGAAACAAGACTCTAACCAACTTGGACAAAATGTTAATTCAACGAATCAAGACTTTAACCAACTTGGACAAAATGTTAATTCAACGAATCAAGACTTTAACCAACTTGGACAAAATGTTAATTCAACGAATCGAGACTCTAACCAACTTGGACAAAATGTTAATTCAACGAATCAAGACTTTAACCAACTTGCCGAAGACTTTAATGTGAAATCAAATACACCTGAACAAACTGAATGTAAAAGGAATATAGGATTTTTAACAGAGCCAAGGCCATTTGTTGCTTTAGCTAGTTTTCCTGGATCAGGAAACACATGGACGAGAGAACTGTTGGAAGATTTAACAGGTTTGTTTATCTGACACTATGCACAAATGCAAGATAATCGTTCACATATTCAGTTAATTTTACTAGATATCTAGAATACATGTACTAGAATCTTTTCAAATGCGTTAAAATAGATTATTAACATTTTAAGACAGTCTATCTATAGATTGTGAGAATATATTAATTAAAACTTTTGGTAGGTACTGTTCCTCGTATGTGAGATAATTCTTCCGCAGTACTTGTTGATCTCTCTCACTCATTCTCTGTCTGTCTGTCTGTCTGTCTGTCTGTCTGTCTGTCTGTCTGTCTGCCTGTCTGTCTGCCTGTCTGTCTGTCTGTCTGTCTGTCTGTCTGTCTGTCTGTCTGTCTGTCTGTCTGTCTGTTTGCCTGCCTGCCTGCCTGCCTGCCTGCCTGCCTGCCTGCCTGCCTGCCTGCCTGCCTGCCTGCCTGCCTGCCTGCCTGCCTGCCTGCCTGCCTGCCTGCCTGCCTGCCTGCCTGCCTGCCTGCCTGCCTGCCTGCCTGCCTGCCTGCCTGCCTGCCTGCCTGCCTGCCTGCCTGCCTGCCTGCCTGCCTGCCTGCCCGCCGGCCTGCCCACCCCTCTGCCCGCCTACCCGCCTGCCAGCCTGTCTTAGAATAAACAGAGGTAGCTTCTGAGTGATCATTGACTAAATTTCTAAATGACTTTTTATTACAGGTATTTACACAGGTAGTGTGTTTATAGACCGGCTAGCTTATCACCCAGGATCACAGAAATGTCCATTAAATGGTGAAGTTTTCATCGTTAAAACACATTACAGAAAGAAAATAATCGATCATCTAAAGTGTAATGATTCTGTAACTTATCCTAAAGTACGTTATAGTAAAACACTGTTTATTTTAAGAAATCCATACGATGCTTTGATTTCTGAGTTCAACCGAAAGAGAAGTGGAAAAGTCGGTACTGCAAAACTAGAGGATTACCAAAATATAGGTATTTAAAAACTTGTTTTTAGTGAACTTCATTATTTTACATTTTTTAATAATACTCGTGCATCTTTATTGGCAAATAACGGCATTTACATATGCCTTTGGCCATTTAAAATACTCACAGCAAAGACTACACATTCAAATGTATATTTAAACAATATTGTAACAAAACAATACAAAATATATAATCATAAACAGTAATTATATGTTAAGACAACGATTCCTGATGGATAGAGGTTCTTTTATAAACTTGGCGATATTATGATTTTATTTTTTGTCTTGGATTTCATAAGATAAATAAATTTGTCAACAGTAGGCCAGCAACTGTTACGAAAGTATTTGGATCAAATGGGGGAATAGAAAATGGTACTCAGATTCGACTGTATTTTGGGTATACAATTTACACAAGCGTTCTATTGGCCATTGTTTTACCTATTTCACTATTTATAATTATTGACCAATTTTTCACTACTGATAAAAGTATATAAATCATCGGTGTTAATGTGTGCGTCACTGACAGTTAAATTTAACCTACCAAAAAAAAGCGCATACTTCCTCTGTGTCATATCTTTTTTGTAATTGTATATTTATAACACGACCTTATTTTATTTTAATTAACCTTAGGCGTTTTAGATTTTAATCGATATACGTTAACTATTTTTTTCGGCGCAGCTGTCTAAGCCAACTTTTGACCTATATTTTAACCAATACAATTTGCTCTACCATAGCTGTTTGTCCAATGAAATTCTTTTACGGTGTAGAGAAATTGATAAAACGCATGACATCATTGGCTATTTGTGATAAACAGGTGCGTAGCACGTACAGTAGATGCTGACTATTTACTCTGTGTATTATCAGTGACTCACTATGCTAATTGATTATACATTCGTCGTGGTACGCCCCTTGCGGTATAACTAAACTGCGAATACATATGACATATGTATGACTCAGCGCACGCTCGAAATGGGTTTTAATTTTGTCATTTGGGCCGCCATTGAGCATTTTTGATCAAATTGTGTTATGTTTGCTAGAAAGTAACATATAAATCGTTTGGTCATTCTGGGAAGAATTAAGTGATTTTTTATCGAAAATCATGGCATTGTTATTAAAGATGTTTTTAATTTTAGAATCGGACTGATTTTCATAATTGACAAATCAGCAAAATGGCAATATATTCAGACAAAAAATTTCAGTTGGGACTGAATTGCAATTTCGGACAAATGACATTTGACCTATAGTTAATACATATACACCGTACATGACCAACATTTATACTTCAAACCGTCCTACCACTGGACCACTGCTCATACTGTATCGCGTTTCTAGATTTTCAAATTTGCATCCATTTTAGAATCACTTTTGTCAGAATATCTTCTAACAGAATTCAAATATGAAAATCAACCATAAAAGCGGCGCTGTAACAAAATCCACTTTAGTCTCTCTATCAATAAAGTTGATATTTAAGTTGAAATCTGTGATTGAGTACCTTTAACCCTTAACCGCTCAATTCCGCATTTTTACGTGTCTAGACCCCCTCCAAAATGGCCGCCACTGCCTTGAAAATGGTGTTTTTAACTAGATTTAGTGAAATTCACTAAAGGATAGTTGTCCCCCAAAAATGAGCTTTTTTTCGCGCGCCTCCCCCATCAAAAGATGTCTCAGAGGGGTTCCGAAGGGAGGATGTGTCCCCTTTGTTGCTGGGGTTTGAAGGGGGCGCAGCGCCCTACATCACCAGAAAAAAATCGGGGTTACTGAGTGCAGAGAAATGGCGTCCAATGCTGATAAGACAGCATGTTTTCTGTCTCTGGAAAAACCTGGCACTTTAGACCTCAATTTTGGAAAATATTATTGTTTGAAATGCAAGTGTGGGATGGAAAAAGAGCGAAAATTGCATTTTTGCCGCCCCAGCGTTGCCATGGTAACTGGGATCGGAGCTCAACTTGGTTTTTCTGAAAGACATTCACCCAGGGAGTAACTTGGCCAAGTTTCATATCTGTATGATTATTAGTAATGAAATTAGAGCATCTTGAAATAGCCCTAGCGCGTAATGGTGAAACAATGGCTACTTTTCACACATGTCGCAACCAGTAAAGGGTTTATTTTGTTTATTCTGATTTTATTCTAATTTGAAAATTTGCAATATTACAGATTGGGAATTATTTGTGAAACAAACAGCGACTAGATGGAGTGATATGATAAAATACTGGACTATACGATCTGATCTACCATGTCATGTGATTGTCTATGAGCAATTAATGAAACACACATGTGATGAATTAACAAAGATAGCTCTGTTCTTACAAGTTGAGGATTTTGAGAAAAAGATAAGATGTACACAATGTGAGGGTAAAGACGATCACGATATGTATAAAAGAAAGAAACCTGATTGGTTAAAGAGAGAGAATTTATTCCGCGGAGAATTGAGGACAACAGTTAACAATGTGATATACGATATATTAGAGAGTAACGAATTTGGATTTCTTCATTCAGTAGTTAGAGGATACTTATTAGAGTAGAATTTTACTAACGCCAATTTGACAATCATTAGTTTATTTGTAAACCATTATAAATGAATAAATAATATATAACCATTTTCAGAATTTGCATGTTTTCTCGTGAGGAAATTTTCAATTTTATAATACACATGTACATGTATTAACAAGGGAGTTAAATGCGCTTTTTGAAACGATGCCTATAAGTATCGTTCCAGTGGTAACAAGAAAGTATAAGATTACTCTTTTCACGCTTCAGCAATTTTCAACAAAGACAAAGAGGCGTATTTCTAGCATGACACCCCATTAACATCTCATACATATAACTACGCCGGCTTGTTTTGTCGTTCTTTAAATTCGTTAATTCGTTCACAAAAGTTTATTGTCTAGCATAATAAATTTCGCTAGATGGCGCTGTTACTTATTTAATAACCCGCCTTCTATCTCCACCATAGACTCCGCCTTCAATACCTAGTTGTCTACAACGAAGCTTGTCGATTCGAAGATAAATGCTTTGATTAAATACGCTATCCATCTGTCTGCCTTTTGCATTTAGCCTGCCTTCTTCTCCCTCCCTGCCTCTGCTTCCCCCCTGCCCGCCAGCCTGCCTGCCCCCACTCTGCCTCTATAGACCGTGGTATTACAAGAATTTGTATATCTGTCAGAATTATGATGTATTACAAACCTACACTATGATGATTATGTTGTTATGTAGCCAAGTTGAACACTGCGATAGTGCATAACTTTAATCATCTCTAAACTAACAACTGTTGCTGTCTCTCAAAATATTTATCAAAAAGAAAAACATTGTTAATATTGGCACATCGTTCAAATACTATAAAAATAAATTACTTCAAAAAACAGATAAGTTCAGCTATTAAGATCATCTTGGTTATAACGAAATCATACATTTTTTGAGGATTTTGTTTGAACAAATGCTTCATTTGAGGATTTTTGAAAAAGGTCCATATTTAAAGACCATTCCATTAATAAGACCATCTATGTCAATGATTCTTTAATACAGCGGAGCTTATAGGTACTAGTTCACCAATTTGGTATATATTTTCTAAAATTTCAAAATACCATTCAGTGTCTGTAATTGTGTAAAAAGGTATTTCTTATTATTTTAAGACAAACTGACCTATATTTAGCAAGAAGTATACAATAAAAGTCACAAAAATGCACTAAAAGTGACTATACCGTGACATACGGGGTATATTTATTCTATGTCATTTGTAGTTGTATGTCAATTTGCACTAAAATTGTCATAATCAGAACTCTACTTTCTGCTTTCAAAAATGTTTCCATACAATTCTGATAGTTTTAGAAAAAGTTGATATTTAAGCTGAAATGTGTGAATGAGTACCTTTAATTTCCTCCCACAAGACATATCAACATGTGGTATTTTCATACAACTCTTACATAAGATTGCAGCAAGCAATTAAAACATTCTGTGGTCATGTTAAATACGTTCGGTGAAATTTTTGCTGAGATAAAATATTTCCCCAGAAATCTCTTGGTGATTAGAAAGTATGATTATTTATTTTCAATATGTTTGTACTTGTACCTGTATGCATCAATGTAATAAAATAAATGATAGAATAGATATACCAGTATTTCTTTACACTGCAATTTCGCTTCTCCCACAATCCATGGCGTTGTAGAAACAATATATTTTATTATATCAATACCCAAATACTTTTGCCAAACACCAACGAATACAGAATATATACAAAGAAAAAGTTGATATTAAAGTTGAAATCTGTGAATGTATTTATTTTATTGACGGTGCAATTTAATCAAATAATGTGATTTGAAGAGAAGAAGAGACAAAACTGAGGTCAGTTCAACAATGCGAGCGTTCAAGCGAGCGCATGCTTCGCGAATTGTTAGGCTATTGAACGACTGCGAGCGCTCGCTGTAAATCCAAGATGGAGTAAAACAGCACATTATTGAAAATAGCGGGTGGGGAACAATTATTTCTGCTGATACATGGGATCTTCTACATTTTTTATCATATATACAATTTACTGTACCGAAAAAATTCTATTATATGCATTGCGTGGATATGCTATGTGAAATAAGTAACATTCACGTTTGCGTCGCACTTTTCAGGGATAATTCTTTGAGATAAAAACTTTTTTACAACATGTATGAAAACATTAAGTCATGCATCTGGCATAATGGGGAATTCACACCTCTTTGTAATTTTTCCAGCCGCCATCTTTGATATCTAAGCGAAACACCTCTCGAGCCGAATCGCAGGCAATCGCGAGCACTCTCGCGGGCGCCTGCGTGCAGAACGAAAGTGCTCGGTGACGCCCCGAGCGCTCGCATTGTTAAACACACCGTTAGAGAGTGTAGATATACATGTATGCATTGTGTGACCTCGCCTGGGAATTGTGTCACACTTACATCCCAGAAAAAAAATAGAATTATTCTTATTTGGCTCCAATAATATTGGCCTGGTTTAGAGACAGTGTATACATAGTGATGGAATCATTACCTTTGGAATAATAGAACGAATGAATAGGAACAATAATAATAAAATGATTAAAACCAAGAGCAATAACTTGATGACTGTGGTTGTATGTGCATTGTAAGTATAAGTGTTCATAAAATGTAACGAATACTTCATATAATGTATTCGTTAGAATTTTTATAATTTAACAGGTACTTGAGTAATAGAATAAAAAATCTCTAAGATTTGTAATTGTTTATTTTATCATCTTTTGAGTATCTGTGTCATGTACAATCGTTGTTAAAGGAATATACAGGCAAATGACTGTGCTAAAAGTAAAGAACCAAGTTTAGTCTTTAAAACAGTATTAAGAACGTAAGAAATCACTTACAAATAACATTTGTCACTTATAACATTCAACGGAACGAATTAAAACATGTGGCATACACATTGTTGAAAACGAAAGTAGGATACTGAGGGAATCACCAGGCTATTTATAGATTTGTTATTTGTCGTACTTGCTGAAATTAAACATTTTCATTGGTCGTTTCTTGTCTTTTCAACATTCTTAGGCGGTTAGGATATCTTTTCAATAGAATTATACTAATGCTGCACAATAACAAGCTATAGTATCTTCTCATCAGTAAATGCATATTTTAACACTAATCTATTTTATATAACCTGACCCACGTGGGTCTAGTTAAGAAAATATTTGCGTTCTATGATGGAAAATTTGTCCAGAAAATGTGCATAAGTTGTAAAATTAAAACAAGCAAACAAAAAAATTCTTTATCAGAAGTTTCCTCGTTGTTTATTTTACTGTTTCACTGATAAATGCAATCTGTGTTGAATCTGTACACTCTGCAAATATTGAAATACGTTGTAATCGAATTATCTCACAGATAACGGACACAAGTTAAAAACTTGTTTGAAATCTGTTTAGTTAATATTTTAATCATACAAACCATTATGCACCATACTGATTTCTGAGATAATTAATTTTGGCATTAACTGTACATTGGAAATGGCGTCTAACGGCGTCAGGTGGGCGTTAAAACGATATGTAACTACAAACAACTTTAAAACAATTTTCATGTTGCAGATTATGTGCGGAATGTACCGCCTTTTAATTAAATTGTTTAGTGTGCAGTCTTCGTTTTTTGTTGGTAAACTCGTTATCTAATTAAACAAGTTCCAATGTTTGAACATAATTAGCAATGATCCATGCGGTGCAGATATGCATATTTCTGAAGCATTACATGCACATAACGAACTTCATGAAACTTTGATGGGATTTTTCTGATGTGGTCATACATGTACACGTTTAAAGTGCATCAGTTTTAATTACGTACAATATGTTCGTGTACATAAAATTGTGGGCAACATGTGATTGTTTGCCTTCATAGAACAATCTTAATTAATGTTAGAAAATATATGAAACTACAGATATATCAAGTTTACAAAGAGCATGAAAATAATTTCAAACAATCCATTAATGCAGTTCTTCTAATTATTTCTTTGTCTGGGTTTCAAAGTTTGCTGAGACAAAAAGGTAAAACTTTTCGTATACAGTTCAAAATGATACATAATATAATACTATTTGTATTTTATTGCTTCAGTTTTGCTTTTATTGGTTTTGGACCACGTGGGTTGCAAATTTATTGCACTTATAGATACCCCTGAGTCAGATGAAATATAATGCTACCGAAATCCGGTTTGTAAGATAAAGCTTTTCACGTTTAACCATGTAAAAATAAACTTACAATAAAAAAACCCCAAATGAGTAATCTGAGCAAATTTTCAAATCAACTTAAGTTAGTTTATCAACATATGCTTCAAACTAAGTTATATGAATACGAAATTTTTTTATGCGTGATCAATTTTGCTGATTTTTTCTTTGAACGTGTGGAAGGCTCTGCATGTAACCACAATAAATATAAAACGGATGTTTATTATGATTATAAAATTTTCTTTTTTATTTTGTTGCATGATTTATATACAAAGGTGCATACCGGAAGTTCCTAATGTGATTGTCTTCCAGAAACATCTATGAAACAACATTCAAGTACTATTAGCAAACACGTGGGATAGCACTCATTGAAGGAAGTAACGTATAGAATGTCATGTTTATAAAGTACTTGCATTTCCTGCATCGTGCACTTTATTCACAATATTCTACAGACATTTTCATTGGCAAAATATTTTGGCAGAATCTATTAACTCTGCTGCCAAGTTTTTATATGGAATATCTTATTCAAAAGCTCATTATTTGATAAAATTGCAAAACCTTATTTGAAGCACGGAAATGCATTTCTAGGGAAATATTAACATTTAAAGATAAAAGTTCAACCTTTCAATAATTTGGCATGAAATGTTGGAAATTAAGAAAAGCACTACATAAAATACCAAGTTCTTACTGTAATCGGAATGGATGTCTCAGCATTGGCACACGTGCAAAAATTGCAGTTTTTGTTGCACAACGAGGACATGCTTTGCTCGTAAATAACCAGAAATTCTACCATTGAACTGTAAGCCAAGAAGAACGTTATCCTAATTGTTTCAGTCCTGGAGTACCAGGAGACAATATTGAAATATATTTTAAAATATTGTCGGATTTGTAAGAAATGGTTTTAACAACGATTGCACTTGTTGCATACACAAAACCCAGTTAACTAGTATGTTTGTTACTTATACAATAAAATACAGTTTATCTTCAGCTAACGCACACATCTGAGAAACGAACACTTCAATTTCCTCCCCAAAGAAAATGCTCTTTAAATTACTTGTGGACAGCGGACACCTGTCGTCTGCGGACACCAATATTGTATATGATATGTTTCATTGCCCCTCAACACCCATCCAAGATGAGTCACAATAAGTATTATACAATACCAAGTGTTCCGAGCCAAATTGCAAGTCTGCATGACTGATCAGTTACAACGTTATGCTATATTACATTGTACATGCCGTATAATAGATACTCAATAGATCATAAAATAAACTATTACAAGTCTTAGAGATTTTATTTTTATTCTATTACTCAAGTACCTGTTGAATTATAAGAATTCTAATGAATACATTATATGAAGTGTTCCTTACATTTTATGAACACTTATACTCATACAACCACAGAGTGCGATAAGTTTATGTTATAGAAATAAATAATTTACATTGTTTTAGTTATTGTCTTCATTACACACAGTTAATAGACGCTATGCGCGTATATTGTTTCTAGACATTGTGAATGCTTATAAAGCCAAGTTAGTATAATTCTCAACATTTTTTCTGGGATATTACAGTGTATCAAAACTCAAAGACAGGATCACCAAATGCATGTACCAACCCCAACCAAAAATCAATAATGATTGTATATATTCTGTATTCGTTGATGTTAAGCAAAAAGTGTAAGCCGCTAAAAGTCCATGGTCCGAACTGAGATTCAACCAATGACCTCTCGTGTCGTAAGCGGACACAACCACGTTGCCATAAAAGCTAGTTTGAAAGCCAGGGAGTACAAGTGGCATATTATACCTTTGCTATATACATCCCCTCAATATCAGAATTCCTCCTCGAACTAGGACTATTGAAGGGTTCAAACACGTTTTCCTAGTTCGTTATTTACGTTGGGCACCATATGTAACCCGCTAAAAATCCATGGTCCGAACTGAGATCCGAACTCATGACCTCCTCTGTCGTAAGCGGACACTACCACGTCGCCATAAAAGCTAGCTTGAAGTCAAGGGAGTACTTGTGCCGTATTATACCTCTGCTACGAAAGTATTTGGGTATGATATAATCGCAGTGTAAAGAAATACTGGTATATTTATTCTATCATTTATTTTCTTACATTCATGCATACAGGTACAAGTACAAACATATTGAAAATTAATGATCATACTTTCTCATCGCCTCAGAGATTTCTCGGGAAATATTTTATTTCAGCAAAAATTACACCGAACGTATTTAACATGAATACAGAATGTTTTAATTGCTTGCTGCAATCATATGTAATTGTTGTATTAAAATACCACAAGTTGCTGTGTCTTGTGGGAGGAAATGAAAGGTACTCAACTTAAGTATCAACTTTTACAAACACTATCAAATTGTATGGAAATATTTTTAAAGCAGGAAAGTAGTTTTATGATAATGACATTTTTAGTGCAAATTGTCGTACAACTACAAATGATAGTTTCATGTAGTAAATATCTACCCCGTATGTCAAGGTAGAGAAACTTATAGTGCATTTTGTGACTTTTATTGCATATTTCTTGCAACATATAGGTCAGTTTGTCTTAAAATAATAAGAATTATTTTTTGACACAATTACAGACACTGAATGGTTTTTGAAATTGTCGGGAAAAAAACCAAATATGTGAACAAGTACCTTCAATTGATTTTGTACGAAGTCATCTTCTACCAAGGGGGTGTCAATTTTGTTAACAATGTATGCAGTTATTGACTTTGGTTTGACAAACTGTTTGAAATCAAAATGAACCATCATTTTGTTCAGCAGACGACAGGTGCCAGACCCAAATTTTCCTTACTATGGTATTTATATAGAAAAAGTATCTAACGTCTGTTAAACGGTTGTAGTTTTCAACTCGTCACCAAGCTCACAAAACGGCATAATCGTCAAATCATTTCACTGTCTGCTATTCTGCATAAAATACTTTTTATTTGAAGAAAATCGATCTACAATTAATGAAACGGTTTAATATATCCCCCAAAAAACCTAAAATTCGTCTCCTGAACATCAAACCAGGTAAATCCAATACAAGAACAAGACAGATCATGTATCAAAAGTTCTCAGATAAATACAAGTTTAAAAACTGAGCATTCATGCCACAAGTAATTAAAGTTTATTTATTGTAATATATTTTGAATCACAATTTGATAAACTAATTTATGCTGACTCTGGAATTTGCTCAGATGACTTTTTCTTGTTTCTTTTTACATGGATAAATGTGAATTGATATATCCAGGAAGACAGGATATTGCCGAAGGAATGTTGTAGGTAACTGTGTGTTTCTAATAGAATCACAAACTATGCAGACTACAGACGGATTGCCATGAGCACTGAACATTGTTTATCAAATCCATGATTTTTATCCTTTTAAAAAATCAAGTGCACTTGTTGCAAGCTATTTCATTGGGAGGAGCAATTTTCCTGTAATCATTAACCAGAAAACTGCTTTCAGATGTATGAATTAGTTTTACATATCCCAGACGAGGAAAGGTATATTTAACAATCTGTGGTGCCAAAATTATTTTTTTCGATAACAACCTTCTTAAAGTAAAGTGTTCTTTCACGAGCTTAAAATAGGCTCTAAGCAAATCACTTGATAAGCATAATTCCATTAACCATGCATTTGTTCATATTGATAATTGAATTTTTGTTGTTGAAAATTTGTTACGTACTGAGTGAAAATTGGTCATGCATATAATATAATTTAAACTGCATGGTTAAAAGTATTTCAAGTTTATTTTTCTTGTTAATCGCTTTAGCAATCAATGAAATATGTTTCTTAAATACTTCAAGTAAAAAACGTGTTAATGTATATCCAATCAGTACCACTCAGGTGTAATTTCAAATATTTATATCGTGCAGTGTGGTATTAATATCATGGTTGTATGTGGTTTGATACACGAAGTATAAATTTGCTAACCCGAAGTTTCATGTTACTTTCTCTTTGCACCTAGTGGTTATAAATTATGAATATAATTTATCATGATTGATTCCAGCTGTATTTGAAGATCATTACTTCAGTGTGAAATTATCACATGTGGTGTTTTATATAATACTGTACAGGTGTACTTATGTAGGTTGGTTAGACACGTAAAATATGGGTTTCTTGTTAAAAGAACAACGTAAATTGATATATACTATCTTCTTTAATACAATAAAATGTTAGTGCAAATATCTGGTATCTATCTATCAATATTTCTGGTGGAGTTTTTTACTTTGTTTACGTCCAGTCGACACATTGGAGTATTGAAATTATATCACCCTCCCAGGTAATCATTCACATCTGGATTTAGTGAACAAATACAGATATTTGTTTGTTACAGAAAATTAGAAGTGCCTCTGGTAGGGTTCGAATCACGGACCTCTCGACCTAAAACTCATGTTCTACCATTGGAGCAATGCTTCCATAAAGACGAAAATAGCAAAGCAGATGAATGAAATAAACGTACAAATATTGAAAGGAAATATCCATAAAGTGTAAAATTAAATCATTAGAATTTAAATCATGTTCTAATTGCTAAGTATTCTTGGCGCCAAAGATTGTAAAACAATTTTCTAAGTAACAAAGGCGTTAATACTTTTATAGCTCGCCCTGTAAACTGTTTCCTGTGAATGAATTAGAAGAATGTTTCTCCGCCCAATGAAATAGTTCAGAACGCAAGCATTTTTATTTTTATTGAATAAATGATGATATTTGATCACCAACATTCAATACTTCACGTGTATTAATCTATTTCTAATGATGTATAATTTAACGATACAATTCTATGTTTATTTATAATATTCATTTATAAATATTCGTTGTTTGTGTTGAGAGTTTTGTGTATGTGTATGCCATTCTTGTACGATGTGCCAATTCGACTCATCAAAGTTTTGATACCTCTAGAAGAATAAGACCAGCCAGTTGAAAGCTATGAACATGCTTTATAGTCTTGTATGTCTTAGTGTTGACCTTTATATTTGTAGAATAATTGCGATAAAAAAGTAATCAAATAATGTGAACTCACCTAGATACAGGTACAGATAATACTGATCGTGTGAAGATATACATTGTGTGTCCCCCACCTGGGAGTTGTGTCACACTTACATCTCAGAAAAATAATGAGAATTATTCTAATTTGGCTTCATTAATATTCGCCAGGTTTAGAAACAGTGTATACATAGTGATAGAATCATTACCTTTGGAATAATAGAATGAATGAACAGAAACAATAATAATAAAATGATTAAAACCAAGAGCATTAGTTTGATAACTGTGGTTGCATGTGCATTTTAAGTATAAGTGTTCATAAAATGTAAGGAACACTTCATATGATGTTTTCATTAGAACTTTTATAATTTAACAGGTACTTGAGTAATAGAATAAAAAATCTCCAAGATTTGTAATTGTTTATTTTATCATCTTTTGAGTATCTGTGTCATCTACAATCGTTGTTAAAGGGATATACAGGCAAATGACTGTGGCAACAGTATAGAACCAAGTTTAGTCTTTAAAACAGTATTAGGAACGTAAGAAATCACTTACGAATAACATTTGTCACTTATAACATTCGACGGAACGAATTAAAACATGTGGCATACACATTGTTGAAAACGAAAGTAAGATACTGAGGGAATCACCAGGCTATTTATAGATTTGTTATTTGTCGTACTTGCTGAAATTAAACATTTTCATTGGTCGCTTCTTGTCTTTTCAACATTCTTAGGCGGTTAGAATATCTTTTTAATATAATTATACTAATGTTGCACAATAACAAGCTATAGTATCTTCTCATCAGTAAATGCATATTTTAACACTAATCTATTTTATATAACCTGACCCATGTGGATCTAGTTAGGAAAATATTTGCGTTCTATGATGGAAAATGTGTCCAGAAAATGTGCATAAGTTGTAAAATTAAAACAAGCAAACAAAACAATTTTGTTATCAGAAGTTTCCTCGTTGTTTATTTTACTGTTTCACTGATAAATGCAATCTGTGTTGAATCTGTACACTCTGCAAATATTGAAATACGTTGTAATCGAATTATCTCACAGATAACGGACACAAGTTAAAAACTTGTTTGAAATCTGTTTAGTTAATCTTTTAATCATACAAACCATTATGCACCATACTGATTTCTGAGATAATTAATTTTGGCATCAACTGTACATTGGAAATGGCGTCTAACGGCGTCAGGTGGGTGTTAAAACAATATGGAACTACTAACAACTTTAAAACAATTTTCATGTTGCAGATTATGTGCGGAATGTACCGCCTTTTAATTAAATTGTTTTTTGTGCAGTCTTCGTTTTTGGTTGGTGAACTCGTTATCTAATTAAACAAGTTCCAATGTTTGAACATAATTAGCAATGATCCATGCGGTGCAGATATGCATATTTCTGAAGAATTACATGCACATAACGAGCTTCATGAAACTTTGATTGGATTTTTCTGATGTGGTCATACATGTATACGTTTAAAGTGCATCAGTTTTAATTACGTACAATATGTTCGTGTACATAATATAGCGGGCTACATGTGATTGTTTGCCTGAATAAAATAATGTTTATTAATGTTAGAAAACATATGAAAACCCGGGTCGATAGCACAGTTGATAGGTGCCGGGATTGGGAACCTCGCGCTCAGAAGGGGTACAGTTTCGAATCCCAACCTGGGAGGTTGTACCCTTCCATGAAAATTTTACAATAGTGTCGATTTTCCTCCATTGATTAGATACTATAGAAAAGTTTCCGGCCTTGTGGAAGGGTAGGTGAGTAGTTGTCATATAGACAAGGGTCCAGGAAAGCTAAGTTAGGTGCTCTAGACGCCGTAAAATGATCTAAATTGTGTTGACACGGCGTTAAACCAAGTAAAAAAGAAAATATATGAAGCAACATATATATCTTGTTTACAAAGAGCATGAAAATAATTTAAAACAATCCATTAATGCAGTTCTTCTAATAGTTTCTTTGTCTGGGTTTCAAAGTTTGCCGAGACAAAAAGGTAAAACTTTCCGTATACAGTTCAAAATGATACCTATTATAATACTATTTGTATTTTATTGCTTCAGTTTTGCTTTTATTGGTTTTGGACCACGTGGGTTGCAAATTTATTGCACTTATAGATACCCCTGAGTCAGATGAAATATAATGCTACCGAAATCCGGTTTGTAAGATAAAGCTTTTCACGTTTAACCATGTAAAAATAAACTCACAATAAAAAAACCAAAATAGTAATCTGAGCAAATTTTCAAATGAACTTAAGTTAGTTTATCAACATATGATTCAATCGTGTTATATGAATACGAAATTATTTTTATGCATGATCAATTTTGCTATTTTTTTTCTTTAAACGTGTGGAAGGCTCTGCATGTAACCACAATAAATATAAAACGGATGTTTATTATGATTATAAAATTTTCTTTTTTTATTTTGTTGCATGATTTATATCCAAAGGTGCATACCGGAAGTTCCTAATGTGATCGTCTTCCTGTAACATCTATATGCAACAACAGTCAAGTACTATTAGCAAACACGTGGGATAGCACTCATTGAAGGAAGTAACGTATAGAATGTCATGTTTATAAAGTACTTGCATTTCCTGCATCGTGCACTTTATTCACAATTTTCTACAGACATTTTCATTGGCAAAATATTTTGGCAGAATCTATCAACTCTGCTGCCAAGTTTTTATATGGAATATCTTATTCAAAAGCTCATTATTTGATAAAATTGCAAAACCTTATTTGAAGCACGGAAATGCATTTCTAGGGAAATATTAACATTAAAAGATAAAAGTTCAACCTTTCAATAATTTGGCATGAAATGTTGGAAATTAAAAAAAGCACTACATAAAATACAAATACCAAGTTCTTACTGTAATCGGAATGAATGTCTCAGCATTGGCACATGTGCAAAATTTGCAGTTTTTGTTGCACAACGAGGACATGCTTTGCTCGTAAATAACCAGAAATTCTACCATTGAACTGTAAGCCAAGAAGAACGTTATCTTAATTGTTTCAGTCCTTGAGTACCAGGAGACAATCTTGAAATATACTTTAAAATATTGTCGGATTTGTAAGAAATAGTTTTAACAACGATTGCACTTGTTACATACACAAAATCCAGTTAACTAGTATGTTTGTTACTTATACAATAAAATACAGTTTATCTTCAGCTAACGCACACATCTGAGAAACGAACACTTCAATTTCCCCCCCAAAGAAAATGCTCTTTAAATTACTTGTGGACAGCGGACACCTGTCGTCTGCGGACACCAGTATTGTATATGATATGTTTCATTGCCCCTCAACACCCATCCAAGATGAGTCACAATAAGTATTATACAATACCAAGTGTTCCAAGCCAAATTGTATGTCTGCCTGACAGATCAGTTACAACGTCGTGCTATATCATATTGTACATGCCGTATAATAGATACTCAATAGATCATAAAATAAACTATTACAAATCTTAGAGATTTTATTTTTATTCTATTACTCAAGTACCTGTTGAATTATAAGAATTCTAATGAATACATTATATGAAGTGTTCCTTACATTTAATGAACACTTATACAACCACAGAGTGCGATAAGTTTATGCTATAGATATAAATAATTTACATTGTTTTAGTTATTGTTTTCATTCCACACAATTAATAGATGCTATGCGAATACATTGTTTCTAGACTTTGTGAATTTTCATAAAGCCAAGTTACTATAATTGTAAACGTTTTTTCTGGGATATTACAGTGTATCAAAACTCAGAGACAGGATCACCAAATGCATGTACCAATCCCAACCAAAAAACAACAATGATTGTATATATTCTGTATTCGTTGGTGTTTAGCAAAAAGCATAGGCGAACCCAGCGGGGGGGGGGGTTCAGGGGGGTCATGACCCCCCTAGAATTTGGAAGATGTACCTGTCCATAAGGGTTTTTCTTGACTGTAAGTCATTTTTAAGTAGCATGAAGCATTTTTTCTCGGTGCTTAACATAGATTTAATGGTTACGTGGTTTTTATTATTAATATGTTGCATTTTATCTGCAAAATGTGTATAATGTGGTTGTGGTTCGAAAGTCCGGACCCCCTCTAGAAAAGTTCGGACCCCCCTAGAAAAGTTCGGACCCACCTAAAAACTGCCTGGATCCGCCCCTGAAAAGTATTGGGTATTGATATGATAAAATATATTGTTTCTACAACTCCATAGATTGTGGGTGAAGCCAAATTGCAGTGTAAAGAAATACCGTTTTATTTATTCTATCATTTATTTTATTACATTGATGCATACAGGTACAAGTACAAACATATTGAAAATAAATAATCATACTTTCTCATCACTAAGAGATTTCTTAGGAAATATTTTATCTCAGCAAAAATTACATCGAACGTATTTAACATGACCACAGAATGTTTTAATTGCTTGCTGCAATCTTATGTAAGAGTTGTATGAAAATACCACAAGTTGATATGTCTTGTGGGAGGAAATTAAAGGTACTCATTCACACATTTCAACTTAATTATAATTGTATAGAAGTACATGTATTTTTGGAAGCAGGAAAGCAGTGTTCTGATAATGACAATTTTAGTGCAAATTGACATACGACTTCAGATGATGGAGTTTCATGTAATAAATATCTACCCCGTATGTCACGGTAGAGACACTGCAACATATACATTAGGTCAGCTTGTCTTAAAATGATTTTTTGACACAATAACAGACACTGAATGGTATTTTGAAACTGTAGAAAAAATAAACCAAATCTGTGAACTATAGTACCTTTAATTGTTTTTGTATGTAAGTCATTTTCTACCAGGGGGATGTCTGTTTAATGAACAATGTATGCGGTTATTGACTCTGCTTTTGACAAACTGATTGAACTCAAAAATGAACCATCATTTTGTTCATCAGATTAGCCCATGTAAATCCAATACAAGAATAAAAAAATCATTCATCAAAAAGTTCTCACATAAAATGCAAGTTAAAAAACTGAGCATTCATGCCACAAGTAATTTGACTATAATTAAGGTTTATTTATGTAACGTATTTTGAATCTCATGTTGATAAACTAATTTATGCTGACTTTGCAATTTGCTCAGATGACTCTTTCTTGTTTCTTTTTCCATGGATAAATATGAATCGATATATCCATGAAGACATCATATTGCCCAATGACCTTTTGTAGGTAACTGTATGTTTCTAATAGAATCACAAACTATGCAAACTATGAAGACTACAGACGGATTGCCATGAGCACTGAACATTGTTTATCAAATCCATGATTTTTATCTTTTAAAAAAATCAAGTGCACTTGCTGTAAGCTATTTGATTGGGAGGAGCAATTTTCCTGTAATCATTAACCAGAAAACTGCTTTCAGATGTATGAATTAGTTTTACATATCCCAGACGAGGAAAGGTATATTTAACAATCTGTGGTGCCAAAATTATTGTTTTCGATAACAACCTTCAAAAAGTAAAGTGTTCTTTCACGAGCATAAAATATGCTCTAAGCAAATCACTTGATTAGGATAATTCCATTAACTATGCATTTGTTCATAGTGTTAATTGAATTTTTGTTGTTGAAAATTTGTTACGTACTGACTGAAAATTGGTCATGCATATAATATAATTTAAACTGGTTAAAAGTCTTTCAAGTTTATTTTTTTCTTGTTAATCACTTTAGCAATCAATGAAATATGTTTCTCTTAAATACTTCAAGTAAAAACGTGTTAATGTATATCCAATCAGTCCCACTCAGGTGTAATTTCCAAAACTTATATTGTGCAAAGTGGTATTAATGTCATAGTTGTATGTGTTTTAATGCACGAAGAATAAATTTGCTAACCAGAAGTTTCATGTAACACTCTCTTTGCACCTAGTGGTTATAAATTATGAATATAATTTCTCATGATTGATTCCAGTTGTATTTTAAGAGCATTACTTTAGTGTGAAATAATCACATGTGGTGTTTAATATAATATTGTACAGGTGTACTAAGGTAGGTTGGTTAAACAATATGGGTTTTTTGTTGATGTACGCATGTTGATAGATACAGTCATGTTAACTAATTTGATTCAATACATCTTTACTAAAGCTAAAACCGCAAACACTTAACGAAGCGGTATTCTTTTACTTCGCGGTTAACATAAGAACTGTCATGATATTGTTTGGAAAGGTATGCACATTATTATCTTTGCAATATGAGATGACACCAAGTACATAACCTCAAGTGTTTTGCCACTGTCCGTTAGATTTTAAGATTCTTGTTTTTATAAATTGTTTTTGGTGTCTTTCTTGTAACAAAAGTATAAATTTCTAAACACATGTCCCTTTTTGCTATTGTGTTCTGCGGCGATTTTGTTTTACTGTCGCTGTCCTGTATATGTCATCAAACTATTGTTTCAAACATAATTATTAATAGAATAAATCAGGTGTATATTCGCTTGTTCCTGTTCAAAATAACATAATACAATAAAACTTCTGTCGCTTCCCAACAACTGTGGTTCAAGACTTTGCGTTCTGCAAATTTATTTACTATAGAACGTACACGACAACAAAATACTGAAAGTTTCGAATTCTTTCTTTCACGAGTTCAGAAAGTCGTTGCTATAATATGAATCTACTGGACAATCAGCAAACTACGAATTCGATCAGATTGGCACGTTAGATTTATTTTATAGTCAATTTAGTTCTAAAGAAATCGATGTGTTTAGGTCTTAGTGGTTATTCATATGCAATATTATCATATTTTACTGTCTATAATTGTCTGCAGTTCAAATTCATGGCCATAAATCAATTCTAGTCCGGAATTAATGCTATCTGATAACCATGTTATTCGGCAATAAAGTTATATAATCAATGCGTTTTTAAATTCAGAACATAAAATGCAATAACATCTCTCAGTTCTTATAGAAATCAATAAATTGCAAGCTTAAGTTTTCCTACATATATGGCTGACTCTATGAATATAAATCCGGATCGCAATATACAAATGTATTTTATATTTATCGCAAATGTTCTACAAATATAAGGGTCAACTTTAAGACCGACATACATGATTCTAAAGACTGTTTTTATCTTTCAACTGGCTGGTCTTATTCTTCTAGAGGTATTGCAATTTTGGTGAGATGTATTGGTACATCGTGCAAGAAGGATATACACATGAATGAATATTATAAATAAACGAAAAATTGTTTCGTTAAATACTATATTATTAGACATAGAATAATACACTTGAATTATTGAAAGTTATTGAACAAAATCAGCATTTAATCAACAAAAATCAAAATGCTTGCGTTCTGAACTACTGCATTGGGCGGAAGTACATTCTTCAAATTAATTCACAGGAAACACTTTTCAGAGCTATAAAAAGTTTTAAAATTACTTAGAAAATTGTTTAACAATCTTTGGCGCCAAAAATACCTAGCAATTATGACATGATTTAAATTCTAATGATTTAATTTTACACTTTATAGATATTTCCTTTCACTATTTGTTCGTTTATTACATTTATCTGCTTTGCTAGTTTCGTGTTAATGGAAGCATTGCCCCAATGGTATAACGTGTGTTTTGGGGTCAAGAGGTCCGTGATTCGAATCCTACCAGGGCACTTTTAATTTTCTGAAACAAACAAATATCTGTATTTGTTCACTCAATCCAGGTGTGAATGAGTTCCTGGAAGGGTGGTGTAATTTCAAAACTCCAATATGTTGACTGAACATAAACAGAATAAAAGACTCCCCCAGAGATATTGTTAGATAGATACCAGATAATTGCACTAACATTTTATTGTATTAAAGAAGGTGTACATCAATTTTCATTGTACTTTTAACAAGAAACCCATATTTTACTTGACTAACTAAAATACCTATGATTATGTACACCTGTACAAAATTATATAAAACACCACATGTAATAATTTCACACTGAAGTAATGATCTTAAAATACAGCTGGAATCAATCATGATAAATTATATTCATAATTTACAACCACTAGGTGCAAAGAGGAAGTAACATTTGGTTAGCAAATTTATACTTCGTGTATTAAAAACACATACAACCATGAAATTAATACCTCACTGCATGATATAAATATTTGAAATTACACCTGAGTGGTACTGGATATACATTAGCAAGTTTTTCACTTGAAGTATTTTAAAGTGCATGCATTTATTTCATGCAAATTATCACTAATTCTTATGTTTTAAAACATCAGAGGCCTCTGCACAATTAAATGCATGAACAACTTTCTACGAATACTTTACTAATTAACATTAATGAATTATCCTGATAAATATAATTGTTTATAAAGAAGTCTATCATATCATGAACAGCAACAGTAAAAAGTCAAACCTTTCACACAGTCACAAAGAAAAGAGGAGGTGTTTTTAGATTTTTAAACTTTTGTTATGAAAAGGATGCCACAAAACAAAGGAAAACAATAATCTAAGGGATTTCCGCCTGGAAACGGATAGTGGCAAATTCATTGCAACTTGGGAGGGGGAATTTAATAGTTTGTTTGGGTTTTACGGCGCATCAACACAGAAAACTTATATCGCGCCGAAAGCAATTGATGATAACAATTAATGCAACCGAATTCTAATGGTTTTAAGTCCTATATTTTATGATAAATATTTATTTCCTCTAGATAGTTAAGTATCGCATATGATGGTACCGATTGGAAAAGATCACTAAGTGTGTTAACCTTAAAATATTTGTCACGGACGTATTTAAGACCCTGGCAGTCGAGGAGAACGTGTTTTACATTGAAATGCTCGTCACACGGAGGGGGGTTTAAGCCAGGGTTTAATATGACCATCTTAACATTTGGCCCGACAGCTTTATGTAAAGGATTTGCACTTGTTTAGTGTAAGAATTCTCATTTTACGATAATTCATGTTAACCTCCAAGTTGTTATATTAATAAAAATAATTTTGGCACATTAGATTGCTTACCAAACATCTCAGACATTGGAAATATGTGAAAACAATCTAGACGTCTGGGTTCTGTTTTCTGGTTATTGATTATTGCAAGAATGTTTTCCTCCCTATGTTATAGTTTGGAACGAGTGCAGATTTGAATTTTTGAAAGGACAAAAAATCATAGATTTGATATACGACGTTTCAATACTTATCGCAATCCGTCTGAAGTCAGCATATTTGTAGAATCTGCCAGTAATGTAGTACATGTACAATATGCTTACAAATTACAATATTCTAATAAATGAAGTATCTAGAACTTATAGTTTTGTATCAATATGCATTTGTACTGCTGAAAATTTATTATGCGCATGAAAAGGGTTCAAATCAAACTTTAATGATACCTTTACATGAAATTTTTTATTAACATTTTTTCTTATTTTTATGGACGATAATTATAAACCAACATTATTATCGTTAGCACTAATAGTTGTATATTTTTAAATATATTATTATAAATATTTATAATTTTTTAAATGTCATTAAAGAGAATGTGTAAATTTGACAAAATGTTATCCTTTACCAAAACTATTTAGAAGTCAGTTATCTTGGAGTTTTCTTTGGGCAACCTATGGCTTAGTTAAAATCTGAATAAATCGTGTTAATGCAAGACCTTTTGAAAGTAACCATGTGTATATGATGTTGACCTATAAGACGATGTGTGGGCATTACTGGCTACTTAGCTTGTCTGTCAGTTTTTATCGTATTGTTACATCCCTACGTAAAATACCACATACGCTCAATGAATGCAATGTTGAATTCAATGGATCATATGATTTCTATAAAGATCATAAAAACAATTATGATCATAAATGTTCTACCCACGTTTCTACTGTTTTATTTGAGATAAAGTTAAAGTTTACTGCCAGTAATTGACTGTTGTTTGAAATCGTGATCATAAATTGTTTCTTATTCAGATTTTTATTACCATGCAATACATGTAGTTCTGATACGAGCAAGAAAATTATTTAATCAATGCGTTTCAAATTCAGAGAATAAAATGCAAATGTAAGATTTCTCAGTTTTTGTAGTGAATATTTAAATATTATAAATATCATTTTATCTCGGAAATATTACTGACTACGTGAATAATAATGATTAATAAATACAATACACTCCAAAAGTCTTTGATAAAGTTATGATTTTATGATAAAACCGATACACATTTTCCATGGAAAGAAGTCACAAACCTGGAACCACCAGAGTATACAATGTACTCCTGTATGGAGATTTCAAATGTGAACTTAAAGGTACTCATTCACAGATTTCAACTTAATTATCAACTTTTTCTGAAACTATCTAAATTGTATGGAAACATTTTTTGAAGCAGGAAATGTGTTTTGATTAAGACAATTTTAGTGCAAATTGACATACAAATACAAATGATGGTGTTTCAAGTAGTAAACATCTACCCCGTATGTCACGGTATAGACAGTTTTAGTGCATTTCTGTGACCTTTATTGTGTATTTCTTGTAACCTATAGGTCAGGTTGTCTTAAATCTTAAGACTTATTTTTACACAACTACAGACATTGGAATGGTATTTTGAAAAAATAGAAAAAATCTAAACCAATTCTGAGAACTACATTGTAGTACCTGTAACTCGTCGTGCCAAGATCTATTTGTAATTTACTGTTAGATAATATCACAAAATAAAATATTACCACCATGGTTATATAATGGCAGTCCACCTACTCACTGTTCCTGGAAAAACTAAATCTCTGGATTTAGCTGTTAACCAACTACTAAGCGCATACTTTTGTCAGTGACTGAAAACTGCCCTATATAATTAAGAATCATTGGTAAATAATAGAATAGAATAGCCGTAGAAATAATTTCATGACCAAGCTCCACGAAAGTATGCCCGGCCCGGTAATCGAACCCACGACCCCTCGATCAAATAGTTTTTAACATATGATCTAAAATATGTTATATACATGAATTAGCTTTGATAGTAAAGTTACTTGCAGTATGTATGTTTAGTTTTTCTTAAAATTTCTATTGTGAAAGAAATTTTGAAGAGCATATCTTTTTACCCAGTACTCGCCTTCCTTTAAAATTGGGACCGAAGATTTCTCTGCATATGGGTGAAATTTTAAAACATTGCACCAAAAAGCAGTTGATTCAGATATGTAGGTAATTATGATCTGTTATTGGAACAAAAATCATAACAATCGACATAAATATAAATGTAAAATAAGAATTAATCATAAGATATAAGAGGTACTACGGCTAATGTTTCTATTAATTAACTTTAAATACCTCAGATAAGTAATAATGCATCAAGTAGTTAATGTAATTGCTTATTTAACTAGTTACCTATTCAATATTTATGTCTTTGTTTTTTTTTTGTGTTCCTTATTCTTTTGTTACGGATCTATAGAAATGTATTATATGTTCACAAAACAGAAATTTCTTCTATTTTGATGTCGCTGTCATTTTGAAGTACTTAGTATTTAGTATACATGTGTTGTATACTCCGGCTATTTATACTTTATCTTAAAATTATTTTAAAAATATAATAAATGCCTTGTAATGTGCGAAATAATGGAAATACATTACTTTAATAACCAGAAACAAAAATGCCTGGTGGCTTATATAGTGTCCCTCCGAAAGTTCTTGAAAAAATGAAATTATGAAAAATCTGATCGTGCATGCGTACTAGAAGTAATTTTACTTTAATTAAAGATAATTCATGTAGCATAGTTTGAATTATATAAACTAATTAACGCTGATTTTGGAATTTATTCAGAGGGCTATTAATTACTTACACTTATTTTAGGTAATGTGAATATGTTTATCATTTAAACACAATTTTGTAAAAGATCTTTTAGAGTGTACGGTAAAAAACAACAAAACTTGAAGACAAAAATGACTTATACACCAAAGTCTAAGACTCTGAATAGTTTCATCGTCATCAAAATTATATTTAAATCAATTACAACAAAGAGATTTTTTTTCTCGCAGTTTGTGAGATTCCTGGAATGTATATTTCACGGAAGATTTAACAATTCGTGAAGGAGATGGCAGGTCAGTACAATTTGACGGATGTTTCTTACAGAATCTACATTTATACGCCTGTTTGTGATACTATATTTCATTCAATCAAATTGTAACAAACATTAAATGTACTCATTTACAGATTTCAACTTAAATATCAACTTTTTCTAAAACTATCAAAATTATATGGAAACTTTTTTGAAAGAAGGAAAGTAGTGTTTTAATAATGACAATTTTAGTGCAAATTGACATACGACTAAAAATGATGGTGTTTCATGTAGTAAAAATATATGCCCCGTATGTCACGGTATAGACAATTTTGGAGCATTTTTGTGACTTTCATTGTATGTTTCTTGCATTATACTGGTCATTTTATCTTCAAATAAAAAAAATTGACATAATTTAAGGCATCTGAATGGTATTTTGAAAATATAGAAAAAATTTAACCTAATCTGTAAACTAGTACCTCTAAAACATAAAGCAATATGTTGCTGTAATGTTCCACTATACGAACAATCAAAGAGTTACTTTACAAACAGATTGGTCTTTATAAAGAGACATGTTTTCTTTGCAATTTAAGCATGTTGAAGAATGTCCTTTATTGGACAAAATTATGTTTTTAGAATGAATATATTTACAATTATCTATGAAAAACAGGACGGTTTAAATATATGGACCTTTTATGTTTGACTTAATAGTCGTCAAAATCGCATGATTTTGCAATAACCAAAGACATCTAAGGTGATTTGATAGCTGAACTTATCGCATATAGCGAATATTTTGTTATATGCTTACTTGAATTTTTTTTCTTTGGTAATACAAAAAGGACTTAAAATAAAGTAGTGTTAATTGTCAACTTGTGTTAGTTTAATATAAATGTGGATGTAGAAAAACCAGCGATAAATATGAGAAGTCTAACCAGTACCAACTTAAAGGTCTAATCAGTAACAACTAAAGAATTTTACCAGTACAAACTTAAAAGGCTAACCAGTACCAACTTAAATGTCTAATCAGTAACAACTAAAGAATTTTACCAGTACAAACTTAGAAGTCTAACCAGTACCAACTTAAATGTCTAATCAGTAACAACTAAAGAATTTTACCAGTACAAACTTAGAAGTCTAACCAGTACCAACTTAAATGTCTAATCAGTAACAACTAAAGAATTTTACCAGTACAAACTTAGAAGTCTAACCAGTACCAACTTAAATGTCTAATCAGTAACAACTAAAGAATTTTACCAGTACAAACTTCAAAGTCTAACCAGTACCAACTTAAATGTCTAATCAGTAACAACTAAAGAATTTTACCAGTACAAACTTAGAAGTCTAACCTGTAACAACTTTGAAGTCTAACCAGTAACAACTTAAAGAAACTACACCACAGAACTTAACTGTAAATTACTTGCAGTATACATGATAAGTTTTTTCTCAAAATTGTCTTAGAACTTTGGAGAGCACTGTATATTTTTTTAAGTAGCTATATTAAGCATTCGACCATGTACTGGAGAGTGCAGTGAATATTGCTGATGTCGCAGTTGTAATTATTCTCTTGGGTAAATAATAAACTTGAGAATTGATTAACAAATTCATGATTTTGTTTGTCCAAGTGATCAATGAAAGTATGAAATGAACATAAAACTGTATAAAGTGTCGTTTGGTGTAATTTCTATCTCATGAAGTATTAAATGAAAATATTATAAGATATTGATAGATATTGATGTTTGATCTTAACAATAGGGACAGTCTGTATGATATAATAATATCAGGGTGTCACATGACTATATGGTATAACGTGACTATAGGGTATCACGTGACTATATGGTATCACGTGACTATATGGTATAACGTAATAAAAGGGTAAAACGTGTTTATTTGGTATCAAGTTACTATAGGGTATCACGTGACTAATGGTTATAACGTGATTATATGGTATCACGTGACTATAGAGTATCACGTGACTATAGGGTATCACGTGACTATAGGGTATCACGTGACTATAGGTTATCACGTGACTATATGGTAACACGTGACTATATGGTACCTCGTGACTATAAGGTATATCATGACTATATGGTATCACGTGACTATAGGGTATCACGTGACTATAGGGTATCACGTGACTATAGATTATTACGTGACTATAGTATATCAAGTTACTATAAAGAGACATTTACATAAGAAACAATCACGTAGGAGATAAACTTACGTTACATTTGGTATGATGTCGTTATCATGGGAAACTCAAAGATATGATGGTTTCAATAATGTGTAAACATTTGATAATTTTTATGGTAATTGTCACAATGATAACATCACATAGTAGTTCTCATTCTCTTAACGTCGCGATGATGACATCACATGGTAGTTCTCATTCTTGTGACGTCACAATGATGACATCACATGGTAGTTCTCATTCTCGTAACGTCGCAATGATTACATCACATATTATTTCTCATTTTTGAGGCGTCACAAAAATGACATCATGAATAACTAATTTCTATGTAATTAAATGTAGTCTAAAGACATACAAGGAATAGCAAGAGTAAAAACAAACTTTCCACTCAGAGAAAAAACAAAGAGGGAGATGTTTTAGAATTTGAAACAAAAAATTCGCCACAAACAAAATAAGAAAACAAGAACCTAAAGGGATTTACGTTAAAGGCAAAACATTTATTTTCAGATGAATCTTTTCTATAGTTAGTTATTTCTGGAACATATCAATTCACAGAAAATGACGGAAATAGCCGGTAACACCCAAGCTAACGATGAATAAGATATCTTAATCTATGAAACAATAAACCATCGATTATCTTGTAAAATGATTTAATCATCCTGATGTTATATAATTATACGACTGGGGAAAGTCAATGTTGTTCCTTTTAAGTATAATTTATTGACTTTAATCATTTTCTGCCTTTATTATTTACTCAGAGTAATTCACTTGTGTTTTCCAATTTGTATGATTAAATCAATATTTATATCTCAATACTTGAATAAAAGTCAACTATGGAACTCAGTTAGGACCATCATGCATGATGTTATCATTTTAATTTTACATGTGTGTATTATTATGTAGCACTTCATGAAACCGGTAAAGTTTTTATGTTTGATCATAACATCGTATGCCAGGCATGAAATATGTGAAATCCAGTACGTGAACGACGTTTATATCGTCAATGATTTCAACAATGTCAATGTCGGGACACCGTAGTTTGCTAATTGATATAAACATACAAGCTTACATTTGTAATTGATTTTAGTTTGATTACAAAGTTGGAAATCAAAGCAACTTATAGTAATTTCGTCAGCGTCCTCATTTTAATCGAGAATAGTTTTGAACAGTCCTCAAACTAAAACATAATGTCATGACGTCAGTTGACAGTCACAAAAGGAAATCATTTATTTCGTATTAAGAGATTATTGTGTTTTATATAGAACAGAACAGAACAGATAATTTATTTCAGTAACGTATACAAACATATAAGTATATGTATATAAGACACTAACTAACGCAAACGCATGTATGCCAAAACATCTTGAAATCTGAGTAAAAAAAGTTCAAAATATGTAGGACAATATTCAAGGTCAACGTTCAATTGACTCTTTTAAAATTACGCAACTTGTCAGACTTCACAAAACAATATAAATGTGTATCAATTTTGAAAATGACGCAACGCTCGGTAAAAGAAGTCTTATAAATACAATGTAGCAGAGAAATAATGAAATGAACAGTAGATGTATGGTTTCCATAAAGAACACTAGGGTACGCATTAATCAATGACGTCATACGCATGAAGTTTGTTTTGAATTTTTTTTTCAGACCAGAAATTTCAAAGATTCGTTCTATTATTCATAATTGAACAATTTGATAATATTTTAGCTGAAAAGATGAAGAAACAACTGTTTACTATTTATTTATTTATTTTCTTGGGTTTAACGCCGAAGCAACATATTGTTTAGGTATATAACTGCGTCCAGCGCACCTAACCAATTTTTTCTGGAGCCTTTGTCTATAACCAGTACCAGCCTACCCTTCCACAAGGCCAAAAACTTCTCCATACACCTTATTAGCGAAGGAAAATTGACATAATTGTCAAATTGTAATGGAAGGGTACAATCTCCCCGGGTGGGATTCGAACCCGTACCCTCTCGGGACACTAGATTCGAAATCCCAGTGCGCTTCTAACTGCGCTACAGACCTGGGGTTACAACTGATAACAACCAAATACAAATAATAAAAGTTTTAATGAACGATTTAAGAGTTCAATGTTACTGTCTGGAAAATCCACTCTTTATCATTCTTTTACATTTGTCTGGACCCGGGTCGGTGGCGCAGTGGGTAGGGCACCGGGATTTGAAATCTAGTGTCCCGAGGGGGACGGGTTCGAATCCCACCGAGGAAGTTATACCCTTCCATGAAAATTTGCGATAATGTCAATTTTCCTCCATTAATAAGATATACATGGAGAAGTTTCCGGCCTATTGGAAGGGTAGGTGAGTACTGGTTATAAACAAGGGTCCAGGAAAGATAGGTTAGGTGCGCTGGACGATGTAAAATGACCTGAAATTGTGTTAACACAGCGTTAAACCCAATTAAAAAACCAAAAAACAAAACATTTGTTTGTCCTCGGTAGTGTTCCTTACAGTCAATAAATCTTTTATTCAGTACTTTCAGCACTTAGATACATGCTATGTTTCACCATCTTGACATCATCACAATGATAAATTCGTATTTTTTTATAAATAAAAAACGAGTTGGCAGTAAACAAATTACAGTTAGGGCAATTTAGTATGATTTCATATTGTAGTGAATCCTTTCTTAAACGACCAATCAGAGGATTATACTAAAAAAAACTGTTGTAGAATGGTTAATTTTGTAGGTGGGTAGCTTTATACGAAAAACCCATGCCATAGTCCACAATGGTGTCGATGACGTTTTACATTAACCTGGGTAGAGAAGAGGTGGCTGTTAATGGAGATCAAACTGTATATACATATACAGTGCCCTCCAAAAGTTCTTAGACAAAATTATGTTGTAAGGATTCACTGATCCACATTTTCCTACATGCATGACAAAAGAAGCAAAGCGTCATCTGA
This sequence comes from Mactra quadrangularis, assembly GCA_025267735.1. Classification (NCBI taxonomy): domain Eukaryota; kingdom Metazoa; phylum Mollusca; class Bivalvia; order Venerida; family Mactridae; genus Mactra; species Mactra quadrangularis. Next base: position 7,410,542 of record CM046311.1, on the reverse strand, counting down.
GCAAGTTAAGAAATCAACATTTATTACTTTATCAACATATCATTTTAACTGTCTTACATGAATGAGTTTTAATTATAGTATAAGTAAAATTACTAAATCGGTCATCAATTTTTTCTCAAAATTTCGTAAGTCGAAGAATACAGTACCCACCTAAAGTTTGGAGACAAAGGGATTTTATAAAATAATGAAATTTCATTTATCGTTTTCCGTTCAACTGTTTTTATAGGTATATATATAATATGGTTCGTTTACGAATTTTCTAGAATGCATCAAATATAAGATTCAGCAACTGATATCCCAAAGTGTCCAAAACCAAATACAATGTCATTCTTTTCTATATCATAGATTTTAAGCTACTTGGCTAGTCTCAAAAACAAATAGTACCATAACGCATTAATTATCAAAACTAAAAAAGGCATTTCAAAATAAAAAGATATCAAACTTTTGTGAAAACCTGTCTAGTAGACTAACAAACTAAAAATGTCTCCAAACTTTTGGTGGGTACTGTATTTGAAGGGTACGGAAAAAAATGATAGGTTTTTTTAATATAATAAATGTTTCCTCCAGAGAACCTAGCAAGTACCACACCTTAAAGATGAATAATTCATTAAATATTTCGTTCTAAGAAATGAACCGTAACTTCATTCCATTACATCAAAAACTCATGATTTATCCAACTTGTCTCACAACTCAACTGTTTATGTCCACGTGGATTAATATTATTTATTCCATGTTTACATACAGTACGCGGTGAACTCACAGGATTGCTTTTTTCTACGTTTCTACGTCGAATTTCTCATCAGAGTACAACAATTCAAAAACCGGGTCCGTAGCGCAGTCGGTATCGCACCGGGATTTCGAATCTAGTGTCCCGAGGGGATACGGGTTCGAATTCCACCCATTCCATGAAAATTTGACAATATTGTCAATTTTCCTTCCCTAATAAGGTATATGGAGAAGTTTCCAGCCTTGTGGAAAGGTAGGTGAGTACTAGTTATAAACAAGGGCCCAGGAAAGCTAGGTTAGGTGCGCTGGATGCCGTTATATGACCTATATACAATGTGTTGCTACGGCGTTAAAACCCAACAAATAAATAAACAACATTTCAACCTCAGTCTGTTGATTTATAAACTGGCAGCAAGTTTGTTTATTTAATTGGTTTACAGTAAAGCATCAAAGCAACACTGTCTATGTATTGAGAAAATAGTGTGCTCTGTTATAAAAGGTCCCCTCCTTTTTAAGAAATGGAGACTTTGTCAAACTTAAAGTTAGAAAGCAAACTGTTTTGACATGTTTATGTAGTACCTTATATATGTCACATTGTAATAACTTCAAGGTTTAGCCGCCCGGCTAGCTCAGTTGGTAGCACGCAAGTCTACTGATTGAGGGGTCGTGTGTTCGATTCTCTGGCGGGGCATACTTTCGTGGAACTTGGTCATGATATTATTTCTACGGCCATTCTCTCTCCTACCAATGACTGTTATTTATGTAGGGAAGTTGTCAGTCACTAACGAAAGCATGTGCTTAATAGTTGGTTAACGGCTAAATTCAGAGATTTAGCCTTTCCAGGAGGATTGGATTGGTTGACTGACCGCCGATAAATGACCTATACAATGTGTTGTTCCGGCGTTAAACCAAACAAAAACAAACAAAACAAAACTTCATGGTTTTAAACAATTTTTATGTCTGCTTTAAATGAATATATCTACACAATAGTACCTTTAATGTCGTATATCAACTTACTTTTATGACGTAGTCTATGACGTCACCTCACTGGTTGTCCCGGAGACAGTTCTCTTTACCAATGCTAACTTTCTTAGCACAAGAAGCCGACCAGTGCACAAACCATTAAAGACAATTTAAACACGTCGATTGTTCTATAATGAATTTTGTTATCATACGTATATACTTGTATGTGATCATAAATTCACTCATCTAAATCAATCAAAGTATTGATTCACTACAACATGGACTCATCCATAAAAATATTGATGAACTAATTAATGTTTGATTTTAGAATTTGCTCAGAGGATTCGTCATTATTTTTTCGTTGACCAATAAAAATGTTAAAACCAGTATCTTGTCGTCAGTCTTTTGGAAAGCCCCAAGTCAGTGCATAGCATGAAAGTATAAAATGATTGCCGACATTTTGATGAAAATCTGATAACTTCGGCAATTATGCTAGGAAATACTATGATTCACCGTAATGAAGCGTAAAGACCCGAGGTTTCACGATAAGCTATGATGAATGTACTCTACTAAATGGATGATATGTAGTTTATGATAAATGTTGGAATATTCCCACATCATGAATAGAAAACTGATAAAACTTGTGAAATATTGCTTGTCTCGTCAACTTTGTACCATAGAAACATTTCAATATGATCAGAAAAGTGCAGCCATTTTGTACTCATACACCGAACTATTTTCCACGCGGAGTCATAATCGTTGAAAACTGCGATGAATTGTCAGTATGTCTTATGTAGCAGTCTTATAAATCTTGTCCCAACTTTCAGGGCAGTACATGGAATAGAGCTTGGTTACATTCTAGCTTCCCCCGAACGTTCTAGTAGCTGTATGGACATTAACTGGTGGCCCCTGATGGTAACAAACAGCTGTCTACTTGACAACATGATATAAATATTTTAAAGTAGATTGGTTACAACCAAGATGTAAGAATATGATTCAAAATGAAACTGAAAAAGTAAAACAGTCTAGGATACTTTTGCGAATCCGGAAATCTTGCAAACTTACTTTGAATTTTCTGGCATGGGAGAACTCTTCAATTCACTCTTTCATTAATAGTACAAATAGCAAGATTATGAATACAGATTTGGCATTATAAATATATTTTATAAGTCCAGTAATTAAAATCCCCATTTTTCGAGAATTGTTTTCTAGACTATGTTAAGTATAAAATCTAAAAATATATGTAGAAAAGATGACATGGAATTTGAATCTATAGAAAACATAAGTCGAAGATGAGACAGAATGTCACGAATTATGGATAAGAATTTGAGAGATGTTCTCTTGAAAATTCTTGTAGACCTTATCTGCCACCATTCAAGTACAGCTCTATACTTTTATAACGTTTCATTAGTTCTATACATGAAATCTTTGGTTGATATTATTTCGTCTGGAATGCACATTGACATTCTGTCAGATCTCACTCTCCCATTGGAATAAACTGTCGAAAAAAATGGTTTTCTGGAAAATTGATAAAATAGTAATTCATTGGCATGATATACAGTTCCTTCCAGAAGTTCTTTGGGTACAATCATAAAAAAGAAATAAAGAGTTAATTTAGAACATTCTGAAATTAGCTTTGATTGGTTTATTAACATATGATATTGCAAATGAATTAAACAATGTTTCATAAATAAACTTAAATTAGAGTCAGGGGCGGATCAAGGATTTTTTTCTGGGGGGGGGGGGTGTCCGAATTTTTGCTAGGGGGGTCCAAACTTTCGAACCACAACCACATTGTAAACATTTTGCATAATAATGCAACATATTAATAATAAAAACTACATAACCATTAAATTTAGGTTTATCACCGAAAAAAATTGCTTCAAGCTACTTAAAAATGACTTACAGTCAAGAAATACACTAATAGACAGGTACAATTTCGAAATTCCAGGGGGGACCGGAACCCCCTGACCCCCCCCCCCTGCTGGACCCACCTATGAGGGTAAAACTACTTGATCATTTTTTCTCAAACTGTGAAAGAACTTTAGGACGGTACTGTATAGAAATATAGGAATGGTATAGACTATTAAAATATCACATTATATACAGTGGTGCACTACCTGACCGACTGTATGAATGGAACTCAGCTAGGATAGACATTTCTGCTATATAACTGTTCTCCCTCGGTTAACTGTTGCTATTGTATAACTAGTCAGCAGCTAGCAAGCCTCTCTCATGAATCAAACTTTGTTAATATGATCGAATATTGAAAACTTAGCTGTTACTCAATAAACTGGATAAAACTTTCATAGCAGAGAAAGTTTTGGCTTTCATGTTCAATTAGATTTTGTCTAGGGTTTTGATAAGAAAAGTAAAAAGGTTTTTGATTGAATCTTTGTGCAAGCAGTAACTCTGGTAGGCTGGACTTGTTTGTGAAGGATTTAGTATCGTGTATTTATTAAAGATCTGATTGGAATAAACTAATTATGGGTGTTGAAGCATTTATTGGAAGTTGGAGGGAAGAAGAAAAAGTTGGCTATGAAGAAATGGCAAATGCTCTTGGTAAATATTTTATATAAATATTTGAATTTTATTTAAATCCAAATTGAAATTTAATTGAAAGTGACCAACAGGGAAGATTATTTACATGTACGTAAAATTACTACATTTACAGTTATATATTTCTAGCTTTGCATTAAAATTGTCATCATCAGAACAAAGCTGTCATGCTTACAAAATGTTGCCACACAATTTTGAGAGTTTTAGAAAATTTTACATTAAAGTTGAAATTTGTAAAAGAAATTAGGTTAAATTTCTCTCAATAAAAATACTTCTATATCAAATTATGATTTTTCTGTACTGTAACATTGTCGCATGCACAATTTGAATAAAATAACTTTCAAATCTGCCATATTCAGGGTCCCTTATCAATTTACACTGGGATCAAAAAGTTTCTTTACACATGAAATGTTTCATATTTTCACTGAAAACTTGAACTTTCGTATTTAAAGCCATTTTTCATTAAAAACTACATTGTGGCAATTTTAATGCAATTCTAATGTCTTTGAAAAAATTGCTCAAAGAAAATTTCTTAGAATCAATTTTATTAGTTAAATAAGGGGAGTGATGGAAACTCGTATAAATCAAGTGTACATAAATCATACCTTGAACCAAGGCCAGACAGTTCGATATTTGTCATAAATAACATTCAACAAATATTAGACACATTGACAAATTCACCACTGTTCATAATTGTTTGAATAGACCGATATTGAGCGTCCCGGAAATTTGCATAGAACGCGACGTATTTGAACAGATTTTATATTTGATATCATATTGTGCATTCATGAGCACGTGCACATTTCATTATTGCAGAAATTACGTAGCCAGAAACTATAATGGAAATATTAATTAATATTTATTAATCATTAAAACGTGTTATTCATCATCGCTGGTGTGACATATTGTACAAAAATAATAACAATACAGTAATTAGTCGTCTCTGACTTGGTCAAACTTTCCGCAGTGGTTTCTTTCCTTTTTGAATAGTTATGCGTGACGTAACTGCTGTTGGGAGTTTGTGAATTAGTACACTTCTAGCAAATCCCTGACCCAGGGTACAGGGGTTGCGGTCCCAAAGCCCATTTCTAAGGGATTTAGTTTTATTTACAAAACCTAAACTTTCCTTTCCCAGCATAAACAATAAAAGCATCTAGATATATATCATATAATTTTCTTACTGCCGTTGGATCATGATAATATCTTATAAATTAATTAGAAGGAATTGTCCTTGAATTATTTTGTACGTTATGTCATAGTATTAGTGTACTCCCAGTCTTGTTACATATTGCACACATAGTGTGCGAAAATTTATGACATTTTTATACATATCATATAAATATCATATTTTTTGATAGAAAAAAAACTTTTCTTAGGCAATTTTTAGGGGCGTACGCCGGTTCCGCCCCCCCATGGATCCGCCTATGCTCTGATTTGCTGATAATGAAATAGGTCTGAGGACTTATCAGGAACGGCAACATTCAAAAACACATACCTTCCATACATTCTAAAAGCAAGCAGGGGATGTTTTTAGTTTTAAATTTTAGTTATAAAAAAGAACGCCACAAACAAAAAATCAAGAACCAAAAGTATTTCTGCTTAGGAACGGACAGTGGTAAAATACTAGCCTCTTGGGGTTAAAGGTACTCATTCACAGATTTCAACTTTAATATCATTTTTTTTCTATAACTATAAAAATTGAATGGAAATATTTTAGGAAGCAGAAAAGTACGTAGTGTTCAGATAATGACAATTTTAGTGAAAATGGACATACAACTACAACTGTTTCATGTAGTAAATATCTAACCCGTATGTCACGGTATAGACACTTTAAGCGTATTTTTGTGACTTTTGTTGTATATTTCTAGCAACATATAGGTCAGTTCGCCTAAAAATAATAATAGTTATTTTTTTGACAAAATTACAGACACTGAATGGTATTTTGAAATTATAGAAAAAATAAACCAAATCTGTGAACTAGTACCTTTAAACCGTGTTTTATGGTGGCCCCAAAAGACAATATCAAAACTGGGTCAATGATCGTCACAAAACTGGGTTACTAGACTAATTGATGTGACACACTCGTACCAAAATAAGTACGATAATTATCTATAATAAAATATGAAGCCTGACTTCAAGCATGGTAATAAAAACTAAGAAATTTGCTTTTTACGACCATTTACACTTTGAAATGTGAATACCTTACAATACCTGTTTTGTATCAAACCATTACTTAATTATAAGTTCTATGAAAATGCTTCTGTGCAATTACTTGCATTAAGTAGTTAGTTAACAAATTGATGAGTTTACCATTCAGTTCATTTGTGTATAGTTATCAACATTAATAACGCTACACTTTTTTCATATCATGGTTTAACGCCGTGTTTACACAATTTAGGTGATTTTACGAAAGCTTTTCTGAACCCGTGTCTGTAACTAGTACTCACCTACCCTTCCACAAGGACGGAAACTTCTCCATATACCTTATAAATAGTAGAAAATTGACATAATTGTCGAAATTTCATGGAAAGGTATAAATTGAAAAAAATCATTCTTTGAAAATAAGTACCACATAGAATGTGAAGCGCCTGTGATTAAATATTTGAAGTTTTAAGATCCAAAGCTCTAACGACCGATTTCTGTCGTAAACCGCACTTTATTGTATTGCTAAATTATCGTAAGATTTTTGATAATTTATTGTGGTGCTTTTCACTAAGATTCTAACGGAAAAATCTTCGTAATTCAAAAGCAAGAAACATTAATAATACGCTCATTTTTTGGCTTATCAATTCCAAAATATTATGGAATTGTGTATAATATTGGATACCTTTTGAATATCATATCTTAGTTATGCTTATTATCAATCTGACTTTGAACTGCTAATTATATGAAATTGACTTACGAAGATCTTTTTGTAAGAATTTTGTGAATAGCGTGCACCACTGTTCTGTATCTTAAGTTAGAGTCGCGTTATCTATGGAGTTAAGTATAGACCTGTTGCAAGCAGAATGCAAGACAGTAAAGTGTATGTAAGACAATATATACCTAGAGTGTACTTTGTTTTCATGTAACTACAGGAAAATTGCTGTTACAACATAAATTGTATTGTGAGCAATCCTCACAGGTAATCTACATAGTACAAATTGTTTTAGAATAGTTTTGAGTTAACATTCATGAAATATGTGTTCCTATGAACACTGGGGTCCAAAAGTTTCTTAACAAATTGTTAAATATTTACGTTTTGAAATATATTTAAACAAAGTTTACTTGTCGTTATTAGTTGTACAACTAATATACAGTTTATCATTAACTGTTCTAACATATATATCTTTATTGTATATACACAATAAAATGTTAAACCAAATGTGTCTGCATTAATCTTTGCTATAAAAAGATAAAAGGAAATTATGAAACAAAACACAAGTATAAAGAAACTTTTGGACCCCAATGTATATTATTATTAGAGTAAAGTAAAGTGATGTGATCCAGAACTGAATGTTTCCATCAACGAGGTACAAGCGTCGTTTTTACGTGTTGAATGCTGGTAAAAATCACTAAGTGTAGAATGTACACTGCAGTTATTGCAAAACCATACAAATGCAACAAACGCATGTACGAGTAATATCATCTATTTTCTTCAAGACAATTTATTTATTTGTTTACATAAGTACGAACTTATCAAAATGTATAATGTATACAAACAATATTTTTATTTCATGTAGCTTGTTCAAAAAGACCAGTAGCCTGTTCAATTACCCTAAACGTTCCAAAACGTTCCGTAACGATACATTTGGAACTCCTCGGCTATTCGCTGCGAATAATCTCATATTTAGACGCTATTTTGAAACTGCCGGTGTTGAAGTAAACAAATATACGATCGTTTAGGCAATGAGTGATGTTTCGTTTTTAGTCCATAAATCTTGAAACATCACTCATTGCCTTAACGATCGTATATTTGTTTATAAGATTAGATTATTCACATCGAATGGCCGAGGAGTTCCGAACGTATCGTTACGAAACGTTTTGAAACGTTTAGGGTAATTGAACAGGCTACTGGAAAAGGAATGTTAATTGAATGTTATTACCGTATATTAAATGAATTCTAGTGAACATAAATATATTTCAGCCATAGTTGATATTTTAAAGTAGGAGCAGTAGTCCAGTGGTAGGACGCGCGCTTAGGAATCCAGAGGTCCTGGTTTCGAATCCCACTAGGGGCACTGCTAATTTCCTTGAGCAAGTTTACCTGCGATTGCTTCACTCCACTCAGGTGTAAATGGGTACCTGCGAGGGTGGTTTAATTTCGTTGCGCCAATTTGTCGGCTGCACTTATAAGCTGAGTAAAAAGACTCCCCAGGGAAGATTGACCAATGACCAGTGGTAATATGCTGAAAATTCGATGAACGTGCGTAAGCATGAAACTCAGACTATAAAATGCAATTACTTTACTTACTTACTTTACTGTATTGTTTCGCTGCTGTTTTGTCAGATTTTTCATCCTCAGTTGTTTTTAGATACTTAAAGCGTCCTATTGTTGGCTTAGCTAATATTTCCCCTGCTGTAAATATTTTATTACTGGGTAAAATGATTGAAAACGAGACAATAACTAACATATACACGCCTAGAATTATGAGTAGGCATGTTTATGATGATATTAAACGAATCATGAAATAACTGGTTCATAATTGATAATATTGTTGAGTAATTTCTTACAGTGCCTACCAAAAATAATGTTTTATGATACATGAACATTGATTCACTTTTACCGCTTTTACTATCCTAAGAAAGAAATTAGGTTTCAGTTATATATAGCGATCGGTGATAGATCGGTAGTTCGTTTTGTCCAGTTAAGAACGGAACCGAGGAACACCGATTTAGCACCGCCGTCTCCGATTAGCTGCCGATTTATCACTTATGATGACTACTGATCAGGGGAGCATATTATCAAACATCAAGTACGTTATTTAGCTAGAACGATTTAAGACTAAAATCGTACATAAGACCTTTGATAATACGGGCCCCTGTGGGGGGGGGGGGTTAGAGAACCGATTTAAGTCCGACCGTCTGTGTAACTGGGGTGTTAAGAGTCATCTAAACAAATTCAAAAAACAACATTGATTTATTTATCAACATAATTATTATTTTGGTTTAAACTACATGTATATTACATGAATAAATTTTGGTATAATAGTAAAGTTACTTGTTGTATGTACTGTCAGGTTTTCTGAAAATTTGTTTGACTAAGAACGTTTGAAGGGCACTGTAAAACTGGACTAGAAATTATTTCTGCAATCAGTTGATACAGGGGCGGAGATATATAATCACGACAGGGAGTTTGTCCTAATAAGTTTTAGTTCTTTTTCCAGCACCTAAAAACATGTACCAATGCTTTTGCTGAAATTTTGAAATTTTGAGAGGTTGCGGACTATACTCTCCCACCTTGAGCGTCACTGCCACGTAGCTATCATGTACATATATTGACACAAACGCATGTGATACTGATTTACTGTATAGTATTATACATCATGAGAGAGGTATTTTATTTGATTAGTTTCATTTTGAAATACGTTCTCGTACTTTCTTTAAATGATTCCACGAATCATTATTAGTAGTAGTATATACCGCATTTGTATAGCACTCTTTTCATATTGAATATATTTTTAAAAGCGTTTCACAATCATATGCATAATTAGGAAATAATTAAATGAAAATGGTTAACAGATGAAAAAATAATAAAATAAAGACTTATATAAAACTAAGAATTGGTGATATTTAAGTGCTCATAGTAGTTAAGAAAACAAGTGGGTTTTTAACTGTAAAATATAGTGAAATGTGTAATAATGGACTGTTGGTAGAACGGCAACCAAATGGTCGATGAGGAATCTGGCTAGATGCCCTAAAAATCTATGATTGCAATTTTAATATTCGGATTCAAATCCAAGGTTCCCGTCCGAACATCCATCAGTGTCAGTGCCCGCGCATCCCACCAAGCATACGTTTAAGCAAATGGTCAATTTTAGAGATTTACCTTTCAAGAAAGGACATCAACAGTGCAATACATTTACATGTATATAGTTTTATATTAATTGACTAAGTCAGTAAGGATTTCAGAGCATTCAATACTCATCAAAAACTGTGATAATTTAAATAAATGAAGCGAATATACCTTCAAGACCGTTTGTGTACAAATCGCATTCTCTCGGACTGTGGTTATAATGATATCGCCCAAGTAATCCGCATGATAATTTTACAATATTTTAAATCGTGCTGCCTCGGTTTTGGTCATTAGAGCCAATGCATATTGCTGAAATAAGTGATTGTTAACTCTGTTTAGAACATGATTGGGTACAGTCCAACATGTAAAAACAACCAGACATCATTCAGTATGTATGGCATGCTATGTTATTACAGTAATGCAATATACAAATACTTTTCAGGGGCGGATCTAGTTTTTTTTCTAGCGGGGTCCGAACTTTTTCTAGGGGGTAGGGGTCCAAACTTTTGAACCTCAGCCACATTATACACATTTTGCAGAATAATGCAACATATTAATAAGAAAAACTACATAATCATGAAATCTATCTTAAGCACCAAAAAATAGCTTCACGCTACTTAAAATTGCTAACAATCAACTGATGGACAGGAACATTTTGGAAATTTCAGCGGGGGTGGGTCCGGAACCCCCTGACCCCCCGCTAGATCCGCCCATGCTTTTATTATCTGAGCTCTCTCTCTATGAGTCAACATGACATTACAGTGTTAATTTAATAAATACCAAACTAGTGAGTACACCACTGAGTGTATAATTTATTATAGATCATAATTTTAGTATAAACCAGACGTTGGGTTATGTTTCATAAATGTAACATGAGTATTTGATGTCTGACAATTTGTTAATGTCAGAACTCTGTTACCATCATTGTTATTGTACAATTAACAGTGTACAGTAAAACCCCTCTCTAACGACCACCATCCGACTATTATCTCACACTGAACATCAACTTTTCGTAAACGACCACTTTCTTTCACCACTAACTTCCTTATCTGTACACATATTACCTTTTTCTACCAACTCAAGGCTATCCTTGTCATGTCTGGTCAAACGACGATATGCAAAGAATTAAGTAATTCCAATGGAAAAAGCTTTCACTACAAAGGCGCATATTCATGACTGCTATATTAAGTGAAATTTAGCCTGTATGCTATTAAAAGGGTTAAACTGTAAAAACGATCGATATTCAAGAAGGGAGTGGATAAAATAAAAACGAAGATAATAAAATTACCTACCCCCCCCCCTCCTCTGGATCGCAATATCCAATGAAAATAGATAAATAGAAATGAATATTTGATACAACTATACTAAAACACAATGCGTTTTATAATGCATATTGAAATACATGTATAGTAACAGTATTTTATGTTTCTCTTGGTGTGCACTTTTATTTTATTCCATGTTTTTTATCAAAGCATATATTAAATTATTATTGTAGCCGGCATTGCCAGATGCACTATATACACCGTTCTCCAAAAGTTGTCGAGAAAATGGTAAACTTATTATTGCTGATTTTGGAATTTGCCCAGATGACTATACATCTTTTGGTTAACCTTGAATCTGTTTATCATAAAATGAGGATTTTCTCTTGCTTTAGGATTAACGGATTCCCGTTTATCCATAAAAAAAAACAAAGAGTCATTTGAGCTAATTCCAAAATCAGCATTAAGAATAACATGTTTATCAGTTCTTGATTTAAATAGCTTTAATTACAGTAAAATTACTTATATGCATGATCAGTTTTTCTCCAAAAAAATCTAATTGAAAGGCACTTTATACAGAGATATTTGGCGTGTTCGATTCGGCTGTCGAAATGTGCCAGAATCAAGTTCCGACTGTTCCACAGAATCTGCCAAACGAGTGAAATTGGATGTCAGAACTGAATCAAAAGGCAATATTAGTGGAAAATATACTCGCTTATTACTTTATTTATAGCAAATAGTTAAATTTTTATCGTATATAATCGGTCAAAAGTATAATTTTAACAACATTCGCTTTCAAAACATCAAACCCACATGTTTGCAGTGATGCCGCCGCCATCTTAGGTATGAATAAACTGCGACCGATTCTGTTCACACCACTGTTTGAACCTCATTTTTCACAAACCGTGTATTTAACAAGTTGTGAAACACGCGGACGCATGTTTCACAAGTTGTGAAAATTACGCACGTGTTTTTCACAAGTTGTGAAAAATACAATCAAGTTTTTAACATATGAGCAATGTGAAAAATACGTTAGACATTTTTTCGATTTTTAGTCCGAACGCAATTTTCACAACAAGTGTTCAAATAATAGTAAATCCTTGAGTAAAAATAATAAACAAAACTAACGTTTCAGTGTATTTCAAACATTATTGATTAGACAGTGAAGCACTGCTTAGTTGGACCGCATATGTCACACGTGTGATATATTTGGTCAAAATTATCACAACCTTCAGCCGAATATGGGAAATATAAAGTGACATATTCGATTGGAATTCGTTTTTCCTTGCTCATCAAAACGTATTTGTCACTTGTCAAAAATGTCTAGAAGATAAAAACAGCAACGTTTTTGTCACACGAGTATATAGATAGAAGTTCAACACAGAGAAGCGAAGCAACTAAAATAATCGTTATCAAGTGTTAACCCACGACGAAAACCCCACTTGGTGGAGTTATTGTGTTCGATCCTATCGCGTTTGTAGACGCGGTCTACCTTAATGTCGGTAACATATTTGGCATGGCTGATTCAAATACTCGATAATCGATAGTGAGCACAGAAAATGTAATGGTACTGAATACTTAAAACAGCGGGGTAGAAACATCCGCCAATGACATTTAAAATACATAATATATATATTACATTAATGCACGTATATTACTAATTGATGACATCTCCCCCCCGGACCCCCAAGAGTCTCCCCCCAAGGGACAAGTGGTCTAACCCCCTTAAGCCCAGACCTCCAAGGCCCAGACCCCTAAGACCAACAGCCTCCAGAGCCAGCAGCCCCTCAGGGCTGGGCCAGCAGCCCCCCCTCCCAAGGACCAGCCCCTCCTAGGACCAATCCCTCCAAAGGTCGGAACCCCAGAGTCAAACCATGGACCAATCCCTCCCAGGATATGTTATTTTCCCCTTGCATTAGAGAAAAATTGCATTGTTCCACACAGAGGACGAGAGATCCTCAGCCACTGAGCTGAGAAGTTCAGGGGAGCGGTACTCACCCAACAATGGGAGAACTACGCGTCCTTCTTTTCCCACCAAGGGGAACGTGTTTTCAACTCGAGAGAGTCGAACACAAAATCGCTTTAACTCCGTAGAAAGCAGATCCCTTATCATAGGGAGACTATTCTTCCAAAATTGTCCCTATAAGGGACTGGGTATTCAACTCAAAAGAGTCAAACACAAAAATGTGCCTCAATACCGTAATAAACGGAACCAAAGCACTTGGGTTTTCATCGAAAGACAATATGAAAACCTTGAATCCTTATACACAATATTAATGACAATAAATTGGTTTGTAGCAAAATGATACGTCTAAAGTTTTAAACATGTCTAGTAATTAAAAACGAACATTTCATATATCTAAAACTTCTCTGAAACATAGATAATGTATTTTACTGTATAAAATATATTTTTATTTTTAAATACTTATTGTCATAACAAAGATTTGAGTATCAATCACAAAAGATAAAGAAATGTGTGTAGAAATTATCTTCCCATGTCTACATAATTTGTGTACAATAGAATGATCAATAAGACCCCTAAGGGCTTTAACAGGTATCACAATACATATTTTCAACATTTTCTCACTAAATAATATGAACAAGAATTTGTTTAATTAGTTTTATTAATTTTGTTGCATTTATACATTTTATAAACACGAAAAATACTGTTCCCAATTTTAATATGAATATCTAGGGGCCGGAAATTAGTAAATATGCAGGGACTTCTATCATTATATATATGTCAGCTAACCTGTATAATATTAAGAACCAAAATGGCGTAATCGGATAGATCGCTGGAAAAGATGAACATAAAACAGTTGAAAACCAAACATTGGTGGTTCAAATCCTGTCACAGCCATAATGTTCAATTTTTATTATTTATTTTTATCATATTGGTACATAATACATGTACTATATTATCAAGTTTTATGCATAGACACATGTACTAAAAAATTAACATAACTAAAAAGCATTTTTTTTAATTTGTTTTGAATACCTTTTCTAAAGATGTGCTGAATTTTTATAAAACAAAAATGAATTATTCCAGTTTATTTAAGCCAAAAAAGTTTATAAGTAAAATCAAATATACAGTACTTACTTATTCAGGATAATTTCACGAGCATGCGTGACAACTAAAAATTTGAATATCGTATAAAATGTGTGATATATACGGTCAGACATTCATCGCTAGAGCTTTGATATTTGACCAATAGCATAATTAAATGTTTCTCTTTAAGTTTGCTTAAATTATGTCACTTTCACAAAAACAGGCTGTATGGTTTTACTATTATTATACTTATTAAATTAGATAAAATGTTCTCTAAAATTGAGTGAAAATTGAGTTTGAAAAATGCGTTTCTATGCTTGTATGAAATTTGTATCCTAACGTACTTTTCACACTATTTGTGAAAAAACACGCACGCATTTTTCACAACTTGTGAAAAACACGGGTTGTGAAAAATGAGGTTCAACACACCACTTATTTCGAAGGAATGGGTAGAACGCTGCCAGAACACAGTTCCGGCGCACTTGATTGGAGTTCTCCCTGTTCTAACAGTCGGGATTTCCAATCGAGCATGCCCATTAAGTAACATATCTGATCCAAATGGATTATATTGTGTTTAACACAAAAATGCAACCATCATTAATATGACTTTATCAATCTCTTACAAAGAAAATCTTCAAAGATTTTGAAGAATATGTCAAATTTTTTATAAGACATTTTGTTATTTTAAAGTTTTAGTTACATAAAAAGTTATTGTGCGGTTTAAAGTAAGTCTGCTTCTATATACATATTCAGCAGACTATACAATTTTGTAAAACAGTTCCTGATAATTTACATCTCCTTCGGGCAGGTAATCCCTCACAGTACCCATTTACACGTGGGTGGAGTGGAACAATTGTAGATTAATTTCTTGCTCGGTTATTTTCTTGCTAGAGGAAATTAGCTGTGCCGCTAGTGCGGTTCGAACCAGGGACCTCTCGATCCCTAAGCGCGCGTCCCACTGCTGGACCACTGCTTTTACACAAGTATCTATATACTAAAATATTTAACTTGTGTCCTTTCAGGAAATATGATGTACAAATGTATAAGAAAAAACAACAGATATACATTATAGTTATATCATGTCTTGTTTCAATGGGTAAAACATATTAAATGAATACAAGAGTACATCTTGCACTTCCATCATGCTTTCCTTCTTGGCCCTTAGTTACTCACCATATTCACTTCATACTCTCTCCTATTTTATTCCCCTACCTTACTTATCTCCCTACCCATCACTTCCCTTCCCCTCTCTGTTAAGAATTTTAACCCATTGCTCTTCTCTCCTTTCTCATTGCCTGTCCCCGTGTATCTCTGACTCTTTTTCTTCTCTCCATTTCCTCTTCTGTTCAATCATTTACTTCTTATTCTTGCCCCTCAATTCCATTATCTCAACTGGATTTTTTATAATACATAATACAATATCATAGGCGGATCTAGTGGGGGGTCAGGGGGTCCGCCCCCCAGAATTTCCAAAATGTACCTGTCTAATAGTGTATTTCTTGACTGTAAGTCATTTTTAAGTAGCATGAAGCAAATTTTCTTGGTGCTTAACATAGATTTAATGATTATTTAGTTTTTAGATTATAAATATGTTGATTATTCTGCAGAAAGTGTATAATGTGATTGTGGTGCGAAAGTTTGTACCCCCCTAGAAAAAGTCCCCCCCCCCTAGAGAAAAAATCCTGGATCCGCCCCTGAATATTTTTGCGAGACATTTCCTACATTGTACAGAAAGCTGAACTTACACTTGAAACATTCTAGAAAAAACCTTGATACGTAACTGTATACAAAATTTATTCTTATCGACAAACAGTTGACAGAAATTATTTTTAAATATAACACCTACACTTTTAGTTCGATCACTAATTAAGTTGTGATTAAAATAGATTTTGTTTGCTTGACGTTTCATTGTTAAATAATGTAAATGTATATTTTTAGATCAGACTAAAAGCTTTTTGAAGTTTCTGAAAGTCTATCGATTGTCTGAAAATGTTTTATAGTCACGTGATCTTGGAATGATTTTAAAACCTATTGTCATCTAACACTCATGGTGTTTTTATGTAACATGCCATTTTGTAATAATCAAAGTGCTGAAAAGCACTGAAGCAAGACTGTGTTGAAGGCTCAAACAACCATCAATAGTTCAAGCTTTAGTTTCGTCTCACTTATAATAAGTCATTAATTTAGGTATAAATCAAATCTGATGATTAAGAGCTTTTTAAGAAAGATTGGCATACATTTTCTTATAACTCACTGATCAATGGACTTGTATAATTACTAGTTGATGAAGAGCTGTGAGAAGTCTTATTTCCTCATTCAATAGAAATAATGATTTTCAGTAATGTCAACACAATGATTTCATACATCCTGTCTATAATAACAAAATATTGTACTTCAAGTAAAATATCAAAATCATGTTGAACACGTGAAGAAAAAATTAAAATCATAATTCACAAGCTAGATGATTCAAAAATGGAAAAAGAAATTTCAAATAATTCTTGTTTTTGTAATCTTACTTTCATAGCTATCATAAACAGAACAGAACTGTTTTGCTAATATGAGTTACTTTTAAGGTATGCTGTAGAAATTATCATAAATGAAGTTGATAACAATTGTTGGATCAGCCTGCAGTATGTATATTTTTGAAAAAAAGGACAACGCAACAGCATGAGGTGGAGGACAATATAATCAATTGAAATGAAACAATATGAATTGTGAAATACACATTAAAAATACAAAATGTTTTCATTTTATAGGTATTTTGCCTTAAAGCTGGACCCAATGAAATATCTAAATAACTATCGGATGGAATTTACTCAAATTTTGTTCGTGATTTTAACTAGCATAGATTTTAACCTCCGCAAATCCAAGAATTCTGAATTTTTTTAAAATTCATAACATACTTTCCATAGTCATGCAATGCAAACTTTGAAGCCAAAAGAGGGTTTTATTTAATGGGTACATGCCACAATTAGGGCAGCCATGGATATAGGTATAAATGGTTATCGTTATGAATCCCTGTGTCTTCAACGTGTCGGTATTGACGATGACCATGAAAAAGCGGGTGTTCGGGGACAGTAGCCCCCGATATATCATGAACTTAAAATAAGATCACTTATTTACACATTGCAGTCGTCAGAATCTGATGGTAGAAGCAGTTCATGATTTCTTTTACTTGCGTCCTCCTTTTTTATTTACAAATGCTGACAGAGCTAATTAAATTGTAATAATTTTTAATTTTATAGTACTGCAATAAAAATTCTGCCATTGATGGGCACTTTAAGTGCATTATTTTCATTAATTTATTTCTTAATACATTGCAAAATAGATGCTCTCCTAAATTGAGGTTCATGCTAAAAACCACACGTACTGATATATTTCACGCACGTCTTTGTGAACAGATTTGCTGCATATTTATAAGCGATAGCAATTTATAAGCGATTACTCCAGCTAGGAATTTTGGATCGGGTTTATCGTAAACGAAGCACAAAATGCATGATGTAAAAGTTATAAATTATTTGTACTTGTCTTTAGTAAGTTTTGATACTGTGTCTGCATGCTGAACTTTTAGATATTGTACATGTTGATCTATAACCTGCCATTTAATCATGGAATACTCGCATATTCTGTATTATACCTTAGAATACATAATTGTGTACTCTTTTTGCTTTATCTATCTTTGTTTTCTCTCTTGATGTATGTACTCAAAATGTTACCACTACCCGGCGGTATTTAATACTTTGCATTTATATTTTCTTGTCCCTCTAATCAAACAGGGCTTTAGGGTAAATGTTATGGTTATTATTATAGCTGCGTCGGCAGTGATAAGTACAATACTCAAGATTTGAGGATTTTCGTGTTGACACCGGTTGTTGTAAGCCAATCAGAACAATGCATTTGAGGTCACACGATGAAAAAGTGGACATCGGACAGTCAAAATAGGGATGCATATTTGAACTCTTTAGCACATTTTTTTGTCGAGTTATCTGCGTGTATTACCAGAAAATAACATTATTATTGCATGAAGTATAACCAGTGTCAATGAAGTTGCAAAAAAACCCCAGAAAATATGCACAGCTAATAATAGAATGTGTTTTCTTTTTTAAAACTCCTTTTTGTTGAAAAAATGCAAACATATCTTACCTACTAACGGGCAAATGTATTTATACGGGACAAGATTATCTGTATCCAATCAGCCGAGAGGCGTAACCAGTATCCACTGAGACAGGTTTAAGTCATGCCCCTCATAAACATAGCTGTTAGCTTAACACCCTTCTTATTTACTGTATAGCGGGTATTATCTGCGGAGGTTTTATTTTGGCTTTATTGGCGGAAAATGAATATGCGCCAAATATAAACACCGCGAATACAGACCGCCGCAGTATTAAAGCCCCGCCATATTGTTTACTAAGGGACATTACTCTTAATGAATATTTTATATCATTAATTTATGTGCATGTATTAACTCCCTTAAAATCAAGATTTATGTAGTGAATTTTGTGGAGATTAATTATGTAAATGAACAAAATTTAGTATTTTGAATAACGCAAAGGAATTGATTCAAGTTATGTTTGTAGAAACGAAAATACAGACAGACAACACAGTCATTCTAACAATAAGACGACAGGTTCCATCAAATCTCTGTTACGAAACTCGACGACAGTGCCGCCATTTTGTTTACATTATAAACCCGTATGTCGGTCACTTCCGAATCTTTACGAGTTTAGCTCAAACACTTGTTTGATTGTCGTAAAAAAACAAAGTCATCTTTAGTATTGCAATTAATTTCAGTACTTTCTAGCGAACCGAAGACAAACTTCTCATCACATAATTAAACAAATTGAGTAAAAAGAGCGGAGTTAGTGTTTATGTAGCTTTTTTATTTATTGATATTCAAAAGAAAACTAATGTCAAATTTCGTCACGTGACAACGCTTTATAATTAATTTTGTCCGTTTAAAGACTCTACTAGGTGCGTTGATGATACATTGTTTGTGACAAGCTGTTAATTTCAAAATTTGTTTGACTTTGACCAATGGATTCAGGTAAATTGGCGATTTTCAAGGAATGTGTAGCCGCAAACTTCAATACCGGTAATTTGTAACAAAGACAAAGGCGTTTTCCACGACTATTAACAAACATGCGAAAATTTTGATTGTTCATTACAACAAATTGTTATTATTATAAGACTCTCGCGAGTTGGGCTTACTGATGCAATTTGTCGAACGATCAATCAAACTTAGCGGAACCCAGGTAATATTTTTAACAAAAACTTTCACATTTAATGGCGATTCTTATCACATGATTAAACTTGTCCCGTCAATACATCGTCATAGAAATAGATAATCTGATTTGTAAGCGTTGGTTTTTCACACGTCCGCTCATATTATGCAATTTTGGTGACACTTAGTTAATTCAAAAATTTGAAAAGTCGCGGTCGGTAGTGACTGCTTATACAGGTGAAATGGCAGAGTTATGTACCTTTGACCATCTTTCACCGGGAGGTTAAAAATTGGCGCTCAGAGTAATTTCTGCCAATATTAAGCATCGCCAATACAAAACTCTCTTGTTTACGCGAAATTTTTGCCCCGCAGAAATAACCAGCTATACAGTATATAGGAATATTTCGGTTTGCTCAAAGATTGGGGCTAGTCCCTATATGTCAAATAGACAGGAACAGTTCTAGAGTCTACCATAATAATGCTGTTTTATGTTCGTAGTCCGAACAAATCCTGGACAATACCTGTTTTTTCAGTGTACTTTCATCAGCCCAGAAAGTTCCATAAAATGAATCAAAAAAGGTCTAAATATTAGGTATCATTCACGTGTCACGCAAATCTTGATATTCTCTAAATAGACTCGGCACGGCTTAAAACGTTGAGGGATATTACTTCAATTCATTTACTCCAATTGTAAACAAAGCGTGCTAATTCCTGGAATTCTAAAAATAGACTCAATGGTCTTACATATTATCAGGGCATGTTAAGTCTTGTCTTCTATAAATAAACTTTGGACGGTTTTGATACGTTGTGAATACACAGTAAAACATTTTTGAAAATTCTAATACTGGTATTTCTAGTTCAGAACTTCAGGTGAATTACTACGTACCGGTAAATGCAATAGCCCCCCCCCCCCAGCTAATATTGAAACGGGCCGGGGTATATTACACATAATAACTACAGTTTAAATCAGAAGTTACCTTAAATTTTCTGCGTTCCATGTTTCCTGTTTAGTGAGCATGATGCATGTCTCTAGCCATAAAGCACACAATGACTAGTGTTCTGGGCAACACACAGAACACATTAGCACATATATGTAGGTTATGAACTAGGATTCTGAGCTCAAATCAATGTTTGTTTATCCAGTATGTTTCGTAACCAGTTAAGTTTTCGCGACGTTCGCATATTTGGATCCTCTACATTCCAGTAAATTTGTATCCTTCGATGTTAAATCCTAATCCTAGATGTGAATTAGTTAATTCCGTACACTTTTGCTGAATGTTAATGTTTAAATCCAGTTTTAACGCAAGTTTTGATCCATTTTGTTACGAGCACATTTTGTCTAAATGTCAGCGTTCCTGTCATGTTTACATCTAACTCTGGGAATTTATTCCTACGCTGTACAGTCTAAAGGAACTATGTTTTCGTCTAAAAGATTGTTTAGGGGCCAAATCAAAGTATTATAGTCATGGATATATCTGCATTTTATTGTTAAATAGGAATTCTTAGTTATTTTAGTCATTGGTAGATAGAATACTTTCAACGTAAAATAAAACGTTCGAGTTGAAACTTTACCAACGAGTTGTCTTTGTGTTCACCATTGTGTACCTGGTACGCAGACAATGTTGACGAGAGCAACGATTGAACTTCAATCGTTCACGCTACCAATTGAACCACAGGTGTAAGAGAACCACTCGACAGGCCTCTCAACCCCGATACCAACCAGTTCACCTCGGAGAAACCTCCACTGACGTAGATCGACTCCGGCGGTATAGATCTAGACGATACATCGTGCGTAGATCTATACACGCGTCCACAGTTGTCTGGGGGTGAGCTCGTTACAATATTACATTTCAATGTTACGAATATTCGAAGTTTCACTGCGAAGAACAGTAGTAATGAACTTATGAAATATTCGAATTTGCACGGCGAATAGACTACTTCACAACTAGCATATGTGTCATTGAATATTTGTTTATTTTTTTACACAGAAATAAAACATTTACTCCACTGTTTATATTATTGTGAAATTTAACCGTTCTTACAAATTCAAAGTAAAGCGTTTGATCGAGTCTTTCCAGGTTTATTGAATTGTTAATCACGTGACTATAGTGCTTGATACGGGGACGAGTAAAATATTTTCATTCATAATTTTTCATGAATGAAATCGATGTACATGTATACATCCGCGGTAACCAGTCGAGTTATTACTTTTCTAACATAGTTTAATTGTTCACAAAATTGAAGAGATTTGATGTCGCAATGAATTTTATGAAATATGTGTGAATGCAAGATAAAGGCAGTTATGTATCGAGTTTTTTATATTGAACTATTTGCTGGCATGCGGAAAAATGGACCACTACCCAATATCGCAGTTCAGAAATGCCGCTTATAGCTTCGCCTGTTTCACAGTCTTGCTAAAAACTCATTCAATTGTCTATACAATGATTTCTTAGTGCTCTGTCATTGAATTTTGATATTATGTTTTGCTAAAATGAAATAGCTTTCACTTACAGTTCTCTCCAAAAGTTCTTTGACAAAATACTGATTTAAAACATCGTCAGCGACCACAGAACTTTCTTACGTTACACTCCATGCGTACCGTGTTCAATTTGACTGGCGAAATTTCATTTTCATGAATATGCACGAGACAGGGGAGCCCAATCTTCTTCCAATGCAATCGCATGTTACTGTTAATACTTATCGATAACAATGACGTCATACTGGGATTTTCTTCACCCGCTTTAAAAAAATCACGCATGCAGGCCGCCATTTTTAATGGTAAACCAAACCTAATTTATAATACGTAATTTCATTAGCTAGTTTTCGTAGTGGTTTCCTTGCGGAGCCAATGAAACTGCCTCGTTAGTTATTCATGATTTTCCTAACCAAATGGCCCACGGTACATTACGCAGCATAGCGGGGAATTGTTTTGTGGGATATACGACGATGGCTTTATAATACTCCGACCCACTTTTAATTACAAAATGAGTTACGTGGACGAATTCCTATAGTTAGTACTTAGGGCAAGGATTAGCCGAAATGTGAAAAACTATGAATCTATACTATTAAATTTGCGAGTTTCCTGTTTTGTGGAAGAAACTGCGCAGCTTTGAATAAATCTTTTGTTTGTCGCTGGAGCACATATATACCGGCATATTAAGTTGACAATTCTTTTTTGACAAAGCCTCTTGATATTTGCAAAAACTGCCAAAAATCAACAAAAAAAATTGGGGTTTTTTGTGTCTAAAAATAGATAAAACTAAAAATAGGCACGTCAAACCAAACTCCCCGCAGCGGTTATCTCCCTTTATCAAATCAATAATTAAGTAGCAAAGCGTGACTTAAGCACTGTGAGGAGTTTGCTAAAGTCCGTGCTTGCACGGGCTCCCATCTAGTTATTATTAATACCCATGAAGTAAAATAATTGATAGGGCCTATAGAAGCGAGCTAAAAATTCAAGATGTCCTAAAATGTTTTGAGCAATATTTGCAAGTTGTGTTGAGGATACAACTTTTCGTCCGTATCTGTAAAACACGCTAAAAACACTGGTAATTGTTTCTATTTTACGCAAGATGATTATTTTTCTTGGATTGTATAGCATTTAGTCGCGTGGTATGAAATCCATCTTGCTATTAGAGTTATTATATTATTTTCATTTATATTGGTAATAATTTGAGACTCCACAACAATCAACATCATCTAGAGTTATACGGAAATCAGTGAATTATGAACCAGGTGTATTTTTGATAAATAAGGTATTAATATTAATATATTTATAGATCTCATGTCGTTTAGAGGATATAAAGAAAATTAGACTTATAATATTTTTGTCATATAATAAAGCGTTCTATAATTATATAGACGTTGAAACAGAGGTGCGTTCAACAATGCGAGCGCTCGAGCGAGCGCCTGCTTCGCGAACTATTAGGCTATTGAACGATTGCAAGCGCTCACTGTAAAATCATTTATTTATTTATTCATTTATTGAAGTTTACGCCGTGTCAACACAATTTAGGTCATTTCACGGCGTCCAGCGCACCTAACACAGCTTTCCTGGACCATTGTCTATAACCAGTACTCACCTACCCTTCCACAAGGCCGGAAACTTCTCCATATTATCTAATCAATTGAGGAAAATCGACATTTTTGTCAAATTTTCATGGAAGGGTATAACCTCCCCGGGAGTGATTCGAACCCGCACCCCTGTGGTTGCCGACGATGGGAATGGGTGAGAGTAAGCCATTCGTCAACTTAACACGTTAGAACTATTTCAAGATGTTCTTATTTTATTACAAAAAGACTGACAGGGATGTGAATTGGTCTTAAATATTTCAAAGGCGATTGTCTCTTATAAAATGTCATTGAAGTCAAATCCTTTTTATCATGGGAACTTTGAGCCGGAGCAAAAAGGAACAAAAGTACGTATAATGTCATTTTGAGGGTATTTTTCCACAAAAAACTGAGTTGTGGGAAATACAACATGATTGCAAACTTTGACAAAGATTCACCAAAATCCCCCATACCGTTATATCATGCTAATATTGCAATCTAATGCATTCATCAAATATCGAAGAGTTTTACCTTCAATTTCTTGCCAAGTGTATTTTATAATAAGTACTTGAAATCATTATAGATAAAACACTCTTTCAGTAACCTTGAGAGAAATTGAAGCACAATATATACACTTCTTTACATGCTTAACTGGGAAACACGAAGTCCTTAGAATCTCTTATTAGTTTTTTTGTAAAATTGTTTTTATCGACAGGTCCGCGTATGCAGACCCATTTTGCCATTTGTACGAAAACATAAAGGTGACATGGTTGATATTTTTGTGGGAACAAATTAGAAAAACATGTCACTTCTCTTTATATGTGAAAACACTTCAGTTAGAAAAAAGATATCGATATGGTTCCTTCAATTCTTCTCATATGTACATTTGGATTAGTCCCCACTTTTTTCGAACCTATTTTTGTACACAGTTAGTTCGGATCTGTTGCTACGATAAGTTTGAATACTGACATTGTTTGCAATTTGATTCGCCAGCATTATTTTCATATCCATATTGGGGGGGGGGTTATTGCGAACAGAAAACTCTACGAAAGCCAAACACCTGGCCTACAAATAGTTCAAAATTCTAATATTTTGTTCGGTCTCTAAAGTAAATCAATTTCTCAGGTTATATCGTACATGAATCTAAACATTCCTGCAACTAAAAACCACACCACAATCTAAGACAAAATATGACAAATCTTTATCTCCATGTTGGTTTTCAACAAAAAACCAAATAGCAAAAACGCCAATTACATGCGTTGTGCATCAGATAAGTTGCATCAGAGTGTTGTCGAACATTTTGTTATAAAACAATGTTTTAATCTTTATAGTAAGGCCACAACAAGTTGATCATGTGTTCTATGGATTCGGTCGCACCTTAATTTTGACGGTTTTTACAAAAACATATTTTTAAGACCATTTTTTCGCTCGCTCATCAAGTTAAAGTTTGGTCAATCCACTAACTTAAGATTGTTTTTCTTCCCTCGCTTGCTCCATTTTATTCAGGAAAATATACGAAGAACACATCATCAACTAGTTGTGGCCTAAACATTTTATTATTGAAAACATAAACATTCTTGTTTATTATAACACTCATGATATCATCGACAGGTGCAAAAGAAGTTAGAAACATTACAACAAACATGTTTACGATCACAAGCTGGTCAGCATGAAGTGTCTCCTTCAGATTTTTTTTTTGGGGGGGGGGTCTTTCATGTCCATAGCCTGTGAGTACAATCATTTAAATTGTTTACTCCAAATGTAACCTGGAATGGAAACTTTGGTTGATATCATTTATTCTATCATAGCGATCACCTTTTCAAAAACTGTCGCCTACCAACAACAGCATTCTCTGTAGTACCTTTATACTCATAAAGCCGTTGTTACACTGCACATTTTTGTCATACTTCCATAAAGCCGTGGTTACATTTCTGACTGATCATGAAATTCTACCTATCTATAAAGTATGCAAGTTTACACCATGATTTTACAACTATTTTATTACATTACACTTGGTGAAAACTACCGTCAGCACTTTACGTTTATTACATGATAGTATTCGTAATTGTTTTATTTTTTTCGTCGTTGTAGTTATTTTGCTTAAGTCATACCATTCGGAACTCCATTTGCTACGAATAACCTCGGATATATTTAGACACCATTTTGGAAAACCGGTGTTGAAGTAAACAACTACACGATCGTTTAGGCGATGACTGAAGTTTCGTTTTTTTGTCCGTAAATTTAAAATTACACAGTTCAATGATATCGATGAACAATATTTGGTTCCATTTAAAACAAAGAAATATGTTTAGACAAAGATCTGTGTGTATACTACAAGAACTTTTTTGCGTAACCGCTACGTGCTTCGCCTCGCGTAGGTAGTAAAATCCCAAAAATCCAGTGAAGACCCCCCGGTATACCGGTATATTGCAATACG
The DNA here is from genome assembly GCA_025267735.1 of Mactra quadrangularis. NCBI lineage: Eukaryota > Metazoa > Mollusca > Bivalvia > Venerida > Mactridae > Mactra > Mactra quadrangularis. Next base: position 7,384,283 of record CM046311.1, on the reverse strand, counting down.
CAGCTGCGGCAATACGTACCGCGGTACGATTTTAACGTACCGGTATTTGGCGATTTTTTTCATTTCATTGGAAAATTCTTTCCTTCGCGACATAAAAGAAGCGAAACGTCAGTTTTTCCATTGTTCATTCCATCTAACCTTAAGTTGCAAGAATTTAACCAACTGGGGCGTGTCGCAGTCCTAAATGACCCTATATACTTAAAGAGATTATATTCTAACAGTAATTGCATGTAAAATTTGCAGTGTTCCTGTTAAATTCAGCGCCCAATGAATCTAAAAGCCAACAATATATTGTGGTACGTATCGCGAAACAATGCCAGCGTATTGCAGTATATCGCGATACGCTTCTGGTGTATAGTGACAGCCCTAATAAATATACCACGAATTCCAAACTATCATGAGTTATGGGCAATCTCTAAAAGCATTTACTAATAATGTTAATCAATTAATACCTGGTATAAATATATAACACATTTTACTTTGAAAACCTAGAACTAGTATATTACTCACGTACAGGCCTATTAATTGTCTCAATATACAGTACTCTCCGTAAGTTCTATGGACAAAACTCCATTCACATTTACTCATGGAGAAAAAAAACAAGAAAGTCTTCAGAGATAATTCCAAAATCAGCATTTGTTAGTTTATTATTATGATACAAACTATGTTATATGAATAAGCATTAATTATAGTAAAACTTGCTGTGTGGAAAGTCTTCGTGGTTTTTCTGTTTCTTTTTTACTGGGTTTAACGCCATTTCAACACAATTTAGGTCATTTTACGGCGCCCAGCGCACCTAACCTAGCTTTCCTGTACCATGGTCTATAACAAGTACTCACCTAGCCTTCCACAAGGCCGGAAACTTCTCCATATTATCTAAGCAATGAAGGAAAATTGACATTATTGCCAAATTTTCATGGAAGGGTATAACCTCCCCGGATGGAATTCGAACCCGTATCCCTTCGCGACGCGAGATTCCAAATCCCGGCGCGCTATCAAATGCGCTATCGATCCGGGTTTTTACTGTTTCTGAAATGCTTTCAGCCTCCTTTTTGCGATAAGCATGTTTTTCTCGCAATTTCATTTTATCCAAGTAATTTTGGAGTAAAGTGGGTAATTATCTCATTGTTTTTATTGTTATAACATTTATCATTGTAATAAATTAACAATTATATCAACATACATATTTTATATCAGTTTTATAACATATATAATACAATTGTTGAATTCTATCCTCAGATCTTATCGTGTATATGTTTTATCTGGAATAGTCTCCATAGCATCGCGAGTCAATAGAATGATATAATAATATAAAATAATGTTCATAGATACTTTAATATGCTTCTATCAGACAATGATCTCTTGTATACAGTAGCCTGTTCAATTACCCTAAACGTTCCAAAACGTTCCGTAACGATACATTCGGAACTCCTCGGCCATTCACTGCGAATAATCTAATCTAATAAACAAACATACGATCGTTAAGGCAATGAGTGATGTTTCAAAATTTATAGACTAAAAACGAAACATCACTCATTGCCTAAACGATCGTATATTTGTTTACTTCAACACCGGTAGTTTCAAAATAGCTCGTCAAAATATGTCCTAGATTATTTGCAGCAAATGGCCGAGGAGTTCCGAATGTGACGTTACAGAACGTTTTTGAACGTTTAGGGTAATTGAACAGGCTACAGATGTCTACATTCAAACCTTGTATCGTATCATAATGGGATGATAATTTCAGAGGAGATAAGTTGATATGTTTTATCTTGGTCTCATATTAACATTTTCACAAACAGCCACATTTGGAAACGTTTACACCATGGCGTGAATTTGCGTCGAAATTCGCCGATGAGTTCCAAATAAATGAACCATAATGACCAAACTTCTGTTGAGAAAGGTTTTGAAATGAAAGGCCAATTTCAATCAAGTGTAAAGTTTATTACAAAACACAGAGTCTTGCAAACACTGGAATCATATGTACGTATTTGGTATGATGTTTAAATGTAGGTTTTTGTGAAATAGTGAAATTCATCGCCGAGATCATTACATAAAGTGCATTACCGTTAGGAGATAGATGCATTTTACCTGCGACCAATTTCTAAAGGTGCTCGAAAATGGAGACGTGTACTCGTATTGTTATAGGACTGATTTAAGATCATCACATATTTTTCGTGATTTGGAATTATACAAATAAAACATTTGACCATTGGAAGAAAATGTCCATGAACCAAAATTTTAGTATTAGAATTTTGAGACTAGTGGCCAGTTTCTCCATTAGGAATTATTTATTCCACATATTTATACATGCGAACATGACTAAGGCTCTGCTATTTCGAATGACACCAATAAGTATCCAAATAACCATTTTCCTTGAAGCGGGCGTGGTCGAGTGGTTACGATGTTGAACTGGTAATCAATGGATAGCCAGTTTCGCGTCGGTTCGAATCCCATCAAAAATGCCCCGTTTTTTTTATAAGAAAGAAACTTTATCCTATTAGCTCAGAACTGGAGGACCAGGAAGCCGACACTAAATTGATTGGTCTAAGTAGTAAGAACTTGTCAGTGGGTGGGATGGCGTAATTGTGGTCTGCCTATGTGTTGTACATAAAGATTTTACGAAAAAAACAATTTCTTGTGCCGATTTCTAACGTCACAATCAAGGCATAGTTGAGAGTATATCAGAATATATGAGTCATGAGATTTAACATTGACAAGATGATATGATGTGAACTAATCACATTGTCAGTTGTGTTTGATTTAGTTTTATTTAACTTGATGGTAAATTCTTCATGAAGTGATGAATGGTAGGATTTGTTTGTCTTGTCAATATATGAGATCATATTTTACCTCAAAGTAAACAAACTCTCATCAACGATGATTTCCCTTTAAGAATGGAAATGTAAGTGTTCATGCGTGAGATATTTTGTCTGGACAGTGCCATGAAAACGTTGTGTTCTGTTTTTTATTGGGTTTAATGCCGTGTCAACACAATTAAGGTCATTTAACCTAGATTTCCTGGACCCTTGTCCATAACCAGTACTCACCTACCCTTCTACAAGGCCGGAATTTTCTCCATATACCTTATTAATGGAGGAAAATTGGCATTATTGTCAAATTTTAATGAAATGGTATAACCCCCCCGGGTGGGATTCAAACCCGTACCCCCTTCGGGACATGAGATTCCAAATCCCGGCGCGCTATCAACTGCGGAAACCTTCTGTAACCGCCTCAGTAATGTAATATTTAGATATACAAGCTTATGTGAAGATTTTCTGATATATCACGAATATCATTGGAACTGTAATATTGGAGTCATTTATTAAATGTCAGTCATTTCATTATCATTCCATCAATCAAGAAAAGTTATAAATTTTGTATTCATTATTTGATTCGTTTGTAAGTAAAACTATACGCGAAAGCATCATATATATTTATTTGTTAATGAATAATTCAAACTTTATAAACACTTGGATTCTTGTTAACGTTATTTGTTTGTAGTGTCCATAGACATACTAATACATTGTATATGTTAATATGTCTATGGTAGCGTTCCTTTCATAACAAAAGTTATACAAAAGTTTAACTTTTTCAAGACATATCGATCCCTCTTTGATTGTTTGGCTGTTTAGAAGGGAGACCTATGTTCTTTTATTGTTGCTGTTCCAGATTTGTTTGTTTGCTTGTTATTTTCTTTGTTGCAGGTTTGCAAAGATAGAGAAATCTTTAAGAATGCTCGTACATATAGTGCGTACAAAAAACAAAACGTGTTTTGGTAAACATTAGAAATGAGACAATCCATTTCTGGGGTAGGCACTAATGAAAATAAAATGTGTGTAATTCATTGTAACAAAATTAGCATGATTGATACCACCATTTGTTGGTAAATCATGCTTGTGTTGGTAAAAATCTTTTTCATTACACTAACAACTAAGACAATCGTAAAACATATCACATGTTTATGTTATTGTCATCCTGAGCGTCCCTCGTAGTGGATTAGTTTATTCTATTGTTATTATAAACAGTGTTTTGTTTTTTTGTACGCACTATACATGTTTAATGTTTGTTTGTTTGTTTGTTTTTGTTGTGTTTAACGCCGTATTAACACATTGTATAGGTCATATAACGGCGATCAGTCAACCTACTCACTGTTCCTGGAAAGGCTTTATCTCTGGATTTAGCTATTAACCAACAACTAAGCACATACTTTCGTCGGTGACAGACAACTGACCAACATAATTAAGAATCATTGGTAGGAGGAAGAACGGTCGTAGAATTATTTCATGACCAAGCTCCAAGAAAGTATGCCACGCCCGGTAATCGAACCCACGACCCCTCGATCAGTAAAAGTGCGTGCTACCATGCAACTGAGCTAGCCGAGCGATTCGTACATACATAACATATTGAAATGATGTTTATTTTGTTGCAGGTTTACCTCCAGAGAAGAAAGAGTTCTTTAAGAATGCTCGTACAGAGATCACATATAAACAAGATGGTGATCAATGGACGATAGTTGTTGGTATGCAAGGTGTACCACATACCAGAACATTCCAGTTTAAACTTGGTGAATCATATGAATCTGCTTCGTTAGATGGTTCTGCCTTAAAGGTAGGGAGTTATAGGGCACGCTCAACAAGGCGATCGCTAGCTAGCGCTATGTAGCGATTTCCTATGGAACAGTTTGTTACGAAGCGCAAATTGAATCGGTACATGTAGCTAGCGATACGAAGCAAGTTTTTTTCTTTCTAGCCTTATCATTCGGAACACTTCTGCTTATTTCAAAATGTCTGCCCCCCCCCTGTGGAAACGTGTTTCTTTTTCAAGAAAACTGATATATATTTTATTTAATGCATATATTTTTTCAAGGTGGTAAAATAGAATAATGTTTGTGATAATCGATTTAGATATTTTTCAATTGTTACAATTCTGAACTTTTTGTTTGATAAAGTCGCCATCTTGATTTGTTAGCTGGAAACAAACCGTTCATTAGACCTCTTTTGCTACAAAAAATTGCTTTCAAAAGCGCTAGCTTGCGATCGCTTTGTGGAACGTGCCCATAGTAAAGTTCTGCTTCAAGGAACCTGCTCTTACGACGTGTACAAATTTTAGCCATGGATTTAAGTATCCAAGTAGAATTCCAATAAAAAATTAATCAGTATCAATTATAGAGCAAGATATTGCACTGAACAAACTGTTTAAATTGTGATACACAATGAAGTTTCTCTGTGACGCCTATATGTACTTTGTTATTGGCTTACGTACGTTTTTGGATGAGAAAATGGTTTTTATATTAAGATCATTTTGGCTATTACAAAATATAAACATCTTAGTTATTTCAAAATCATACAACTTTTGACGATTTTTTTATGTCCGAAATGATTAATTCTAGAAGAAAATGTCCCTGTATATTATACTTAGGCCGTTTCGATATTAAGACCATTAATTTTGAAAGTCCTAACAGGTAAAATTTTAGACTAAACCTAATGTACCATTCTTTCGTGATTGTACTTGTATAAAATTACCTTAAACAAAACCAGGAATTTTATATAACAGGGATTTGCAACGAAGTGCGATTTTGAATATTCACGGTCGTTACTGTCTATAACTGGCTGAAGCAGGCTGTACAAACTATTCCAGAGTTTAAAAACTTGGTTTTATGTTTTTGTACATGTCTTCCATGCAACTTGTGAATGTTTCTGAAGTTTGTGACAAAATATGTTGCAATTATGACCGAAAATATGACTCTAGGTGTTGTAAAATAGGGCTGAAAATTGCGGATCGGCGGAAAATGCATAATTTTGTGAGCGTAATTTACCTTAAAACCAATTAGAAACACATTTTCCTAACCTTAACGTTTATTTTGAAATGTACTGGTACATATGTGAATATCTTTATTGAATCTCGTAATACTTGTTATCCGTATGAGCTGAAATAATAGCCAGGACAGTGAAATTTGATGTAAATCTATGTGGTTACAAATCCCTGTTATATAAAATCCCTGACAAAACACAGACAAATGCACGAAAGAAACAGAATAATCATCAATAATGGAATAAGACCAGCTCAACAGCACAGAAAAATACAGTTTTACTCGTGGCTATGATTTTCGTGAAAATTATTTGATTGGCTCATAGATCGATCTTACACAAAGTCGAGGAGTCACCTCTGTTCTTTATATAAACATAAAGTATTTATGTTTGTTTTCAGAGTAAAATGGTTGCTGATGGTGATTATTTTAGAGAAACTCACATAGATGAAGCAATGAATGGAATGGAAATGAAAATAGATAGACATATTGAAGGAGATAAAATGATAGTTGTAAGTATATTTACATGAAGTCCCAAAATATTGCAACACATACTGTGCACTGAGTATTCTAAAGCATAGAGCTGCATCCGGTCTCTTTTATCTCCTACCAGCTGATTTTACTCCTCAATATACAAAACTAGTTTCTTTGAAACATCAACCCTCGGCTGCAACTTTTTGTCTCTTTTTTTCTGCTTCCCTGCCATGAGTGTAATATATAATCAGGTACATACTGGAATTAAATGAGTTATAGCAGAACAGAACATTTTGATTCATTAAAAATGAGCATGACTAATTTGTCTAACGCCAACCTGCTCAATTTACATCAAAATTATGAACTCGTCGTGTTTCCAAAATATTTATTTGTCAAAGAACTTTTAGGGGAAAGAGTACACATACATATCAATAGATATATCTTTATACACTTTGTTGTTAAAGGTACTAGTTCACAGATTTTGTTTATTTTTTCTATAATTTCAAAATATCATTCAGTGTCTGTAAAAATAATGCTTATTATTTTAAGACAAACTGACCTATACGTTGCAAGGAATATACGATAAACCTCACAAAACTGCACTTAAAGTATCTATACCGTGACATACGGGATAGATATTTACTTCATGAAACACCATCATTTGTACTTTTATGTCCATTTTCCAAATTGTCATTATCAGAACACTACTTTCCTGCTTCCAAAATATTTCCATACAATTTTGATTGTTTTAGAAAAAGTTGATATTTAAGTTGAAATCTGTGAATGAGTACCTTTAAATGTTGTCTCTTGTTTGTTTTTCAGAATACACATGTTGGTGGTCTTATCATGAAATCTATTTATGGAAAGATATAATCTCACCAAACCTGCTGATATTTTAATTATTTATATTATTTATATATATCTACGTCACTGCTCTCATTTTATATGTTTGTATTCTACTGAACGATAACTTGGGTCAATCTTCTTACAGAGTTGTCATTCCTGTTTCATATGTATGTAGAGCTCCTATAATACAAAACGATTACAACAGAAAATTTATCAGAAACTGGTATCAAATTGTACATTGTATTCCTAATGTTTTTACCATGTCAGATTTTTAAACATATTAGTTATTATTTTGTATGGACAATTAAAAAATGGACTATTTTTATATCCAAGGGAGGTAATAATTCACTTTTATGAATGGTATACTTTAATAAATTCGCGATTGAAGTTTGTATTTATAAATCAAATCCATGACATTTTTTTGTAATTATTTATCATGGGTTTCAAATATATTATTGACTGTAAATTATCGTTGGAGAAATTATATCCAAGTATGTTTTGTAATCATAAGAAAACGATAACTCTGCAAGAAGATTGCACCAGGCAAGACGGTACACTTTCTAAGTACTTTCTGCAATTATTTAATTAAGGATATTATATAATTTACTTATAATTGCTTATATATTGTATTTATATGAAATAAATCATGATTAATCATACTTTAACTACGTAAGTATGGGTGTAGCCAATTAGTAAAGATTTTACATTAATTTCAAGGCGTTTTTAATGGCGACGACCGACGCTCTCCAAATGAAATAATTTCAAGCTCATTGAATAATGAAAACATGAGTTAGATCTAAATAATTTCAAATAAACAAACTTAATGAAAAGAAAACATTCATGAAATCATTAATGATAATGCACTAAAGGAATAAATTTTTACTGTTAATATTTTTTATAAATATATACATTTATAATTTGATATTGTCAGTTAATATGTAGTCACGTGGCATTCATCCTTTACAGAATGCAATTATCCTGCTGAATTTTGTGGCTTAGTTTATCATTCATAACAATTAGGCTGGTAAACAATATATTAATCATTTATATAATGTCTCTGAACTCTTGTAAAGTAAGCTTGTCTGCTTGTTAAACTAAAATTAAAACGAAGAATCGTGCTTGATTTTTAGCTTGCTGCTCTAAGCGGCAACGCTAACAGCGGCACATTTGAATTTTGATCACGCTTGTTTAACTTTTTTCATTCCCAAAAGAAGCTCTTACGCGACGACAAATAGTTCCAAGTTTTGTTTAAATTTGTGAAAGAAAATAAAGTTAAATTATAAAATTTACACACAAAGGATCTAAGTGATAACAACTTGCATAAGAGAAAAAACTGTTTTGTACACTGCAGTTTCCTTGTATACAATTATTGAGGTCAGCCTGTATGTTGTGATTATATTTACGTAACGATTTTGGAGCGTGCCATGGTGGGAGCGGTTATTATGTTATACAACTTGTGTATTTTGATTTTGTAAATTTGTCGCAGCGTTACATTGTATTAAATTTGGCCACGTAATATCCAATAAATACCACACGATTTCATTCATTTTATACTAAGAATAGGTCTACATTCAATGATTATAGAATTCATTAAATGAAAATTATCGATCAAAGAGCTGGAAGCATACATTTGTAGTTTCTTCTATGAAAATATTATTCTCATAATATTAATGATAGTAATTACCCTATCTTACAGTACTTGTGGCTTGCGGCAAACCCTATTTAAATCTAAATACACGAACCTATTATATAGGTTTTTGTTTTTTATGTTAAGGCCATACCATTTTGATTGTTCGTTTAGTTCAAAGTCAATTTTTTAACCTACCTACCAATGCAGAAAAAAGACTCAAGCAAATAACTTATTATCAATGCTGTCTTGAGTTATTTAATGGATCTAACCATTGAGAACTTCACACTTGAGACCATTTAGAGTCAATGCAGACGGTAAATGATCAATGATGTATAGTCAAGGGACATAAATGAGTTCCCACACTAAATGACGTTATTTCTATGCGTAATGACACTTTTTCGACGTTGTTATTCTTTCCAATTAGAATTTAAATCTTAGGGAAAATAAAGTGATGTCCTTTACAGCGATATTAATTAAACATAGTACTGATTTTTCCGTCCCTTGTTTACGTCAGCAAAAAGTTTACATGGCGCGAAACGGAAAACGATTGACCCCTTGGGCAAAAAGGGTTATAATTCAGCTATCAGAATAGGGATTATTGAGCAGAAAAATTAAAAAAAAATGCAGGTTATAATAGAAAGTCAGTTAATAAATTTTTAAAGCGCTTAACATGAAATCGATCTGGTATGGCCTTATTCACCAATGGTCATCTTTCCTTTTTTGGTAAATATTTGAAATTAGTCAAGCTCTTGAAAGTTTTGCTTTAAGCAATGTCTAAATGACGTCATTTTTTACATTAGCAGAATTAGCCGACATGTTCCGACTGGGTTTAATGCAAGACTTGTTCTTATTTAAATGAAAACTTGACTCCATATCTGAACATTAAATGTTTTGTGATATGTATTTCAATGTCGTCATCATGATTAAACATGTGAAGCTAAATTATTTTGTTGTTTTTCTTTGTTGTTTTAATAAATGGGAAGCAGTTAGTAACCTTTATCAGCATTCTGTGTTTTGATACCTTTTTATACAATAATGGAAAAAGGATGAAGATATCAAACTGCAATTGTGTGAGCAGTGGTTCTGTGGTCAGAGGCCTGCTTAGGGATCGAGAGATCTTCAGTTCAATCCCTACTAAGAGCATTGCTAATTTCCTTGAGCATGAAATTAACCCACATTTGTTTCACTCCAGTGTAAATGGGTATTGTGAGGGATTGCCTGCCTGAGGGTGATTTCAGTGATCAGGAGTTATAGTACAAAATTGTGTAAGCTGCCGGCTAGCTCAGTCGGTAGCGCACAAGTCTACTGATCGAGGGGTCGTGGGTTCGATTCCCGGGCGGGGCATACTTTTGTGGAGTTTGGTCATGAAATAATTTCTACGGCCATTCTTCCTCTTACCACTGATTCTAAATCATGTAGGGCAGTAGTCAGTCACTGGCGAAAATATGCGCTCAGTAGTTGGTTAACAGCTAAATCCAGAGATTTAGCCTTTCCAGGAACAGTGAGTAGGTGGGCTGACCGCCGTGATATAACCTATAATGTGTTGCTATGGCGTTAAACCCAACAAACAAACAAACAAAATTGTACTGTCGGCTGAACATGTATATAGAGACAGGCTTTAAATCAAAACTTAACTTTTTAAACTTTTGTGTGTGAGGAACAGAGCCGAGGACAAACAAATGTAGAAATAGTAAAAGATGGCTGTTTTTTGGCACTTAACATTGAACTATCAAAATTGTTCAAAATTGATTGTGAAACAAGTTCTTAAAATTAGACTGGTCAAACTCAAGTATGTTCCCTGGTCCCCAAGTACTAATTAAGCTAGATTCTTACCCGAAGAAACAAGAAGGTAGGTTTTGGATGGGATTTGAACCAACACAGAGCTAGTTATCTAAGGATTATTATTTCAACGTGCAAACCACTCAGTCATGTCTGCTCCTTTGGTGAATATATTTTGGAAGTTACATTTATTGTATCAAATGTCCAAGATCAACGTTACCAGTATAAAACAACTAAATGGTGCATTTCTTTGGTTACAAAGTCTGCATACATTATGGGTGTGCTCGATTTGAAATTCCGAATGTTAGAACTGGGATAACTCCAGTTTGTCGGAATTGTGTTCTGGCAGCGTTCTATCCATTCCATCAAAATAGGTCGTGTGAACGGAATGGGTCATGGTTTATTCATACCCAAGATGGCGGCGGCATCACTGCAAACATGTGATTTTGGTGTTTTGAAAGCTTATGTTGTTGAAATTATACTTTTGCCCAATTGTTTACGATAACAATTTTAACTATTTGCTATAAATAAAGTGAGAAGCGAGTATTATTGCTACGGGCATTGCCTTTTGATTCAGTCCCGACATTCAATTTTACTCCTTTGTCAGATTCTGAGGAAGAGTCGGTATTTGATTCTGGCACAGTTCCGACAGCCCAATCGAGGATGCCCAATAATTGTGTATTGCTCCTACGATGCTACTGTACTAATACAGGGGAGGTAACTCTTGATATATCTTCTGACAAATCATTTACCATACTAAGTTATGTCCCTTTATGTTTTGTATTGAGCCAGTTTCAGGTGCATACGGAAGTTACTACATGTACCTTTGCTTTTATAAAAACTTTTCTACGTGATCATTGTGTTCAAGGCAGCAAACCTAAGATTGACACACCTGGAAAATGTCAGGGTTTTCAATATAAACTCAGGTGACAAGAATAAATTGTTAAACAAAAGAAAACATACAGTACCCACCAAAAGTTTGGAGACAAAAGAAATTTACTACAGTTCTTGAATTTTGATGATTACTTTTGTAGAAACATTATTTTTAATATATTTAATTATGTTTTGTTATAAAATGAAAACAAATTTCATGAATGCAACACTTTATAAGATTCAGCATCTGACATCATAAAGCCTTCAAAACCATGATTATAGTAATAATTTTCCATAACAAAGTTTTTATGCTATTTTGGTTGTCACTGTTATAATAATAATGATCACACAAAAAAATAATAACTGCAAAGCATTTCAAAATAAACAGTTATCAAATGTTAGCTAAAAGCTATTCAATAGGCCTACAATCTGAAAATGTCTACAAACTTTTGGTGGGTACTATATAATAATATAATAACAGAAGTCCTAATTTAAAGCATTATTTCTTTATTTATTATATACTAAGCAAATTAATACAATATAGGTGTAAACATTTCTGTTATTGTAATACAAGAGTAACTTATATTAAGTAATAAAACCAAAATATCTAAAGGGTCACTCAAACAAATTTCTAACTCTTGAAGTACATGTTTTCCAGCTCTAGTAATTTTGTTTAATTTTATTCACCTGTTAGTAGTCCATACATTAAACCCATTGATTTAAATACTCAATACAGTACTTCTGTACTCAGGTTTCATTTAGATCAGCAAGGTTAATGTTTGCACCACAGATTAAAAATTTATCAATAATTCAGGGTGTCCAAAATTTGAATGTTGGTAGCCAAGGAAGTGTATACATGTATACTCAATCTTGGACCCTGGTTTTTCTCTTTAATGGCAAATAGTCCATGAAATTAGGAAATAAACATGGTTGTCCAACAAGGACAGCAGCAAGTGCTGTCTCGTTTTGAGAGTTGCGTTTGCTTAAGAGAAATTTTTGTTCGCCCAAAACTAGAGTGTTTGTACTGGACACCAAATGATTTCATATACTGGGCATAAAAATAGATTAGTCCTTCACTTGTTTCTTGCAGATATAGTTTACTACATGAGGAGACAGCATGCTCGACTTTTCTCAGTTAATCAGTGAATGGGTTTTAATAGTACGGAGGAAATAGTAATGATGAATAAGTATTCCAAGTTTGAGTTGAAAATCTTTGATAGCATTTAAGTTATTTAAATGTGAAAAAACTTTAACATTGATTTGCAACGCCAATGCCAACGCCCGGGTGACAGTATAAGCTCTCATTTTCTTTGAAAAAATGTCGAGCTAAAAATTGTTTAAGTTAAAATGTTCACAATAATAATGTTTATGAAACAACACCATAAAACCCCAAGTATTAAATACTTTATATATATATTTCTACTGATAATACACAACTATATATTTCACATTATAAAGCAAATATGAATTTTAAACAATGTAGAATTCACAACCCTTGGTTCATGGATCTAAAACTATGGAAACAAAGAAATATAAATTTCTTTTTTGTGATATCTAGGTAAGGTGGCACGTGTCCTAGAACAAGAATTTAAAATTACTCATTCACAGATTTTAACCTAAATATCAACTTTTTCTAAAACTATTAAAATTGTTTGAAAATAATTTTGGAAGCAGGAATGTAGCATTTGATAATGACAATACTTTGCTTATTTTAGTGTAAGATCGATTTTTATTTCACGAACAAGTGAGCTAAGAATGCAATATTTATTATATAAATATAAAATCATTAGCTCACAAGTGAAATAAGTAGATCTTACACTGATATAAACAAATTTTCTGTTTATTATATGCTTCAAACTGGCTTTTTTTTAGTTTAAGTATGGTATGTCATCAGAACGGCACATCCAAACAGTGAAAAATAATTTATTTTCATTGTTTCAAAATAGTGGAATATTAATTTTTATTTCACCTATAAATCCAGGTATTCCACTGGAAAGCATATATAGTAAAAGAACATAGTTCAATACAACGTAGATCTACTCATGTTGTAAAACAATATTTGATAAATGTGTAAAAAATAAACAATTATATTTTAAGGTGTATATACAAGCATATGATAACATGATCCGCAAGAAAACAAAACTACGATAGAAAAACTACAAATTATAAAAATATGGTTATATAATGATAACATGGAAAAATGAAAGATGAATTAAGTACAATATAAACAATATAATGAAAAGGTTTTGTCAATTTTCATTGACTCAGAATCATACCGTATCAACTTACATCAGTGACTGTTCTAAACCAAATATTGAGAATAAAAAAATCTTCATTTTCCACCAATCACTAACTTGGCACAAAAAGTCAATTCTGTCCCAGTGAAAATTTCAATTTTATTTGTACAACACTTATTATTAAATCTGGAACCCCACAGAGTTATATCCCTCGCAGGAACCCATTTTAACTTGGATGAAGTGAAGCATACTGCAGGTAAATATCTAGCTGAAGTAAATTAGCTTTGCCACTTGAGGAGTTAAAAGCTAAACATGACTTAAGACCAGGGTTCAAATTTAAGCTTAGATACTCACAAAATGTGAGAAATTTTTGAAAACTGCGAGTAACTTATTTTCTAACTCGCAAAATTTTGCGAGTTGAAATCATTGCAAAAAATGAGACTCAAGTGGGCATTGAAAAGGCCCAATGTATTAATATGATTGAAGATTCACAGTAAAAACATATTCAATATTCTTTGCCTATTCCACAATAATGCACTTGGTCTATGTTAAATTAAGTATTGTACTAAGTTGCTTTTCTATTGTATATATGAATAGCAACTGCGTATGATATTACAATTTGGAAAAGACATGTGAGTGATTTTTTCATTTAGCAAGTTGCAAAAATGCAAGTCCAATTTTTTGTTAAATTCGAGACCTGCTTAACACTTTTTCTGTCTACATGGCTATTTGTACAATGAGGAACAATTTAATTGTTAAAAGGAACATAGATGCAAAAAGAATGTAATATTGAAATTGGTAACTAAACAGTAAAAAAATAACACTAAGTTATGGAATGTGATTAAATATTGACAAAATGCATTAATGGTAATAAAATAAGTTTGTATATACACTGTTAAGCATGTTTTGTATAAGTTTTAATTGAAAAAAATGAAGAAACAAAATAACTGGACACTAGACATGTCTATGTCTGAATGATTTAATAGTCCAACTTTTATTATGCACAGAAATACTAATAACCATTATGTTAAACATGCTAAGCAATGATAATATTAGATGGAACTTTTACCATCTGTACTGCTGAAGTACAATTAATTTTTTTGACACGTTGTTGTTAAAAGCTGGTTATGAACTAGTTAGCCTGTTCTAAGATCACATAATTTTAATGTAATGGTACATGTTTGTTTAACTTAAAAACTCATAAATTTGAATTTCAAGTTTTTTAAGTCTTAAACTTTATTCAGTCAAGACACTCCAAGACACAACTGAGTTAGATAGCTCTCATTATTCTTTGAATAGCAGAGCAAAAAACTAAACACAAGTATTAATGACTTCTACTTTCTACAATGAAGCAAATAAGACAATCAACATTGCAAAAAATACATTTGCTAAACTTATATCAAAAATAAATGGAAGCAAGCTATAAAAAAATAAAAATTTAAAAACACATGAAGTGCGAAAATTTTAAAAATGAAATGCCTTACTAAGAGAGTATAATTCAGCAGAATTAAAATACTTGACTTTATAGGTTGAACTTAACAAATAATATAGTCAATGATTTTATTCTGAATTCACATATTTTTTTTTCTGGATGAAATTTTGAAACACAACTTATATCAAGAAGAAATAAATTGTAATAGTTAAAATAAAAATTATCATAAATTCAACACAACCGAAATATAAATAAAAATTTCTCCACAACACAAAAACTAGAATCACGATCTACATTTACTAATGTACAATATATTTGAAACAACTCAGCAAGTTTGTTAACAACCAGAAACTGACAATACATGAGATATCTGTTTAGTTAAGGCATGTGGTGATACAGTAAACAGTGACCACAATCTTTAGTCTCATCAGGGTATCACAGATGATATAACCATTGTCATACAATCTCATGACACCCCACTGCAGGGGGGGGGGGCGGACAGGGCTGGCAAAATCAAACGTCCATATTGTTTGCGTTGTCCCAAGGCAAATATGGACTAGTGGATTTTTCAATAATTTTATTCTATAATGTTCATACAAGAAACTTTACCAATTGCCAAGAATGGACAAGTAAACAATTTTAAGATTTCCTCAGCCCTGAGGAATGTGAACTCTACAACTCTACAACAAGTCAGATGTAAAATCATCAAGTAAGCTAGCCCCGACTTTTAGATCAGCAGCGTGTTCAATTACCTCAAACATTCTGAAACCTTCCGTAACGTTAGGTTCATGACAACTCAACCCGAGAAAACTCAATACCTCACTAACAGTTTGAGTTGTCCCAACTTTGTGTTGAGTTATCCATGGGTTGAGTTGAACACGGGTTGAGTTGTCATGTAAATTGTAACGTTCGCTAACAGTCGTTACTGAACACGCGGCAGCTTTTTATCAACATATAATTATAGAATGTTATGTATAAAAACCCTACATGAGACTAAAGATTATGGTAACACAATATAACCATGGCAACAAGGTATTATATATTCCACTCAAGTGTTTATTTCAATGTTTTAATGGTAGCGTATCTATCCATATCGTCATCTTGTAAGTTCGATACAATCTTTCTAGCACGTCTCTCTTTGTTGATCAACAATACTAGACTTGATAACGTAACTCTGGCTTTCTCTAATTCTCTGATAGATACAGTATGTCTGGGATTTAATATCTTCTCGTCTAAAACCTGCATGTAGAAAAAACATATATTACTGTAGATTTATACGTCATACGTCATATTCAACACATATTAAGGTTATATATTCGACGGCCAGCTCTTCCTACTACATGGGTGAAAATTGAAAATTTTGAAAACACTGAAATCCTACTTTAAAAATACTGAAATAGAAACATTTCATATACATAAAATACAGTAATTTAGTCTCAAAATACTGAAATCAGTATTTATACTGAAAACTTTCATCCATGCTACTATAAGTTTTCTTGGACACTTTTCTATCACCAGTACTAACTTACCCTACCACAAGGCCGACAACTCATGTATAGGTTATGACCTACCGCAACCAGGCTCGTACCTGCCATCTCCATATTCTAAGTCAGACATGCTAACCACTATGCCACAGCTGCGGCTATTACTGTAGGTAAGTACAGGGCTCAACATTAATTTTCAATAAAGACTGCCCAGTCGGACAAGCAAATATTAATTTCACTAGCCCAAAACAAATGTTGACTTGCCAAACATAATTCAACTTAAAACAAGAAATGTAATGTGGAAACCACATTAAAGCCAGATTTAAAACTTTAACGCAAAAATTACAAAGGGAAATAATCCATAATAAAGCCAGGTAGAGTTGTGGTTTCTTTCTAATTCTGTTCATCACATGGTATGTTATCATTGTATGAAGTTTCAAGAAGATCAGACAATAAATGGAAGAAATATAATTTTTTGTGCTAAATTGAAAACTTTAACACAATTGTTAACGACACCAGACGCCCATGTTTCGTCAATTAGCTGAATTTTTGTTGTTGAAAAATCCGGCAAATAAAATTGATCTCATTAGCAGAATCATCTTAATAAAGAGAACTTTTTGTTCTCAAAAAAAAAGATATGGGACTTTAAAATCATCAAAAATGACGAAGACAAAAGGTAAATATAGAAAAATAGTAGTAACTACAAATGGGTTTATTTAACGTTATTTGCCCAAGCTTTCGGCTATAATTGCTTTCATCAGGGTTTAAACAAAAATACAGGAAATGACAGAATCACTGAACAACTTACACTTGAAGCAGTCTCATTTATTTCTTCTCTTGTTCTATGTATTAATCTACCATTCACATAAATCATATTGGCTGCCTCTTCACTCTCTAATTTTAATAATTCGTAACTAAATTGTGCTCTCATCTTAATTTGCTGTAAATATATCAAACAAACAGACTTTAAAAAAATGCAATATATTTTTTCCAATTTAAGCCATGAAAACAGCCCATGCACTGGTCATGGGCAATGGGTCCTTGATTTGTCCCTTGCTAATATGGTGGAAATGCCTAAGGCCACAACAAGTTCATGATATGTTCTACGGATTTTTTCTGGAAAAAAAATGGGGTGAGCAAGCGAAGAATTTTTTTTATATTTCAGTTGCTTTATATAGGGTTTGACCAAATTTTTATGAGCCAGCGAGGAAATAAAATATTTATTTTTGTAAAAACCGTCAGTGTCAGGCTGCATCAGATGCTTTAAAGAAACTATTTCTGAGGAGAAGGAGCAAAAAGGGCAGGGAGGAAAGAAAAAGGGCAGGGTTCAGGGCCCTGGTGTTATGCTTAAGTATAGTCACTTTACTAATACATAAGAAGCAATAGTACACTAATAGGCTGCACACTTAAGAATAGTGAGGTCCCGAGTTAGGGCACCACCAATTTACTCACACAAGAAATTTACTGACAGTTGTATAACTCCACCCAGGTGTAGATGGGTACTGTGCAGGGTCATCTGTCTGAAGGTGATTTCAAATATCAGGGGTTGTTGTACAAAATTGTTAAGTTGACTGACCATGTATATGAAAGCAGACTTTTAACCCCACATTACTTCATAAAAAATAACAAGAAATGTAATGTGGAAACCAACTTAAAGCCTGATTTTCATCAAGATCTGACCATATTGACAGAGATATCCAACATATTAAAAACTTTAACACAAAAATTACATAGGGAAATAATCCATAATAAAGCCAGGTAGAGTTGTGATTACATGGTTCATCACATGGTATGTTATCATTGTATGAAGTTTCATAAAGATCTGACAATAAATGGCAGAAATATATGGTAAAGAAAAAACTTTAACGCAATTGTTATTTGGTAACGACACCGGACGCCCGACGACCTGTCCACCCAGGTTTCGCCAAACTATAAGCCAAATTTTTTCGTTGAAAAATTCGACTAAAAATACAAACCTTGTAAACCTCGGTACCATCATCGGAGTCACTGACAGCAATAACTTGTCTTCCAGCCATACTACATATACTCTTTAAATGTAGAGCTCTAATACGATCAATATATATAGGTACAACCATGTACTCTGGAAACGCTTGAGCTACAGCCTGGGCACCTTGTTCATTTGTGTTTCTACCAATACCCACAAATATTTCCTTACCTACAAACAAAACGGAAGACAAACACAGTGTTTATTCTAGGATTTGATAAAATAAATTAGTTTTAAAAAATAAGCATTTCTTTTACTTTTTAACAAAGAGTTTACATATTAAAAAGGCAAACTAGATGTACCGGTCTCCAAAGTAAAAAGCTTGCGTCTCTAACACAGGACGCACAGCAAAATGAATCCGTGAGTTTAAACATTATTTGACTGGTTTTTGCACTATATATCAACACCCGATTTTTCCGTCGTGAAAATATGAAGTTTTATGGGTACAAAGGGTAAGACTAATCATTGAATTATTGCAATGTGATTTGAAGTGGGGATTTGTCCTGCACATCGTCAAAATATCTGGGGGATTATCTAACAAAGTGGGGGATTCCCGTGATCCCGTGGCCTAGAATAAACACTGCAAACAGTACTCTCCAAAAGTTCTTGGACAATTTTTGAGAAAAACTGATTATGTATACTTCATAACGAATTGGGCAAATTACAAAACTGATTATTAATTAGTTTATCAACATATAATTTAAACTATGTTACATGAATGAGCTTTAATTATAGTAAAATTACTAGATGTATGCATGATCATTTTTCTAAAAGTTTCATTTGTCCATAATTTTTTGGATGGCTCTGTATGTGCTATGATGTTCTGTAACGGCTACAATTTACAATGATGTTATTATTTCTCACAATAATGACAACATTAAACACTAGTTTAATACCTTTTATGTAACATACATCAAAGTCAACTATTACTATATGGTAGTTAAACAGTCAAATATCTTACATCATTCAGATAGAACTTAGAAGTAGATAGATGCAGATAGTAAGATATGTAGTAAGGTTTATACTGTATTATATTAGTCTTTGCTTTTACCCATTAGCCTGAAGTCTAGGGTTACCGGAAATTGACAAGGGCTCATTGAACATCAATTTTTTCACATAGTTAGGCTGATTGATAAGTTTCTGTAGCTGAACTATCACTGTCTACACCTTTCTACACATTTTTATATCACCTTACTATGATTTTTACCAATTTAACCTGCACATTTTATAAGACCTTTGAAAGCATAAAGCCAGCGTAACAACTGCTTAAATAAACACTCAAGAATTAATATAAATTGTCTAACAGTTTATTTAGTAATTGAACTTATTTAACCTGAATACTTGGGCTTCATGCACTATGTTAGAAATGCTTTAGTGGCCCAGAGTGGCCAGAGGAACAGAATGATCCTGAAATGGAAACCTCACTCAAGTAAGTGGGTCAAGAACTTTAGAAGTAAATATAAAAACTTGACGTACCAGTAAACAAAACATCACCACCATCTAATGTAGCCGTCCCATCATCTATCTCATGAATACGTAACTTTAAATCTTGTTTTAAAACTCGACGAATCTCCTTAGTCTGCAATCATATAATAGATACAATCAGTACCACAGTTTCAGTCAACGTCAAGATACATATAGTACCTCTACCAGCCATAGTTAGGTAAATAATAATACTTTTATGTTAAAATATACATTATTAAAGTACTAATCAATAGATTACATATTTGCTCATTAGCTGCAGGTCTTGATATTGCTGTCTGGTTGCCGTTGACAAACTATAATACTCAGTCTTCGAATTTAGCCACCAGACTGAAGACCGAGTCCGTCTAAAACACTGACAGTCCGGTTAAAATATATGAATCACAAGACCGACTGTCTGGTGCATATTTCAATAGCAATATTACTAAAAATGCATAATCGAACATAAATCTTGCAGTTGCAAGTAAGTCAAGCAATTCTTTATTCAATGTTTATTATATAATAATATCATATATTCATATATGCGGTAGAAACATAAGCAGTACAGTCTAAAATAACATATAAAAATAAAATATGATTGGTCAGCCTTCGGTCCGGTAATAGTCTTTTCAGACTGGTGAAATCGCTTTACACCACATGGGACTATGGAATGAAGCAATATGCAAAGTATTAGGCTGCTGCATGTTATAGTCGCTGAGAAAACTGCGACGGAAATTTTGTAACGGACGGACGGATGGAGGGAAGGACGGACACACGCGCAGACAAGGGTTAAACAGTATACCCCCCTCTTCTTCGAAGCGGGGGTATAAAAAATCTGTTCAAAAACTGAACTTTTACGCAATTACTGTTCCAAAGTCAAAAACCAACTGGGTTTAAATTTCAAAACATTGGATGCACAACAAAAATCTTCCCAACAGGAACGTTTAAAATATTAAATTTTAAAAGGGGCATTACTAGATTAAATACGACATCGTAATTGTACTCGACCTTGCAGGTGTCAAAAAATTGATATGAGAAGCTGCTTTCCTAAAGATTAGTATGTCGGTATTTTAGTTTATATCATTATATTAAAGGACATGCCGACAGATCAATTTAGAAGTTGCACAAAGATCAAAGAAAGCCGACAGACCTTGAAACAATCTCCACAACTATTTAGGGCATTACGAATATCACTAAGTAACAGTTAACACTAAACTTTTTTGATATAAACAAAAGTTGTGAACATAATTATTAGTTATAAGTAAATCTATACAAAATTCATGAAACCCTTTTAATTGAATATATTGTCAACTTAAATCCAGCTGTGAATTTCCTGTGTGCTTTGGCAGAGTTTGTTCTCAGACATTTTGCAACACACATACATGTTAAAATGTCCAGAATCTACTGCCCATCGACAAGGTATATGACATCAAACCACAAAGACATTAATGAGATACATTCAGATATTCACGTACGCACTACCGTTTTTACTCAATTATGAAGCCCTATTGTACTTATAACCATCATTATTTGTTTATATGCATGAAATTGTTTTGGACTCAAATTAACCTGTCATTATTAAGCAAAAAATGACTGGAAAATAGCATAAATGGAAGAAAAAAAACGCCGATTTTTCGCCCCCTATTAAACGCCCCCTCTTCGGAAAATGTAACGCCCCGGGGGCGTTTATTAAGAACAATACGGTAAGTCGTCAAATTTTCCGAAAATGAGCTAAAAATAGACACTGTATTTTTGGACTATGGTTCCGATGACCGGTACCAATGCTCAGCGCACGCAACACGTGCGTACGAAGTATTTTTCAAGAATCGATCATCATATTCTGAAAATGCATGCAATTTTGAATAAATACGTAGAAAATTAAAAAATATACATTCTAAATTAAGCTATGTTTTAATCACATTTTAAACACGTGTTTACACACTTGTAAACTCTTCAATATATGAATGAAAACATTGTATAATAATAACAAGAGCAGTCCAAGAACAGCGTGCTCGACTTTTCGGGTGTTTTGTTCATGGCAAGGCTTATCTTTAAACAAAAGTAATTTCAAGACAGGACATAATTTTTGAAAGTATATAATTCAGTCAAACAATAATTACCAATTCATATTTGTAACATATAAAAGGGGCATTACTCCTAGAACATTCATCCATAGTAACGCCCCTTCAGAGTAAAGTAGACATAGTATCAACGAATAAGCATACCTACTTTCATTTAAATAACTATATGAAGAACTATAAATACATTGTATTTCAATTTGAACAAAATTCAAAATTAAAGTAAGGGGCATAACTTCAAAAAATAACATCATGAGTTATGTCCCTTTGTAGTCGCGTAGATGTAGTACTGATGAATAAGCATACTAATTGTCATTTAAATATCTTCTTAAGTATTGAAAATATTTCATATCATAATACTTTCTCCCGAATTAAAAAGTTGAAAAGGGTCACAACTCCAACAATAATTCATCAATTATTACGTCCCATTGTATTCAACTAGATGTAGTACTGATGAAAAAGTATACTAACTTTCTATCAAACAAAATATATTAAATTTGAGCAAACATAACCCTTAAATAACAAAGTATAAAGGGGAATAACTCTGAAGTAATTCATCTAGAGTTATGTCCCTTTATAGTCCGATAGATGAAGAACTGACGAATAAGCATTCCAACTTTCATTCAAATATATTTATAAGTTCTAAATATATCCCATGAGAACAAATTTTAATCTTAAATGTTTAAGTATAAAGGGGCATAACTCCAACAATAATTCATCCAAAGTAACGTCCCTTTATAGTTGTGTAGATATAGTACCCATAACTAAGTATACAAACTTAAAGTCAAATATCTTGATTAGTATTAAAGATATTACATATAGAAATGATTTTAACATTATATTTTGCATTTTTCTTAAGTATAAAAGGGCAATTACTCCAAAAATAATTCATCCACAGTTACATCCCTTCATTGTCGGGTAGATATAGTATCAACAAATAAGTATACAAACTTTAAGTCAAATACCTTGATCAGTATTGAATATATTCTACATAGGAAAAACTTTAACCTCATATTTTGCAATTTCTTAAGTATAAAAGGGCAATTACTCTAAAAATAATTCATCCACAGTTACGTGCCTTCACAGTCATGTAGATATTGTACTGACAAATAAGTATACAAACTTTAAGTCAAATGAATTGATCAGTATTGAAGATATTCTACATAGGAAAAACTTTAACCTCATATTTTGCAATTATTTAATTATAAAAGGGCAATAACTCATAAAATAATTCATCCAGAGTTATCCCCTTTCACAGAATGGTTAATATAGTCCCACTTAATAAGTATACCAACTTTCAATAAAATAACTTGGATAGTGTTGAAGTTATAAGTGTTTAAAAAAACTTTAACCTGAAAACCAACGCCAACGCCGACGCCAAAGTGATAGCAATAGCTCTCATTTTCTTCGAAAAGTCGAGCTAAAAATGATTGATATTAAGAGCAATACTAGATCACATTTATGATATATATGATTCTCTACTTCTTTGTAGTCTATGACTACGAAAATACAAATAATTATGTAATTACATATATTCTTCTCTTCAGTATATCTGTAGGAAATGCATAACTAAACTGAAATGCAGACAAGACTGAGTTCAACACCTGTTTGTTCACCAGAAGGGAAGCATTAATAATTTTGAACATATCTATATATGGAATAATTTATTACATATAATAAAAAGTATGATATTATTATTCTGTTGTTGTAATATTTCCCCTAATTGTGAATAATTTCACATCATTGAAAGAGGGTAATGGTGAGTGGTATATGTGGTCATTTAATAAAATGACCATTTTAAAGTCAAATGCTGATATATTAAATATGATATAATTATAAATTAAATAGTATTATGTAAGTTAGGATGATATTCACAACAAAAAAATAGAATCAAAAAATTGAAATCGTTGTTCTAATCCAAGAACGACTACTCTTGTATGAATTACGGTTACGTGAACATAGCCAATGTTAATATCGGCTGTTGTTGACAGGGGTGAGTTAAATGCATCTTTCACAAACTTTTCAGCAAAATATCACAAGAAACTATTAAATTTAATAGAAGAATGTTTTTTGTTGAATAATTTAACCATTTTTATTCGATTATCTTAAGTTTACTTGAAGAAAAATAAGTTTAAACAACTATGAAAAGAGTTTCAACAAGAGTTGTCCTCCATAACAACTGCAACCGGTGACGTCACGTGATCAAACCGGAAGTTGACATTATCACAGAAATTTAGGTCAGATGACAACAAATTGAATTCAGCAGGTTTTATTTAGGTCAGACGTCGATATTTTTTATATTATACTGCGAAAAATACGCGATACGCCGAGCACTGGTATACGCCGAGCACTGGTCCACCCACTCCAGGGTTTGGGCAACCTGTTAGTGTCACTGCTAGTAAACAATTAGTTGAGCAAGTAAAACAAATAATTGGGTGTCCAGCCTGGCAATATCGAGCCCTGAAGATGCACTATAATGCATGTGAAATGCATTTTATTTTACTATAAGGATAGTAAAAATTACCGAATTTTCCAAAATTGAGAATTATTCTTCCAAAATAAGGAAAATCAAGCAATTTTATGAAATATTGATATTCTCAGGCATACAGTTAGTCCTAAATATAAGACCCTACGTAACTTTTTTATCATTTGGACATTTTTCTGTTACGTAGGGTCTTAACGGATTGCTTCAAAATCGCATAGCAAAAATTTTAGTGTACAGACATCGAATCAGGTCTGAACGTTCTACTCGTTTAAATTCGAAAATTTTGCAACAAAACGATACACCAAAGGAAAGATAAATGAAAAATACACATGATAGAAGTATAATTATTCCAAATTCTATCCTCAGACAGTCAATTAATCCATTTAAAATCCTTCGTTGACGAGTACTTTCAGTTTGTCACAATAACCGTGCAATAATAGCCAAGGTAATCCAAATTCAAATTGGGTCACACAATTTGTAAGAATTGATTTTGAACAAATATTAAAGCCAGTATCCGGACCGTTCTGTGTATACTATTGACTTTCGACAGTAAGAACGACTACTCTGGAGAGAAAAAAATTTCGTTTAAGTGAAGAGACACTTTATTTACCGGCACGAATTCAGTTCAAATGGCGGCGAGCAGTGACAACCCTGGAGAGTTGGAAAAGTGATTAGTGTTTTTTTGTAAGCGAAAAAACTAATTATTATCTTTTGCTTTATGCAAAGAATAAAAGTAAACTTTTATCTATCGATTGGTGCTAATTTGACCATTTACTTTTAAAAAAAAATATTTTGCTATGCGTTTTTGAAGCAATCCATTAAGTCCCTACATATGATAACAGAAGAACGTCCATATGATAAAATAGTTATGTAGGGTCTTATATTTAGGACTAGCATACAGTCTGCACTTCTAACATAATAGCTTAAAGTTAAAATATAGTTTTTTCTCACATGTTCATGTCTTTCAACAAGCAAAAACAGATTTCATTAACTATTTGTATCTTAATAAAAACGAAAGTATGACTCATTCCAATCAGTATGTGGAGTGGACACACCTTCAAATTAAATCATTATTCATTGTAATGATTGTTATCTAGTTTATACCTCTCCTTGTCGTGTTTTAAGACCAGGTCTAGTGATAAGAGCTGTACCACCGATGATTACAGCACAATCTTCCACACAACAACAATCTTTATAGTCTTCATCTTCTTGTAATTCGATGATGTTTAAACTGCATTTTCTCAAAGTATCAACAAGTTCTCGGTGCTCGGCTCGCGCCTCTTCAAAATTGATCTCCCGACCATTTGCCGCAGTTCCACGATCAGCAAAACTTCGTGGAACTCTACAAACTATGGCATAATTGTATGAAAAAGCGCTGGATCGTGATGCCGTCATAATGGAGTTGAATTTATTCAAATAAAAAGTAAACAGCTAAGCTCCCGAAACCGGAAATGAATGGAAAGCGGAACCAACAAATTTCAGTTAGCGCGCAATGCATTCTTTAAACCAAACAAACTGGACCGCCCCTTTTTTTCGTTGCCAGTCAAAACGTAGACAAGCAGTTGATCAAAATGTAGAAAATTAAACAAATGATAATAGGCTTGCGTACGCGCGATGTGTATGGTATAATTATTTTAATTATTTCATTATTTGATGTATTATGTATAAAATTGTACTTTATTTGCAGTACAGTGCGGAAAGATGTGGTTCGCGTGGTCAGGTTAAACTTAAAATCAGTGTAAGTTGGTTTACAATAACAAATCAAAACAAGTCATATATTTGGAGTGTAGCGGAGTGGAGGGGGTCATTTGAGAGCGTTCTAGAGTGGTGTGGTCTGGTGTAATGTGGTGTGGAATGGATCGAGTGGTATGAATTTGAAATGAGTGTAAAAGGAGTGTAGAGAGGAGTGGTGTGGTACATGTATTGGTGTAGAGAGGAGTGGTGTGGTACATGTATTGGTGTGGAGCGGAGTGGTGTGGTACATGTTTAAAGTGGTGTTGAGTGGAGTGGTGTGGTACATGCATAAAGTGGTGTGGAGTGAAGTGGTGTGGTAAATGTATAAAGTGGTGTGGAGCGGAGTGGTATGGTAAGTAGTGGCATGGAGTGGAGTGGTGTGATTATAGTGGTATGAAACAGAGTGGTGTGGTGGGGTACATGTATAAAGTTGTGTGGAGCGGAGTGGTGAAGTACATGTATGAAGTGGTGTGGAGCGTGCATGGAGAGTGGTATGAAACAGAGGGGTGTGGTGTGGTACATGTATAAAGTTGTGTGGAGCGGAGTGGTGAAGTACATGTATAAAGTGGTGTGGAGCGTGCATGGAGAGTGGTATGAAACAGAGGGGTGTGGTGTGGTACATGTATAAAGTTGTGTGGAGCGGAGTGGTGTGGTACATGTATATTGTGTTGAAGAGTGAAGTGGAGTGGTGCATGAATAAAGTGGTGTGAAGTGAAGTGGTGTGGTACATGTATGAAGTGGTTTGGAGTAAAGTGGAGTGATACGTATATGTATGAATTATAAAAGGTGTGAAGCAGAGTGGTGTGGTACATACATGAAGTAATGTGGTGTGGAGTCGTGTGGTACATGTATAAAGTGGTGTGGAACAGAGTGGTGTGGTACATGTATGAAGTGGTGTTGCACATATAAGCATGAAGTGGTGTGGAGCGGAGTGGTGTGGTACATTCATGCATGTAGTGGTGTTGAACAGAGTGGTGTAGTACATGTATAAAGTGGTGTAGAGTAAAGTGGAGTGATACATGCATGTATGAAGAGGTGTGGAGCGGAGTGATGTGATACATGTATAAAGAGGTGTGGAACGGAGTAATGTGATACATGTATGAAATGGTGTGGAGTGGAGTGGAGTGGAGTGGAGTGGAGTGAAGCGTAGAAGATGGAAGGTAGTGATGTAGAGTGTCGTATGTGGCTGTAAAATCATGGCTGTAT
Organism: Mactra quadrangularis; assembly: GCA_025267735.1. Lineage (NCBI taxonomy): Eukaryota > Metazoa > Mollusca > Bivalvia > Venerida > Mactridae > Mactra > Mactra quadrangularis. The sequence goes on along the minus strand of CM046311.1, from coordinate 7,356,753 downwards.
ATTTTTGCCACTAGATAATCATATATAAAGTTAATTAAGTGGTTAATTAGTATCCGTGACTAGTCTATCACTTTCAACTTATCTAAAATCGCTTATCTGTAACAAAATCATTATTTATGTAACTAAATAACCATACAATTATGTAGTTGTTTGGTGGCAGAAATATTCCACCGTATAATTAGAATTCCTTCTTGAACTAGATCGTCAGTTTTTTGTCAGTATTTTAGACCAAACCCTCTAATCGACCTTGACCTTGTGTTGGTATATACAGTTCGGACAAAACGGTGAGCAAAACAATTTGTTTTTAAATGATTAAATTGGAATGATTGCTCATATTTTTAATTTGCATTTGTTCATTATTAAATATTAATATGATTTAATGTAGTTCTTCATCGGTAGCCTTGTTATTTTCATCTTAATTTTGGTACGATTGGCTTGTCACGGAGGCCGGAGGGTCACTGATCTACGGAAGCGCAGGAGTGCCATTGTATCATTATTGTATATGTAGTTATACAATCAATTGAATTGTGACATGACTTATTGTACCACTGTTAACTTACATATGATTGTATCAATCTTGCTTCTCTAAAAGTCGACTCAGTGTCCAGGTGACTAGATATTATTGCAGGACAAGTTTTTTTTCAGTTCTGACATTAGTGGCAACTGTCCTACTTATTGGACTAGCAAAAATGTAAACCTGAACTAGTAATGTACCGGTTTTTATACATTTAAATGTTGATGAAAATATTATTCCTTGCTTCGAGTAAGTTTACAGGGCTTGACATTTTTTTAGGGAGGGTAGTCCTAAATATAAGACCCTTCATAACTATTTTATCATACGGACGTTCTTAACAGAGAAATGTCAAAATGATAAAAAAGTTATGTAGGGTCTTATATTTAGGACTAAGGTCCTCAGCGGCAATTGGACAACCTTTAATTTCAAGCCCAGGTATTTACAACAGGTTAAATTTTTAAAAAATGTGTTCGAGCATCGGCTTGAAGAAATCCCGTATGTGACCCTGTTGTTGTTCAAGACAGGCTGTATACAGTAAACTGGAGTTTAATCATAATTATGGATGTGTAACAAATTTAATTTGTCATATATAATAAGTAATAATCATGAAACATGTAACCACTGATAGCATGGGTTTGCATAAATTAATATGGTTGATAATTGATGGTCATTATTTGCTACAATTGTGTAATTTAATTAAAGTTTATTTAATTAGACATTTATTCTACTGATTATGTTGGCAGTATTGTTATTTGTAGGAATAGCAAAAGTTGGTAACCATACTTTATGATGTTTTTTTAGATTTTTTCAATGAAATGGCGGGCAGTCGTGCGTACGGTGTGGTTAACAATTGCGTTAAAGTTTATATATATTTCTGCCATGTATTGTCAGATCTATTAAAATTTTTAAAAGTTAAGTTTTAAAGTTTCAAATCCGGATTTCATGTGGTTTCCACATTACATTTCTTGTTTTTTAGTTTAATTGTACTTAAAATAATACAATAGTGTCAATTATTCACCATTTATAAGGTACATGACAGTATTTTGTACATGTGTATGGAAAAAAGTTGCTGGCCTTGTAATAGAGTAGATGAGTACTGCTTATAGACATGGGTGTAGGAAAGCTACATGTAGGTTAGGTGCCTTGGTCTTCTTTAAATGACAGTAATTTGCATTGACACAGCGTTAAAACCTGTATAAATATTGTTTTCCAGGTTATTTAATCAACTGAAGTAAAACATGGATAAAATTGTGGAAACAGAAGTTGTATCTTCTGATTATGGTAAAAACTGGGTGAAAATATTGGTTGTAAAAAAAGATACAGAAAAACATGAAATTAGGGTAAGTGTTGATTTTGTCAGAATATTTTGTCATGATAAAGCATTTGTGAAAGTTTAAAGTTTTAAAATCATGAGTGATTCCAGAAGTGGATCCGGTTTTTTTTTTTAGGGGGGGGGGGGGGTTAAAACTTTTTCTAGAGAGGGCTCCAAACTTTCGAACCACAACCACATTATACACATTTTGCAGAATAATGCAACATACTTATAAAAACTACATAACCAATAAATCTATGTTAAGCACCAAGAAAAATTGCTTCACGCTACTTAAAAATGACTTACTGTTAATAAATATACTAATGGAAAGGTACATTTTGGAAATTCCAGGGGGGGGGGGGTCCAGACTCCTCTGACCTCCCCCCCACACTAGATCTGCCTATGGGTTTAACCTAAGCTAAAATGTCATTATCATAACAAAGGGCATTGGGTTATTTATGTGGAGCTATTCTTATATAACATGTATAAAACCTTAATGTATCTAAACCATGTATTATAGAAATGATTAATGTATATTGTACATTTATATGATATATATAATCTCATCTAAAGTAGTTAAATTACTTCACGCTGTGTTTTGAGAATATACAGTGACTTTCAAAAAAGCTTGTACAAAATCAACTCTTTCTTCATTTTTTTCATGGGTAGAAACTAAATGTGAATCAGTTTATACTAAAATCAAGATTTTATCTTTGTAAATTCCAAAATTTACATTACTGTAATGATTGTAAAGTTGCTTGGGGTATTTAAGATCCGATTATCTCAATATTATATATGTCCAATAACTGAAGTGCACTGTAATATTGGTATGGAAATATATTTAATAAACAGGTCTTAAAGGTACTAGTTCACAGATTTGGTTATTTTTTCTATAATTTCAAAATAGCCGCCCGGCTAGATCAGTTTGTAGCACACAAGTCTACTGATTGAGGGGTCGTGGGTTCCATTCCTGGGCGGGGCATAGTTTCTTGGAGCTTGGTTATGAAATTATTTCTATAGTCATTCTCCCTCCTACCAATGATTCTTAATTATGTTGGGCAGTTGTCAGTCACTGACGAAAGTATGTGCTTAGTAGTTGGTTAACAGCTGATTTAGCCTTTCCAGGAACAGTGAGTAGGTTGGCTGACCTCCGTTATATGACCTATACAATGTGTTGCTACAGCAATAAACCCAACAAAAATAAATACTTGTTAATTTATTACATGTATAAGTCAAGCTATTAACCATTATATGTATTTTGTATTTTCAGGAATTAGAAGTATGTACGGCTTTAACATTAAATAATTACAGAGATTATATGCTTGGTGATAATGCTGATGTCATAGCAACGGATTCACAGAAAAATACAGTACATGTATTAGCTAAACAATTTGGGGTTGGTATTTTATTATAAATAGAAATACACACATGTTCTTGTTTTGAATTTATGAAATTTTTCTTTACTTTAAAACATTAAAAACAGTTTTACAAGACTTGGACTGTGATATTAAGATGGCGTATGCCTAGAAATGGGTGATGCAAATTAAGTAAGTAAATGTATAAGGACTGTAGGACTAAAAATCACTTCCAGAAAACTTGGCTGATTTGTTAAATTTTACCTGCAGACTTTTAATGATGTAGTATTTTGTCTTGACATAAAGTTGGAATAATCTGCAGCGAATTTTAGGTAGAGCTAAATTCTAAATGTAAATTTAGAGTCATTGTCCATAGTTAATTTCGTTAGCTGGGCTGTGATTGGATGATTGGTCATGAGCTGCATCATACATATTATAATAGCAAATGTTAGCTGAATATGACTGTCACTGAAAGCTTGCCAGATGTAAAAAATGAGAGTGTGTGAGTTGAGAATTTTAGATCAGGTTTTTATCAGTATTTGAACCTGAAATGTGTAGACTAGCCTGGCTATTTCAGCTATGGTAATAGTTGATGAATGTTTAATCATTTATTTATCTATTTTTAGATCAAGAACATTGAAACATTTGCTCTGTTACTTAGCAACCATTTTTTAAGAAAATATCCACAAGTTGTTGCTACAAAAATAAATGTTATAGAGTATCCATGGAAACGTATGGAAATTGTGAGTATTTGTTTTTATTTAACTTATGTAATATATTGAAAATTTGTTAACTTAGGTGTAAGATGAGTACTTATTTTACCTTGTGAGCTTAGAAAACATATTTCCCAGAGCTATTTTCTGAGCTCTTGGGTTGAAATGAAAAAAATTGAAAAGCAAATGAAAAGAAAAAATACTCAGATTTTATCTTGAATCTCTATGTGAGGATAATAAAATATGTCATCTAATACTTTTCTTGTTAATGAAGATTCAAACAATTGTACTGCAAAAGAGATAGTTCTTTATCCGAACAATACTTTACTTGATTTTCAGATTTACAAAAAGTTCAATATCAAATGTGGCTGATTAAACCAACCTATATAAAAAGTATGCAAGGGGAAATGACTAATGGCTCTTATTTGGATAAAGTTTCTTGCTCAATTAGATTAGTTTAAGACAGATATTGAACTGAATGTTAGATCTTGAATGTACTTTTGAGCTAGCTACATTGTACTCTAGGATTACCCTGTTCAGGGTCCTAAAGGTACTAGTTCACAGATTCGGTTAAGATATTTCTATATTTTCAAAATACCATTCAGTGTCTGTAATTGTGTCAAAAAATAATTCCTCATACTTTAGACAAACTGACCTATAGACTGCAAGACACACAATAAAAGTCACAAAAATGCACTAAAATTGTCTATACCGTGATATATGGGGTAGATTTTTACTACTTGAAACACCATCATTTGTAGTCATTCGTCAATTTGCACTAAACTTGTCATTATCAAAACACTAATTTCCTGCTTCAAAAATTTTTTCCATAGCATTTAAATGGTTTCAGAAAAAGTTGCTATTTAAGTTGAAATCTGTGAATGAGTACCTTTAACTTCTTTGTCCCCCCATTTTTACATCATAACTGTATCTGTTGTTATTTTACAGAATGGGGAGAAACATAATCATGCATTCCAGTTTATACAAGATTGTACACGTGTATGTGAAGTCACACAGAAACGTAATGGTAAGTTTTACAAGATTGTACTCGTGTATGTGAAGTCACACAGAAACGTAATGGTAAGTTTTACAAGATTGTACACGTGTATGTGAAGTCACACAGAAACGTAATGGTAAGTTTGTAAAGATTGAGAGACCTGGGACTGTAGCACAGTTGGTTCTAATTATTTCTTTACGGTAGTGCAGTTAGTAAGGACCACAGGACCCTGGACAGTTATATGCTTCCATGAAAATTCGACATTAATGTCATTTTTGCTCCATTGTTTAGGTATATGGAGAAGTTGCTTGCCTCGTGGAAGGGTAGGTGAGTACTGGTTATAAACAATAGACCAGGAAGATCAAGATTGGTTAGGAGCAAAGGATGCCATGAAATAAACAAAAACTATGTTTACTCAGCGTTAATCCCCGTATCAAAAAAAAAGATTGAGTTTTTTTTGTAAAATATTTTTCCATGAGTATGTTTTGGATCAGTCCAATGTTTTAAGGTAGAATTTTCTAAATGTCAAATTTCCACCATTAATATATACATGTATTTAAAAGCCATGATAAATCATTACTAAACATAAATTTTTTACTCATTATGTCATGTTAATTTTTTTATTGATTGAATTTATCAAACTGCATTCTGTTGCAAAATTATTTAGTTTTTTTTTAAATAAAGAGAGTTATTATCTCCCTTTGATATGAAAATATATGTTTTTTAGGAATGTTCTAAAAATAGTAGTCAATTGATTTAAAACTTAGACATGATGAAAACATAAGAAATGCAATTTACTATTACCAGTTTTCTGAGAAAACTACTTAAATCATAAGCATAGTTTTATAATAGTGAAATCTACCTTAAGGCCACAACAAGTTGATCATATGTGGATATGTTCTGTGGATATGTTCTCTGGATTCGCTCGCAGCTTAAATTTGACGGTTTTTACAAAAAAATATTTTATTTCCTCGCTTGCTCATAAAATTTTTGTCAAACCGCTATATAAAGCATCTGAATCAAGATTAAAAGAAATTTTCTTCGCTCGCTCGCCCCATTTTATTCTAGAAAAATCCATAGAACACATCATCGACTTGTTGTGGCCTAATACACATATTTCCACTATTTCAGGTAGCCCATTAGTTCAAGCTGGTATACGAGATCTACGAGTGTTAAAAACAACACAATCAGCATTTACAAATTTTGTTGATGATGAATATCGTACATTACCATATGTTGATGACAGAGTGTTCTCAACTATAGTAACAGCTGATTGGTGGTATAACACATCTACTGGCTTCTGTTTTGATAAAGCTTGGTGAGTACCCTAACCCCCCTTATACCCCTAAAACCCCTAACAACTTATTGGTGGTATAACACATCTACTGGCTTCTGTTTTGATAAAGCTTGGTGAGTACCCTTACCCTAAAAAACCCTAAAACACCTGAACCCCATAAAACCCCTTACAAACTTGTTGTACATTTATGTCTGCGGACAAGTAAATATCGCTATCCCACTTTTTAGTTTGATAGGTACAACAGCACTGTTCCATTCAAAACACTTCAAACAATCGAACTATAGTCAAAGTCATCAACTACGATCTTTAAACCTTTCCTATAGAACCATTCTATTACATAAGATGATGCAACATCTCTACTGACAACTGGCACAAATGACGGGTTGTGACTGAATAGTTGATACCATTCTATAACATAATACGACGTAAAGATCTCTACTGAGACAATTAAATCATGAGCTATTATTCAAACGCTTCAGTATAGACCGATTAACAAGTGTATTTCAGGAATTATTGGGCCTGTCATAGCAGACACCTGTGTTACTAGGATCAATGTTATATTGTTTATGTTAATTCTCAGGGAAGAGATGAAGAGATGTATATTAGAAGAGTTTGCTGGTCCAGCTACGACAGGAAAGTTTTCAGCATCAGTACAGAAAACATTGTATGATACTGTTAAAACTGCTCTAGCTAGAATACCACAGGTTTGTTACCATTTATTTAGTCTTTAACAATAACTAGCCCCAATTTATTAGCTGGAATTTTCAACGAAAAAATCCAGCTTATAGTTTGGCGAATCCTAGGTGGGCATAGGGTTGGGCGTCTGGTATCTTTAACAATTGTGTTAAAGTTTTCAATTTAGCATATATTTCTGCCATTTATTGTTTGATCTTTACAAAACTTCATACAATGATAACATATAGTAAATAAATATTAACATGACGTTGGTACCCTCATTGTAATAATTTCACACTTCATTGTCTGTCTATTTATACCTTCGGTAGATTCCGCGTATCATTCATACGAAGAAGCACGTGCTAACTGATCATGTACTTCATATAAGTATGTAATTGTTTGTGAGTTATAAAAAATGACTCTATAGCGCTGATGATACCGAGATGGACTGTGAACTACTGTAGTTAAGTAGGTGTTGGTTTGAGACCAATCATGCACAGTTCTTTTTCATTTTTTAATATTTGTACAAACAAAATATTGTTAAAATTGTCCAAAAAATGTGTTATTTCTTACACTCTTTTATTTTTTGTATTTTTATTCAACTATAATTTAAGTTTTATGATTTTGTAATTAGATCTAATCACATTTGAAGCACGACACAATACAGAAGTACAATAAATATCAATTTATGCAATCATATGAGTCGTGTCGCCAGCTCATATTTTAAATAAAACACAATGCACGAGAAAATAGTCGGATATATGTATACTTTAAACGGTACGATGTATTGCTCTTTACTCACTTCAATTTTTAACTCGCGACTCGTTCAACCGTTTCAGAAATAACGGAGATTATCTAGTCAGTCCAACATTTCTCGATGGGAGGCCGATTATTGATTTATACCGCGTCATCTCGATTTAATTTTATTCTGCATAAAGGTTAACGTCAGGTTAATATTTATTTACTATACTATGTGATGAACAGAATTAGAAAGTAACTGCAACTCTATCTGGCTTTATTATGGATTATTTCCCTTCGAAAAGTTTGTGTTAAAGTTTTTAAATCGGCTTTAATGTGGTTTCCACATAACAATTCTTGTTCTGGAATAAAATGGGGCAAGCAAGTTAAGAAAAAAAATAAGAAAATTCTTAATTCTGTTGCTTTATATAATGGTTTGACCAAACTTTTATGAGCAAGTGAGGAAATAAAAGTGTTTTTTTTGTAAAAACCATCAAAATTATGGTGTGAGCGAATCCATAGAACACATGATCAATTTGTTGTAGCCTCAGCAATGTGAAATTTAACTAGCCTAAATCAATTCTATACTTGTGCGAGGCCTTGGGCTAGTGGGTTCAGACAATGATTGTTTTTGTAAATTCTTGTAAAAAGAGTAAAGATGGAGCCAAATGGACTCATTTATTGTATTTTCCATCTTGATACGTTATGAGAGTATCAATTTTTCACAATAAAGTTTGTCCCAACAATTAAACAAGATTGAGTTACAACTTTGTACAATATTTATAAAGAAACTGAATTCATTAAATATTACATGAGAATACAGTGTATATCAAACGTTCTTTGTAATAATAAAAGTTCAACTTTTTTAATATCCTACACAACTTATTCAAGAAAGCTAACCAGGAGCTGTTGTCAATGAACCTTGGGCTTCCAACCCATGATGAGGGTATTAAATATTTAATCCGAGTCAAGACCTCTGGTACCACACTGTTGAACTTTTATAAAAGAAATGTTTTGATTATTTACAGGTAGAGAAAGTTGATGTGACTTTACCTAACAAACATTATTTCGATGTTGACTTTACAAGATTTCCTAAACTAGAATTCAATGGTTGTAGCAACAATGTAAGATTTTTTGTTTTTAGACCTTTTTTTCCATTTATAACACTGTTTTACCCTTGTCCGTCCATGCGTCTGTCCGTTACAAAATTTCCGTCGCAGTTTTTTCAACAACTATAACATGCAGCAGCCTAATACTTTGCATATTGCTTCATCCCATAGTCCCATGTAGTGTAAAGCGATTTCATGCTCCTTGCTCATCTACTTCCTGTTTGTCGCATATTTTTAGATTTTTGCGGGGGTATCACTAGTGAGCATTAGCTCACAGATTTACTTGTTGTTTTTTGGTTTTAGTGTTTTTGTGAATAGGTTCCTAGGTTTGTCAAACTTGAGTGAATGCTTAACAAAATCCCAATATGGCATGGCCTTATTTAAGTTATATCTCTGAGTTTGAGTATGAGAGTTCAAATAATGTACCTGGAATCTATAGGATCTTGTTACTATGTTAGAGGTCCAGGGGTATGTCCAGCGATCCTCTAAACCCCCTTGTAGTATTTTATACAGCACTTTTTAGGTTTTCTAACAAATAAACAGCAAAACAAAATGCTCAACAAAATCAGTGTTTTTCAGGTTGTTATTCTTAACACTTATTTATAAATTTTAGAAGAGCTTTGTTTGTTTTGTTTGGTTTAAAGTCTTAGCAACACATTGTATAGGTCTTATAATGATGGTCAGTCAACCTTTAAATTTTAGCAGAGCTGTAGGGCTTGACATTAAAAGTAGTTTGATAGCGGCTGACATCCTAAATGTTAGTGCGTACAACTTGTTACTCCTACTGAACATTTGGTTCAGGTAATTGAGATAATATAGCTGGTTGTCCAACTGGGCAACTTAAGATTTAATGGCAAGCCCCGAGGTGTCCCAAGATGACCTCGTAAAAAAGGACATTGAATGGCTAGGTATTGGTACTATCATGTTACTAAACTATAGAAATAAGATAAAATAACTTTATTCATACTGGACATACCCATGCATATCGAGGGTTGCCTGCAAGACTGTAGTAAGTGCATTGTGTAAAAGAGAGAATTACTACAGTTTTGCGGGCAAACCTCAACATCAACTTTGAAATAAAAATCTAAGCACATAGAACAATAGACTTTCATCTGTGCTGCATGCCTTAACCAATAATTTGTAAAATCAATTTGTTCCGACAGATGCATCTGGTACAAACAATTTGTTTTCGCCTGGAAAAAATATTAATCTGAGTTCAAAATACATGTATGAACTACTGACTATTGTTTTGTATGTTTTCTTATTATTATTTCCAGGTGTACATGGCAGTAGATAAACCTTCAGGAAATATACATTGTGTACTACAGAGAGCAAAACTATCTAAACTATAAAAACTGGACCAAGTATATTCGATAAGAATGAACCTTGCAATCAATATATGGATCTGAACTTACAACTACACAATGTAAAAACTATGCCCCGTCAGGCATTCCGAAAAGTGCTGGTCTGACGGACCTGACCGGTAAAATTCTCGTTGGTCCAGTAAAAAGTCTGTCGTAGCTGGTCCGAATGACCGAAAATATTAAATTTTTTAAAGATTAAATAGAGGACAACTATCGGCTATCTTATTGTATTTCTCAGTTAGTATTGAACTAATTTTGATGTTTGTCTTCCGTTACAGTTAAAACAATGACCATAAAGTTGCAAAAAAACCAGTAATGATAAGTTCCCTTTAGTATTCCAATAAGTAATAAAAAATGTTGTTCATAAAGATGTAAAGATCTGTCATTTTGATGATTTTTTCCAGTCCAGTGAAACCTGATTGGGTCCAGTGATTCTTTCAAAGTCACTGCACTGAATGTCCAGTTATGTCTAAAATCTTTTCGGAATGCCTGTGCCCAGTTTGTAATTTATGTATTAAATCAACATGTGTTTAAAACAAATATCTTAGTCATTTCATGTAAGCGGAAGGGTATAACTGAATATGTTTTTATTCGGAACAAAATTTAATTGCATTGCCAGTTCAATATGTTTCTACATTATACCCAAAGTCACCAAAGTTTATATACATTTTAAATAATGATTAATTTAGTTTTGATAGACTTTAACTAGTACTGCAAATGTTATATTTCTATTGTATTTGTATGTCTTACATTGTTTTTCATGTTTTTGATATTTTTATTCCAAATATCAACATAATTTGATCTCGCCGAAAAACGAACAATTTTTCTTACAAGTATATTTAAAGTTGTATCAAAACATTTTAAGAGCAGATAAGTAATGTTCTGATTATGACAATTTTAGTGCAAGTTGACTTATCACCAGGGTTCGTATAGACCTTGAAAAGTGCTTGAATTTTAAGATCTACCTTGAAATATGATGCTTAAATATGATGTTGAATGCTTGAAAATACTTTTTTTATTAGGAACCTTGAAAAGTGCTTATTTTCAGTCCAAAAGTGCATGAATAATATTCAAATTATATTCTAATTTTCAATGCTCTATTTTTTCTATAAAAAGATATAGCAGTTTATGTGCCACAGATTTATTTTGACCTCCAGTTGACATTTTACAGACAAGATATAGGCAAATAAATGTGTCTATCCAAAGTCTTGGTCTTCCAAGTACCACCGGGTGAAAGACAGGGACACTAACCTACAGGCTCATTGTAGATTATTCGACACAACAACAAAAAATTGCCAGCATGGCGAGTCAGCCTGTAAAAACTTACAGTGCTTGAATTTGGCACTTTTGTCCTTGAAAAGTGCTTAAAAGTGCTTGAATTTCGTCTTTAAAATTCTGTATGAACCTTGATAACTGTAAAATATGGTGATTTTATAAATCAAAATCTACCACATAAAAATTGTTTAGATAACTTATTATCGGTAATTTGTTGTGACTCTCTTATTAAACTTTGCACAATCTAAGGTCAGTTGGCTTTAAACCATCAAGAATTCATCTGTCAGCACAATTTCAGACACTTAAGTGGAATGAAATGAAATGGAATTGAAAAGAAAATAACCAAATCTTTGAACATGTAATGTTAATAAGATTAATGCATAGTTTTATAGCACAAATATTTCAGAGTGCACCGGTGGGGTTACATTTTTAATGAGTCTTAAAAACATTTCTACCTGACCCTGAACTTTAACCTTGGCCCTTACTTTAGACCCTGACTCCCCTTATTACCCTTTTAGCATAAGATATAAGGGCATTAACACATTGTAATTGTTTGTTATATTATTTAGGTATATAGGTTAGTTGATGTAATAATGCTGGACATTATAAAGTAAAACTACCTTGTGTCAGAAATCCTACAAACTAGAATTACAGTAAATCTTGCATAAGCGATCACGTCTCCTAAACGACCATTTGCACTAAGCAGCCACTCAGAGTTCCCACCAACCAATTTTAATATTTAAATCTTTGTCTTAAGTGACTTTTGTCTAACGCAACCAGCGACCGCTCATTTTGGTCGAAACTGACTGACTTATTTGTGTTAAACGACCGGGTCAAATAAATCTAATTTGGCAAAAATCGGTAATCAAAAATATACGTCGCCTCAATGTCTATCACCTAAACTCGTATGTCAGGCTCTAAAAATCAATAATTTACAGTCATAAATACTGTAAGATAAGGGGGTAGTGGGAACAATCATCAAAGTGACACTAATACTATCCAATTATAATTGATTGTTATAATGGCGAAAATTCCGGAAAAGCCCGGATTTTAACATGTACGTAAACAAAAACGACTGTTTCGCAGTTTTACTTAATCAAATATATAATTGCAATTTGAACCTGAATTTAGGATGTTTAAAAGAAAGAAAATCTATATTCCCATCATTTGTATGGATTTGACGACATTTGAATGAAAATCCATCAGTCAAAATCGTCCCGTTGACTGATTAATGTTCTACGAAAATGACGAATTTTAGAATGTCAGGACGGTTTCAATGTCGTAATCAACATTTGTCTTAAGAGACCATTGTCTTAAATGACCACTTTTTGTCTCTCCCTTGGATGATCGCTTAACACAAGATCCACTGTATTTCTTGGCACCAAGCAAGCTTGATGTAGACTTTAGTTTGTATTCAAGTCTTAAGTCCCTATTTTTATGTTGTTATGTAATGTACTTATATTTCATATTCACTTACAGTACTTTTGAAGACAATATATATTATATTATATATCTAATAAATCTAATCAATCGACAATCTACATTTGTACCACGTGATTGTCCAATATATTCCTGTATTGGATCCAAAAAATGTATTGTTTTAGTATTGCAGGGTTGGGTACATGGGCACTAAACGTTGCTAGTCTGGTTTTCGATTTTAATCTATTACAAATTGAAGACGAAAGTATGCAAATGATATATAATAAAAATGTTATTATACATTTTACTGTACAATACAGAAAATATTTGGACTTGTACACAGGTTGAAAAGTCATACTGGACTCGCCTATCAGCTCGTCCAATATGACTTTTTAAGCTATATACTCGTTCAAATATATTTCCGTATTGTACAGTAAAATGTATAATAACTTATAGATATTATATTATATTAGTTTGTATTTTATCATTATAAAGTGTTCATTTAGTACCAAATATATGTTGCAGTAAAAATCTTCTTTGGATTTATACATTATTTTACTGACAAACTGTGATGTTCAAGTTTATTGAAAACTAGTGATTTTCCATTTTCCTTGCCAGAGGTTATCAAAATTCTCGATACTAGTTAGATAGGGGTACGAGAATGGTGATTTTCCAAAACATTCAGGTTCAATATTTTTGTTTCATGCAATCTATAATATGGACATTTTTTATTAAGCTGTACATTTTGTTTTGCTTACATAATTGTGTTTATTTACTCTAGATGTTAACTAGTTAAGTGCATGGTTGTGTTTTAATTTTGTTTGTTTATTTGTTTGGTTTTACACTGTAGCAACACATTGTATAGGTCATATAACGGCGGTCAGTCAACCTACTCACTCCTCCTGGAAAGGCTAAATTGGGTTTGGCTGTTAACCAACTACTAAGCGCATACATTCATCAGTGACTGACAACTGCCCTAAATGATTTAGAATCATTGATAGGAGGGAGAATACTGTAGAAATTATTTTATGACCAAGCTCCACGAAAGTATGCTTGGCCAGGGAATCAAACCCATGACCCCTTGATCAGTTGACTTGCAAGCTACCAACTGAGCTAGCGGGGTGGCTGCAACTAGATAATCACTTGATTTACTAGTTAATTATCTTCTTATCTGGTGGCAGAAATATGCCACCATACTTTTCTTATCTAGATGATTTAGTTATAATGATATGTTAAACTGGAACTTGTTTTAGCTGTATCACATTAGTTATTTGGTCTATTAATGGACATGAACAGAGGTATGCATTGCATTATCACTCACATGTAAAAAAAACCAGACAACTTGTCATTATTTTATATATAATGTTTATATAGTCATGTAGTGGTTTTTATTGTTATTGTATTCCAGATTTATGGTTACATTTATATCAATGTTAAATAAACACATCTATACAGATATAGAATGTTTTTTCTTAGTTTTTTCTTATCTTTACTTCAATGTTCTCTATGACTACCAGGCAGACATACAGAGGCATACTGACATATACAGGCAGACAGAAATACAGGCTGGCAGACACTGACAAACTGACATATATAGTGCGTACAAATTGACCCCGACCTTACCTTTCACATTTGCATCTAATTATCATCTACACATATCCCGGCGAAAACCAATACCACGCCTACTCTACACTTTGACTCGTTACGTATTTAAAATATAATAAGACATGTATAGAGTATACACAGTCCGCATGTATAACAACTCGAGATTCAAATGCATTCAAACGGGAAACTCGTGTTCTTACATTTTTGATTACAATTAATAATAAAATGGGTGTGGGGATGGCGATTGTGGGGCTAAAACCCACAACCTATGAATTTGTAGCTAGCCTCATCTTATAATCCTCTGGTCCGGCCTATGTGTAATAGATTCATTGTACGCTTTAAATGTACTATAAAATCAATCCCTGTGTTATAATTACATTCGAGCCTTGACGATATAATCCGATTGTTATCAAGCATTAATACTACATTCGTATTCAATGTAATGAATATTCTTGCATAAAGGTCAGGTCGGGGTCAATTTGTACGCACTATACTGGCAAATGAACTCAGACAGACATGCAGGCACTGACAAACTGACATATTAAAACAAAGACAAAAGTGTTGTATGATGCTTTTAATACCAGACAATAAAAAAGAAATTCTAAAGAATATCTAAAAAGCAAGCACTAAGTTACAATAATGATCTAAAATCCACATTTCTATGGTTTTAACATTTAGTAAACAATTATTTCACATGTTGTTACTTAATATAAATGTAACCTAGGGCTTGTTGCCGAAGCATATTGCTAGGTATCGCTACATACATGTAGCAGAATCATAGGAAACGACTAGCTACACGATATCGCTTCATTTTGCTACGTAGTGAGAACTAAAAAATCGATCCGCTACCTGAGAGTGCTGCTACGAATCAAAATGGCTGCCGCAGTAATATTACTTCCTGTTAGCAGACAATTTGTTTCTATGGTTCGTCTGACTATTGATGAATTGAAATTAATTGTTATTTGTAATTGTTCATATAAGCATATGTGTTTGCAATGATTTTATACTTTTTGAAGACTTTTTTGGTTTGAAAATTGCCCTAAAAACATACAATTGCAATAAATGCTTTCTGTACATCAGCACAGGCTGCCATCTTGGTTTGTGACAAGAAAGTGCTTTTTCATAGCGATTCGTAGCGGAATCGTTAGACAACGGGCCCCTGTATTTATAAAATAAAGATTATGTTCTGTTCTGTTCTGGTAGAATCAGAGATAAATAACAAAGACAAAAGTGTTGCATGATACTTTTAATACCAGACAATATAAAATATAAAATTTTAAAGAATATCTAAAAAGCAAGCACAAAGTTACAATAAACATCTACAAAGAAAATAAAATTGTTCTATAATATTTAGAATGATTTAGAATCACCATAACACTATACTAAGTGCAAAATAACAAGTGTTAATACATGTACAAAGATGACTGAAACAGTCCTGAACCACTGAAGAAAATAAATATGCATGGGTGAAAGTTTTTAGTATTTATAATGATTTCAGTATTTTGAGAATAAATTATACTATGTAATTTATATAAAATCTATCAATTTCAGTATTTTTGAAGTAAGTTTTCAAAAATTTCAAAACTTTCAACTTTCACTCATGAATATGTATAACCCTTAACTGGTAGAGATATGGGCCAATATTGGAAAATTTAACATAGTATATGTTCGCCTAAATTGAGGTTTAAAGTCCAAGTACTTTTCTTATCACCATTACCCACAATTTTTATGCACAATGACAAAAGTAAAGTTAATTCTTTTATAAAGGAAACTTTCCTTAAATGAAATTAATTAAAGTCAGTTAAAAACATTAATTCAAAGTCATGTGACCACCATTTCGATGGTGGTGGTGGTTGGGGAACACAGGTTGGGCAAAACAATGATAATTATTGTCTTCAGTGGATCTGGACTGGCATAGCCACCTTTGTAATAATTGATCATGATTAGAAATAATAAATGCAATACTTAAACATAAACATTAATTAATTTAACAGGCATTCTAAAAAAAGTAAAAATACAGACTAGCAAACTATCAACATAAATAAACAAAAAGTCAAAATGTCATAGAGTACATGTATGCCCATAACCAATGGAACATGATAGGTGTCTCATAGCAACCAGACCTGGTAAATGATATAATCTTAACTACTCTGACAACTAATTTTCAGATCAGGCCAGTTTCCTATGGATGGCGCTATCGAGTGCTTTGTTCTCTGGTACCATTCTTTCACCAAAAGTAATAATATGTGATATTGAATTAAGGGTACCAGGGACTGAAGCACCAGCTAGCGATATGCTTAAAAACTAGCCAAATATTTAGTGATTAAGGATTGTATGATTCAGAAACTGAATATTACAGAGGACAGTTTCTGAATCATACAATTTTTATCATGCATGTCAAGGCATTTGTCAGCCAAAGGTTTTCTGCCTTTGCAACTTGGCTTTAATGAACATATAAAAAGTATGACATGAAATAGTGAAGAAATACACTTACTTTTAAATTTCTGAGACAAATATTGTAAATATTGGAATGCAGGTATCAATAAAAATTGTTCAAATACCTTTACTAGTCATGGAATGTATAATTTGTAAAAAAAAATAAGAGTAAAACATTTTATATACTTTATAAATGTTTGGTCCCACAACAGACTATCAAGTATTTTACCTGGAAAGAAATTTGCAGACTGCATTATAATAAACCCAAAGTAACAATATTAAACAAAAGATATATTTCAAAATAATATCCATTTGTAATAAAAAACCCAATAAATTAACCCAAAGATGCAAAAATGAACAAAAAGTGCATTTTTTAAACACCATAACATTTTTTTAAACAAAGAAAACTGGTTACATAAGCAAATTAAATTTACCCCCAGAGTTACAATAAATATTACTAACAAAAAATCAATATAAAAAAATTGACTCTACATGAAAAGAGTTAATAATAACTGGCATTGACTCAAGCATATAAAAGTATCTCATGATATTTATACAGTATATTATAAAAAGTTCAGTAAAAAAGTATCAAATACATGTATAAGCAATCAAAATACCAAAAACACTGATAGATTTTCACCCTAATTAAAATTAAATAGACCCAAGAAAGCAAACAAGCAATGTGACAATTATATTTATGATCAAGGACTTACTAGTTAACCTTAAATCAGGTATAGAAATCAGTACTTATAGTGAAATGAAAATTCTGTTACGCTAGTGTCCATTTGAACTTTTCATCTGCTGTAACTGTGATTATGATTAAACAAGTTAAAATTCCAAAAGATTAGCGTCCCTGTTCTAAAAATTCATTAGTCAGTTGGTTAGTGAATAAAAGAATTTGTGTGACATCTGCATATGGATTATAGATGAAAAGTATCCTTTTATGTCACAGTTAATAAAAAGTTTCATCTGTAAATACTTTTCTCTGCAGTTTGCGTGAGGGTCAAATTTACAAATATATGATTTATCACAAAATCCCTCATAGCAATACAACAACTTTACTATTTTAGTCATGTATTACAGGTACTGCTGTTTGATTAAAGGTCATTCCATAAGCCAAAACTATGTTACCAAGAGCATTGACATAGATTGTTTTTACATAGTAGGTTTATGCACAGTTTATAGGTTACACTTGTATATGTGCTTGTTCGCTCTTGAATATCACTTTGCCTTATAAACTGAATGCGCATTTTTTCGATTGTTTTCCAATTTGTAGTTGAGGGGTAAAGTCTGAAAATGAGACAAATACTACTATTTTGGATTCTAACGCTACATGAGGTATATATACATATTAGCAGAAAATATCCTATGATAATACAAATACATCTAACAGTATATTAAATAATTAAAGATCTATTACAAAATACATAAATTAACAAATTGTCAATATGTCATAATAAAATGAAGTTTATAAAACAAGTTTCATACTGACCTAGTGATATGGAATGTTCAACAACAAAAAACTGAAGACTTAATAAATGTCCCACTTTTAATTATGTAAAAAATAAAAGATATGAAGTGTTTAACAAAATACTGCTAAAACCATCACGTGATATCAATACTTAACAATTATATAAAACAACTGATATATCCTTTACAATATCAGGGTATTCTTAGCAAGCATGGTGTATAAATGTGAATAAAAATAAAACCTTATCACTAAAAAATAACATAAAATCAAAAAATCCTTAACTTACTTGGAGTCATAAGATCCAGACATACTTTTGTTTCTTAATATTGTAAATAATATTATTATATAAAATAAATTCAATAAAAAGACAAAAAGAGTCTGGCACATTTAATCCCCTTTATACAAATAAAAGTTCTGCTTTAATATTGTGGTAATGCATTGTATTAATTACAGAAAAAGACAGAAAATATCACGACAGAGGTCTATAAAAGTATTTATGAAAAGTTATATCATCATAACAGTGAAAGTTTTGTTTGTTTGTTTGGGTTTTACGGCGCACCAACACAGAAAGGTCATATCGCGCCAAAAGCGATCAATGATACTATTAATTCAAACGAAATTAACGATGTAAAGCTCTATATCTTATTATAAACTAACAGTGAAAGTATGGATATGATATTTATATTCCCATAATTAATCATATGTCCATAACTTCTGGCTACTGACATTGTATTGTTTACTACAATTCAATGTAAACAAGATATAAACTATAAAAAGGACTATACAACTATGACATTATCTAAACTTTTGTCCTAACTAAGGTATTTCTGTCTAGCTAAGGAACATGTAACATAAATTTTGCATGAACAGTTTGGTGTCATAAATTGAGCAACAATTTAAATGCATATGTCATTATACTCGTAATTGTTATATTATGCATAAAATACAAGACTACATAGTAAGTTCTATAATTAAAGAAAATAATAATGTTAATCTAAATTCTAATAATAATAGTATCAGTAATATAGTCATTGAAAATAGGTTCATAAAAAGATGGCACTAACTCAAGGCAAGACAGCATTACGGTATAAGTTTAAATATCCACAGGATCTAAATTCTGATGTTTTTCTCTAAATATTATTGAAATGTTTAGGAATTACTTGACCATGCTGTTTTCAAGTATGTGAATTAACCATAAAATATGCTATATGCAAACATCATGGATTGAAAATTGTTATGAGTCTATTAGAAACAAATTTCAGTCTGAATAGTCAAATTTAATTATTTTTCATCTTTCTTTTTAAATTTCATGTAAATAATCACATATAAGATATGCTTTATTGAACCGAGTGCAGGTGACTGCAGCTTCAAAGCTCTCATAATGCATAGAAAAATAATTCCCCAGAATTATTTCAACAGATGACCTTTGAAAGAAAAATTAAAGTTCCTGTAGAAATTTACAATTATACAGATATTTAATTTTTAAACAGTGAAAATAGTATACTATAAATAAGAGACAATAAAAAGTGTTACTAAAATATTAGTTAAAAGCTAATCATGACTAGATGTGTTAATTAAGCCAACAGTGTGTTGCTTAGTAACTAAAGATTATAGCACCAATAATTATCTATTGTTTTTGTGACATGCAGATCTAATACTAAAAAAATACAATAGAGTTTGGAATACAAGTAAACAATATTATAACAAATTTTCTACATCAGCCTTTTTGGATACAGTAATCTCCAGAAGAAGAATTAGTTATTAATTTATTATCAAGCGACATAAGAGATGAATCGTAACCTAAATTGGGAAAAGGCTATACTCTAATGGCAACTACTTGCAGATTTGTAAATAAAGTGAACAAGAACAGTCCACGGACAGCGCGCTCGACTATTCCAGGTATATGTGTAAATGACAGCAACAACCAATCAAAACTCATGCTGGAGTAATGCAACTTAGTATTTGACCTTCATTCCTAATGCCGTTGACATGTGTGAAGTTTCAAGTAAATCCCTTCAGTAGGTGCAAAAATAAAATGTTGCACCAAAAATTTTAACCAAAAAAAATCTAAGTATTTATAATTAGAGGGCCATAATCCAGTCAAAATTCTTGCTAGAGTTATGCAACTTGGTATTTGACGTCAATTCATAACCCTCCAATAGTAACCCTGTAGACATGTGTGAAGTTTCAAGTGAATCCCTCCAGTAGTTGCAAAGAAAAATGTTGCACCTAAAAACTTAACCAAGAAATTTCTAAGTATATAAGAGCCATAATTCAGTCCAAGTTCAGGCAAGAGTTATGTAACATGGTATTTGACCTCCAATGGTTACCCCGTAGACATGTGTGACGTTTCACGTGAATCCCTTCAATAGTTGCAAAGAAAAAATGTTGCACCTAAAACTTAACCAAGAAATTTCTAAGTATATAAGGGCCATAATTCAGGCCAAATTCATCCTAGAGTTATGTAACTTGGTATTTGAACTCCAATGGTAACCCTGTAAACACAAATAAAGTTTAAAGTGAATCCCTCCAGTACTTGCAAAGATATAAAAGAAACAAAAATGTTGCACCTAAAAACTTAACCAAGAAGTGTTAAGCCGATGCCGACGCACAGCTGAGTAGGATAGCCCCACTATTCTCCGAATAGTCGAGCTAAAAACAGTAAACTACATGTATGAATGATCAACTCCACAATTGTTATAACTGTTACAATATAAATTTGCGTACTTAAAAAAGTGTAGAAATGTGTAGAAATAGTAAGACAAATATTTCAGAAATGTGTAAAAATCATAAATGTACGACAAAATGTTTCAAAACACTATTAAAGTACAAAACTTGTAAACCTGTATAAAACCAAGGCACATTGCACATTTTACCCTCATAACTCGGATTATACAAAACGTCATACCACATATCAACATTAAATGCCTATACAATAAGAGTACATAATAAACATAGAACCTATAAACAACACCATTAAACCAAAATGATCAATATGAAAAAGACAAAACAAACGAAGAATGGGTGTTTAGGGCAACTGTCTTATCATTGTATATAACCAGTACATATTTATACATTCTGAAATTAAAGGTACTAGTTCACAGATTTTTTCTATAATTTCAAAATACCATTCAATGTCTGCAATTGTGTCAAAAAATGATTCTTAATATTTTAAGACAAACTGACCTATATGTTGCAAGAAATATACAATATAAGTCACAAAAATGCACTAAAATTGTCTATACTGTGACATACAGGGTATATTTTTACTACATGAAACACCATCATTTGTAGTTGTATGTCAATTTGCACTAAAATTGTCATTATCAGAACACTAATTTCCTGCTTAAAAAAATGTTCCAAAACATTTTTGATTGTTTCAGTAAAAGTTTATATTTGAAATTTGTGAATGAGTACCTTTAAAAAAGCTCAATCCACGAGTTGTATACTGGTCTGCTTTGTTCAATGTACTGTACCATCCATAATTACCTTTACACATTGTAAATTTTATTTTTTACCAAAACTTGAGAAATTTAATACATCTTAATATAGAGGATATTGGCCAATTGCATATATAAGGTTATATTTTCACTACGATGAAAATATAAAATTTATATTTTCACCGTTTATTTTCATCGAATAAAGCGACGTTTCACCGTTAAGCATGAAAGAAACACGTATATTTGTATTAAGTACTACTTCCATTTCAAATATTACAAGCTATTAAAACTATTCAAGTGTCAAAATACATTCTGGAATGAAATTTTATTGTATTAATGAAAAAACAGTTTTTTTACAAGTGTTAAAAGGAAATTTGGATGACACTGTATTTATGCCCTTCAACACAGTAATTAATTTAATTACAGTAACTTTAAATTACACTTAAAAGAGTCCAGTTGCCTAAAACACAAAATATTTTCACCATTGTCTTTTTTATAAATGAACATACAAAACAAGCAAACTACAAGAAACTTGACTTAAACATAGTCAGAGAAATAATAATGTAAAACGTAAAGAGATTTGTTTATATTTTCATAGCTTGTACAGATTGACCTGTGACCGATTTATACATTACATGTAGTAATTACTTAGTCTTAAACAGAACTAAAACTACAACATTTAATAGATAACGCTGCAGCTGTCAAGTCAAAACTTCATAAATTCATTTTTTGGAATTGAAGTTATGAGGTTTTGACTCAACAATGACAAACATGTTATCTAGAACTCAGGTTTATGTTTTTCTCCATACAGGTTCAAGTAACGTTTCAACATATCTTCACTGAATAGCTTTCACAACACAGTTAATCATTTTACTCCTTGCACACATTGTAAATTCATTGCACAAATACCAATAAGTTTGTTCACACCTCATGTGGAAACACATAATTTATCAAATTCCAAAAAGTAGTCTAATGTATTCATAGATGATATTTCACAATCGAAAAAATCCTGTGCTTTAAAATCAGCAATTAAAACTGTTATAATTATATAGAAGTTTTAGAATTTTAGAAATTTCTTCAAAACAATACCAGAAGGTCATAAGCCAAAGTCGCAGGTATATATTGCGGGCTTCGCGAAAAATGTCTGTAACTCAATTACTTCAGCCCTTATGTAAATTAGATATCAGAAAATGTCATTTATTTTTCATTGAAAGTCAGTTTGCTTTAAATCCTTAAATGATCACATACGGTCACCATGTAACTTCTGAAAAAATCAAAGATATGCTCTGTTCTGTATTTCTAGTCTCAGGTCAAAATGAACAAGCTATAAATTGAGATACATAATAGAGAGAGATACAAAAAAGTGTATATATGAAGAAAGAGAGACATGACTTGATGATTGTTCAATGCCACATGATACTCAGAGAGTTAAAATATATATAGAAATGTATATATCGGTATTTCAATATCTGTATTTCAATATTTAGTTCCCATGGTAACCAAAGTTTACTTGACATGTGATCTACTGCCTGATGCTGAAGTCACCTGAAATATCAAATAAATCATGATTAAAAGTTTGGATAAATCTTGTTTATCTTAAGTTGACATGGCAAATTAAGTATCTTAGCATTGTCTGACATTGGGTTCATTTTGTATCAGTAAGAAATTAATTATCATTATTGTAATATTTGATAAATAACATACACTTGATTGTATTTTGTTGTAGAATGAACTAATGATGAGCTAAAATCTAATAATAAGTGCTTAAGTTTAAGTTTTTTAATAAGTGCATTATATCAATGCTTATAAATTTTTGGGTCCAAAAATTTCTTCACACATATCAATCTTTGATGTTTTGAAGTATGCTTTGATATACTTTACATTGTTATTAGTTATAAGTTTCACAACTAGTATACATTTCAACACGAACCATCAATTATGTTCCTTATGTTTTACAAATATAAGGTAAAAATATTAAATAAAATGTGTCTGCAATATTTTTTTTCAGTAAAAAATAAAAGACAATATGAAACAAGAAATGTAATGTGGAAACCACATGAAAGCCGGATTTTCATCAAGATCTGACCATAAATGACAGAGATATCCAACATAAAAAAAACATTAAACACTTAAATGCAAACATTACAAAAGGAAATAATCCATAATAAAGCCAGGCAGAGGTATGGTTATTTTGTTCATCACAGGGCATGTAATCATTGTATGAAGTTTCAAAAAGACCTGACAATAATTGGCGGAAATATACGGTTAAGAAAAAACTTAACACAATTGTTAACGACACTGGACGCCGCCGGGGTTTTGCAAAACTATAAGCTGAATGTTTTTGTTTAAAACTCCTGCTAAAAAATACACGTGTTCTTCAATTTTAAAATATGGATGACATTTCATAACAAGAGCACCCCTAGGCGGAGCATTATATGCCCGAAAGTGTTGGTTTTTTCAGTTAAGATGAAGCATTTGTGAGACATGAGAATATTTCATATGAATATCATATTATGAATTGTGGAAAACAAAGTAGAGAAAAAAGATCTGTTTTCAGTTTTAAGGTAATAGTGACCTTGACCTTTGACCTTGTGACCCCAAAATCAAAAGGGGTCTTCTACCCGATATGGACAATCATCGTATGAAGTTTGAATATTGTGGACCAAATGGAACTTAAGTTATGCTCTGGAAACTGTTTTCAGTTTTAAAGTAATAGTGACCTTGACCTTTGACCTTGTGACCCCAAAATCAAAAGGGGTCCTCTACCCGATATGGACAATCATCCTATGAAGTTTGAACATTGTGGGCCAAATGGAACTTACGTTATGCTTCGGAAACCAAATTGCTAATAGACAGACGGACGGAAGGACAGATGGACGGACAGACGGACGCCAGGTGGTATAACATAATATGTCCGAAATTCTTTCGCGCATATAAAAATAATATACAGTGAAAATAAATACTCCAATCATTCTGAGAAAATGGGTTAAACAACAATTTCTTGATACATCCCTGTACATACCTTTTCAATGATAGCTTTTTCTGATATTTCTGTCTGATCTGAAGCATATATAGCAACATGGAATGGTCCAAATGTTTGTTCTATAGTTCCTTTATGTGTTGATATCTTAGCTTTAGTCATAGGTTTAACATTGTTTCCAACCCTACAATATAAACAGTGAGATATATACCACACACAGCCCACATGGTCCAGATCCATCAAAGACAAAATATATAAATAGAATAGATCTTAGGCCTACTCCTAAAAGGTTAGTTTAGAAAAGAAAAATTATTTTTCTTGCTATTGAATTAAACAGTTTTTTCTCAAGTTTTAAAGTCAAGGTTTTGTCAAGAGGCCTTAATTAGGGACTTTAGTCATTTATCTTTCCCTGATAAAATCTGAAGCAATCCAATTGGTAAGTAGGTCACAGTTGGAATCCTCGGATTTTATCATTGAAGTCCTATGTAAGAATAATAAAATATTTCATCTAATATCTTTCTTGTTAATGAAGATATTAACAGAGGTGATGAAATTTAGTTAGTTCTTTACCCTTAAAATTATTAACTTGAATTTCAAACAAATCAAATGATTTACAAACAAGTTATTAAAGATAAATTTTGGCAAATTGACATTGAAAAGTAAGGGTAAAATCAGAGTAATCCAACTAATTGGACCTACCTATTTGAAGAGTATACAAGGGGAAATAACTGACTAAAGTCCCTTATTGCTGAAGCTTGTAGAAAATACTTTAAGGTTGCAATGACAGCTCTTTACTTGACCTTCAAAATGTTAAATGTTGTTGGGAAAGTGGAGATTTCTATCCCTGCATGTATATCTATTTTTCGTGGCCAAGTGGTTACACTGATGCACAGGTCAGTTCTATGTGCGTTCGAATCCTATTGGAAAACTTTATCCTACTAGCTCAGTACTGGGCGACCAGGAAGGGGAATGGAAAGTTGTCAGAACTTGTTTCACAATCGATTTAAAATAAATTTGCATAAACCAGCTAGAACAATAAATAGTAAAAGGTGAGACTAGGGGTTTGTATTCCTGCATATATTTCAAATTACAAGGATGAAAGTATTAAGTACTTACCACATAATAAAAGCAAACTTGACAGTAGATATAGAATCTACCATATCAGTAAGTCTATATAAGGCATACATTGGTTTATCATCTGATAGATTCTCTAATATCTCCTCACTATCACCTTCACCACTTGATGTTAGTATTACGGGGCCTTTAGGACTACTGTCTCTGAAAATATATGAATTTATCATATTACTGGGCCTTTACGACTACTGTCTCTGAAAATGTATGAATACATCATTCATATTATTGGGCCTTTAGGACTACTTTCTTTGAAAAGGCATGAATGTGTCATATTACTGGGAATTTAGGACTACTTTCTTTGAAAAGGCATGAATTTATCGTATTACTGGGCCTTTAGGACTACTTTCCCTTAAAATGTATGAATTCATCATATAATTGGACATTAAGAACTACTTTCTCTGAAAATGTATGAATTTACTTTACTACATTTTTGGTTACCGACAGCAGTGCAAGCTGCTTCCTTTCTAACAGATTCATTAGAGGTAGCTAAAACAATTTCATGTATGTACTTACTTATATTCAGCAACTAACCATCTTGTAGGATTATCATCATGTCTAACTAAAGCTATAGCTTCTAATACTTCCTCTGTTATGTCTACTGCAGCACCAACACTTGATATCTGAGGACCTGTAATATACATGTAAAATATATGATACATGTTGAAGAATTTTGGTTGCCCAAAAGAAATTGCTGTAAATTTGCCCAAATTTTGACACCCACTAATTTTGTTGACTGAAAAAGCACTATAAAATAAATAGTAATCAAATTTTAGATAAAACCTATGTAGAAGGCATACAAAGTGAAACTGTCTCCAAACTTTTGGTGGGTACTATAGATATC
Organism: Mactra quadrangularis; assembly: GCA_025267735.1. Taxonomy (NCBI): domain Eukaryota; kingdom Metazoa; phylum Mollusca; class Bivalvia; order Venerida; family Mactridae; genus Mactra; species Mactra quadrangularis. The sequence continues at coordinate 7,330,078 of CM046311.1, read as the reverse complement.
AAACAATAGAACTAATCTTGTATGTAACTTTATACATGTAACAATAGTAAAATGTATAAACACTGTATAATCAATATTTCTATTTAGATAAAGGTGACAGGGGATGTGAGATATTTATTGAAGATAATACAATGTACTTAAATTATACATCACTTAATAACAACAATCAATAGTCTCATACAGGTACTTGTAGGTGTGGCTACATTCAGAAATTTAACCAATGAAAAGATAGGCAGTGTCAAATAATAATGATTTTAGATATTTATTTAACAGATATGTTGAAAAGCAATATGTTCTGTTCTGTTCTTCTGATTGTAAAGTACAGGGTCTCTCTAAGGCATCAAGACTCTATGACTATTATACAATATTAGTAATAACTTGTTATGTTCTATTCTGTTCTATTATCATTTCATTTCATTTGTTGGAGTTAACGCCGTATCAACACAATTTTAGGTCATTTCATGGCGTCCAGCGCACCTAACCTAGCTTTCCTGGACCATTGTCTATAACCAGTACTCACCTACCCTTCCACAAGGCCGGAAACTTCTCCATATTATCTAATCAATGGAGGAAAATCGACATTATTGTCATATTATCATGGAAGGGTATAACCTCCCAGGGTGGGATTTGAACCCGCACCCCCTCGGGCACGAGTATCCAAATCCCGGCGTGCTACCAACTGCGCTATCGACCCGGGTAATCAAATTTAACAACTGTATAAAGCCATGGAGTCATCATCTTAACCCACTAGCCCTAAGCCCAAGCCTAGTGAAAATAGATTCAGGCTAGTGTAATTACTTATTTCATATAGTCCCACTAGTTGATAATTTTACCAATTACTTAAAACATAATAGATTATGCTAATGCTTAAAAAAGTTCAAGGCCATGACTAAAGCCATGCCACTATGTACCCACAACAGACCAAAGATCATGGTCATATAACCCACATGAGACAAAAAGGTCATAGTTATAAAATACAATCACACCATATCATAATTCATTTAATACACAAAAAACAATATCATCAATAATATATAATAAACGTGACAAATCCACAGGGATCATGATATTTTATCCAATACTTATAATGAAATTTCTATACTGTTTACATATTGTATACAAGACTAGATATTTAATGGTTACCATAGCAACGGATTACAACAATATTCAATGATGAAATTCTTGATAGACGGATCACACGACAGACTGAAGGCATCATATTTCACACTGAGAACAAAAACCACACAGAGATCATGTTGTATGAATACTTGAGTTTGTTAATGTTAATACATAAATGTCATAGAGTAAACTTGTTTGATATTGACTGGATTTGACTGGTTTGTGTTCTTATAATGATGCTAGCTTTAACAGGCAAAAGTAAAAAATCAGTGAAATAGTCTGACAAAGCACAAAATAGAGAACAGTTTGCACAGATATTATGATTTACAAAAATATGAAGAATAAATGGTAAAGAGCAAATTGTAGAACTGGATATGACTGATAATAATACTGAAAACTTTCACCCATTTAATACAAAAACTAAAAGGATTATTATTATAAAATACAGCGGTATTCCTGATATACCATGGTATCATACCACAGAACTTTTTACCAGGGTATAACGGTAATACCTCTACTAATAGCCTACTAGATTAATCAGACAAAATTCAGTGATACAGTCTAAGGCAATCACAACTCACCCACTTCATGGACTACTGTATAAGGGGCAATAGTTAGGCTTCAAACACTCTTCACTTAATTAATAAGAAACTCACTTTTTCACCTGTTCAGCCCTCAGCAATCTGATACATTATCAATAGTTTGAAACTGTGATTATATCAGGTATAAACAGTTTTTACCATAACAATGGTTTGAACAGTTATAGCTTATATTTGGACTGTAACCCAAATTATAAATTCTGAACTGCGGTATGCCATAGCAGTCCTAAGTATAATGCAGTCCACGGTCAATGTCAATTATTATTTACAATAAATAGCCATATGAGATATGACTATAAGCTGTTAACATAGGAAAACACTAAACAATGGAAATATCAATAGATAACAAGCACTGTAGAAAAGCAATGCTACAGATGGGAATTTTTTTTATAAATTGCAAGATTTTATCACAGTAAGTAAATGACTATCATAGTTTCACAAAATCTGGTACGAAAAAAGGCAATAATTTCACAAAACGGGCTCACAATTCACAAAACACAATAAATACAGTTATGCAACAAATCATATTTCACTTAGGGTAGATATCTACGTTACAGTATACTTACATTCCTCTGAAATGAGTTTACAAAAATAGATAAAAAATAATGAACAAACAAAATGAGATGAAGGTTCTAGGGTATTAAATATTTATACTGAGAGTTTGTTAGTTTTTGTTGGGTTTAACGCCGTAGCAACACATTTTATAGGTCATATAACAGCGGTCAATCAACCTACTCACTAGAAATAAATCTCTGGATTCAGCTGTTAACCAACTGCTATGCGCATACTTTCGTCATTGACTGACAACTGCCCTACATATTTAAATCATTGGTAGGAGAGAGAATGGCCGTAGAAATAATTTAATGACCAAGCTCCACGAAAGTATGCCCCATACCCAGGAATTGAACCCACGACCCCTCGATCAGTAGACTTGTGTGCTACCAACTGAGCTAGCTGGGCGGCTTTTATACCAAGAGGATATTCATTAGCTTTGGTGTAAGATCATTTTTTATTGCATCAAATGAACTCAGAAATTTCTGATTTTCTGATCTAGAAAGTTGAGTTGGGACAAGAGGACAAATGCTTTTTCAAAGTCTGATTTAAATTGGAACACACAGAAAATGAAAAACAATTTTTATTCTACATGTATGTATACATGTATTTAATATTTTATAGGGACTATTTCTTTGGCTCTCTGATCTTTCAAAGATCTTTCAAAGTGCCTTCATTAGATCAGAGCTCGGGAAGAGCTATTAAAGTATTGGAAGAAGGGACCAGGGTTCTTACTATATGTAGAACATCTAAGGGAATTTTAACACAGTTTAATCAATAAGGAAAGAGAAGACCAAGGTGAACTCCAAATAGGGTGAAAACTACATGATTTGAAAGAAATTTCAGAAGGGGAAGGGGCCTGTAAATGGCCCCTGTTATGTAAGGAAAAATACCCAATAAAGTCATACCAGATTAACAATAAAGACCATTTTTGTGTTATCCCTAATATTGGGAAGCATGTCACTGTATTAGATTTTCAAATTTGTCTTATTACGTTATTTGTACCATTATATGTCAAAGACTGAAGGAAACACTATAGTAACTCCATTTGAGAATATAAAGGGAGTTACAATAGTGTTTCATTCAACCCTCAATGTAGCCAAATGCCAAAATAAATCTGTCTAAAGGAATAAAATAAACTAGTAAGGCCTAAACTAAAAAAATACCTTATTTGCCCTCTACTGACCCTAAATTTTTAGGTTGGGTCAGTAGGTAGGAAAAACGATTTTTTTTCCTTTTAAGCAGAATTATTAGCGTAAAGAAACTACTGGAAAGTGATACAATGAATGGTCATGACCATTAAAAAAGCACCACATATATTTTTCGAATATTTTTTTGAGTCTGCAGCTTTTTTTCGGGTTGGTAAAAGGCAAACAAAAATTATTTTGATATAGGCCTAACATCATAAAACATAAACTAACCAGATTTAGCAGCTCTTTCTCTCTCAGGAAGTTGTGTTGATGTAAAACCTCTCATCTGATGACCGACTGTTGATTCAAGAACTTTAGACTTCTTTCCTGAATTTTCCTCTAACTGTAGTTTAAAAATTGATTTATACAATGACTAGTTTTGCCCATTTCAACAATTGCAATAATAATGCTCTTCGAAATTCTGTCTCAAAATATGCAATTTTCTAACATACAGTTCATTTTACCCAAGTCATTCAAATATTTGATTAAGAGATCATTTGAAAATACACATGTATGTGTAATGTTGATCCAATTAATGTGATGCACATGTATTAATTCATGCTTTGCATGTCTATGAAAAAAAACTACCCGTATACATATTGTAATATTTTGCAATACGTTTTTCTACCATGTAAGCTTCACTTCACCCAATGCAAATGGGTACCCGTGACGGGGTAAAATGCTAATGTGCCAATTTGTTAGCTGTGCTTAGTGAAGTATAACACTCCAGTAAGATTGATAGATAGATACCAAAAGCCCAATGATCTGGATTAGTCAGTTAATGTGCTTCAGCAAGAAACTTAGACTATGTTCAATACACAATTACTATTCTTGCAACCATGGCTATCAGGGTAACATTTCTCACCTAGCTAGAAAACTTTGATAACCTCTAATATTCAATAATGCAGAGCTTGACATTAATGGTTGTCTGATTGTCTGTGACTACCTAACCTTTTGTTCAGTACAAGTTGTCCAATCTGACAACCAAAATAAATTTATATAACACTTTGTATTAAGTTTGGGCAAGTTAACATTTGGTTTGAACAAGTTGGATTTATATTTGGTCATCCTACTTGGCAAACTATTTTAAAAGTTAATGTTGCAGCCTAAATAATTGTCTAATATCCATACCTGTTGTTGAATGTAGTCTGGGTTAAAGTCATCAGTACTACCTGTTTCTAAGAACAAATGATATGGATTAAACTGTCCTTGTATACTTCCATGAACTACAGCAAACTTTCCTTTCTGTGTATATGGTACTTCTTCTCCTAACCTGAATATAAAATTAATATATATGTTTTTTAGGGGTGTACAGGTTAACCGATATACCGGTTAATATTGCAATACCACTTCTGACGTTTTTAACCGGTTTGTTTTTCTCTGAACCAGTTTTTCTAGTTATGTTTTATACTGATTGTTTTTATCAGAGTCTGAAATTTAAATGTTTGAATTAATGTTAAAATGTGTTTGGAAACTTGAAATATTTCATAAAGTGAGAGAATAAATATCTTTGAAAGTCCATTCAAAACCTTTCTTCTAACTTATTCAAACATTTGCGTAATACGTGTAGATCATTTAAAAATACAAATATCTATGTACATTGTTGATAAAATTAAGACGATTTACGTGCATTCATTTCTGTTATGCAAGTATGCGCAAAGAACAATATGTATTGCAATATATTGCAATACGGGTTTCGTGTATTGCAATATATTGCAATACGGTTTTTACCATATTGTTACACCCCTAATGTTTTTCTATATTTTGTAGCTTATAACACTTAGGTTTTTACATGTGGTTTTCTTATGTCAAGTAGCGGACTGTAGCTAATCCTCATAAATCTGCTGTGGTCAATTACATTAGTCTGCACAAGCACAATTAAAGGGATAATTTCTACTGCAATTAATGTAGTCTGCATTTATCATTAACAAGCATACGATATACATGTACATCTAATCTGACTAGTGTAAGAAAAAGGTCCTTTCTATCACTTCTGTTTGTTGTATAAGCCATATACTCTTTCAAAACCCCATGTCGGTTAGCACCATTGGTGCTTTGATTTCATTGTGGCACAACAAACCTTGTGCATATTTTAATTCAACAACACGTTGCATTACAGAGGTCAGTTAACCTACTCATCAATTCAGGAAAGGCTAAATCTCTGGATTTAGCAGCTAACCAGTTACTAAACACATACTTCCATCAGTGACTGATAACTGCCCTACATGATTTAGAATCAGTGGTAGGAGGGAGAATAGCCATAGAAAATTATTTTATGAACTAGCTCCACGAAAGCATGTTCTGGACAGGAATCAAACCTATGACCACTTTATCGGAAGACTTGTGTGCTACCAACTGGGCTAGCCAGACAGGCTCTTTGTACATTAAGCCAATCTGGAATAAATAGGACGAAGGTGACTTAAGTGACTTTTTTTAATAGGATAAGACAAGAGCTGGGTATTTTCAATGCAGTTCTAGAAAAGACTTACCATCTAAAATAAACAAACTTGACTGTTTTTGACATATCAAATGTACTTTCGTATCTTGCTAGAATATACATAACCTGTAAAATATCAAATAGTATATAACAGTAATTGAATGACAGGTCGAACATTGAGTCAAATAATCCTTACATCAGTGATTATTCTTAAACTCAGAAAAAAGCAGGGAGGCACTAAAAAGGGGTAAGGTGCATCGGAGAGCTGATGTATAAAAGTTATAATATATGTATAGGGAAGAGCAAAAAAGGGCAGGGAGGAGACAAAAGGCAGTAGAGTGCAGCATCAAGCTATTCTTCTTTTGAATAATCACTATTTACATGTTGTGGGCTAGCGCAAAATGGTAGTAGCTCAATTTAAAAAACAAGTGAGTTACAACTGTTTGCGATAAGCCAGAGATGTATGGAGTCATTAGAACTTGATAGAACAGCTTAACAAACACATGTATGCAATCTTTCTATTTAAAGGTCTATAAAATTTCTATCAACAGCAATTTTAGAAGAACAGAATTGTGGGATAGAAATTAAGTCACTATCATAAGAGTTAACAAACCTATGATCACAATTTTGATACCACATTTACCTCTAAATTTATAGTCATTTATGCTTATCAAAAGCTTATCAAAAGCTGACAGTCATTTGAAAGAAACAAGTTTTGTGTTCAGGCTATTTTAGTTTTTCAATTCCAATATGGGCAACTAGCAGCCACAGTCACTTTGAAAAAAAAGAAAAACTAACTAACAATAACTAACCTGTGTACTGTCAACATTGTCTGCCAGTTCTTCAACATTTTGACCAACTTTGACCACGCCTATTTTTGCTGGGTCATTATTCAAATGTCCAACTATGACATATACATCTTCAGTAGCATCGTTTCTTACAGAGGCCAAGGCATCTTGGAATTCAGATAAATCTTCAAATGTTGCTGAGGTACTCATTTTTGTAATTGACTATAAAATAATAAAATAATGAATTCATTGATATTTTTATTGGTGCAATCAAGTGTCCATGGAATATAATGTAAAATGGTCGTAGTTTAGTGTGCTGACATTGCATATGCAATCTATATATACTTTTTTAGTACTAGTGTTGGGTCCAGGGCTCAAATTGAACAAAAAATTGGCCTCGCAAATTTTTGCGAGTCGATTTTATTTCTTTAAACTCGCAGCGCATCATCAATTCTGCATCAATTATTGATTCAAGGATATCATTTTAAAGATGATCTAATGCTAATTTCAATGATGTGTGCCCCTTTTAATATAGTTGTGTAATTTTCACGTGTAAGATCGTGGACTTTGACCATATATTGCAGACGTTTTTTTCATCATAGGAAAGAGCAGCAATAAATTAGTTTTGACAAGAAAAACAATTGCGGCAAACTTTAGAACAAAGACGCACACACTGCTCACTCATCTATTTTTATAAAATTCGTACCAACCTAGTATGCGTCGATCATAACCATCTTATCCCTACACGAAACCTGAACTATCTAATTCCACAATCCCTGACCCAATACCATATGAACTCTTTTTTCCCCCAAACAATTACACTATGGAATGGCCTCCTCCATTATGTACAGTCCAGCCCCAGCCTCAGCACATTTACTGAGCGGCTGGCAGCTGTACATATCAATTAGCTTCTTTCACTGTGTTTTTAACCCAGCACCTGTATATAGTAATTTTATTCTTAGCACATGATGAGTTCTCTCATTTTTTAACATTGCCCTGACAGCGCCTTCCAATTATAATCAGTATTGATTGTTCGGAAGTACAATGTAGACGTAGATTTCAACTCACGAAAATTTGCCAGTGAAAATAAAAGTTACTCGCAATTTTCAAAATCCACTTGCATTTTGCAAGTATGTGAGCTTAAATTCAAGCCCTGGTTGGGTCAAATCTGAACAGTAATTAAATTATAAACAAGTGCTAATATGATGGAATAAGGTATGGCTTCATTATATCACATTATCAAATCCAATGATCAAGAATTGAAGTGATTTTTGGGATCTACTCAAACCAAATCTTTGTTTTCTTCAGTTATATATATTAGTCAATGGTAAATTTAAAACAAAAACTGATAATGTGAAAACTTCATTGGTATTAAAGTCAATTACATCACAATCAAATATTGTTTGTCTTTTTTTAATTCCATGATGTTCGGTAAAAAAAGATCAAACGCATTCCTATATTTATTTTTGATAAAATAATGGATATTTATAACATTTACTGAATAATACGCGCTTCTGTCGTTGAATGTATATCACGTGCATGATTTACAAGGGAAATATTTTTTGATGAAATAATGGGTATTAATGATATTTACTGAATAATACGCGTTTCTGTCGTTGAATGTATATACGTGATGTATCAAAATATGAGCTGGAAATTATCAATGATATTAGTAACTACTTATATATGTATAAAATGAATTACTAAATATTTATCTTTGATCTCAATATTTTGTGTATTTGTGAATATGTATAATATGATAATATGATAATAAAAAAACTTCTTTTCCAGGTTATGTGTAAATATCATATACTTTTAGGAGTATTTATTTTTTAATGACATATATTTATAATATTAGTAACTGCTTATATATGTAAACAAATCGAATTACTAAATATTTATGTTTGTTCTCAATATTTTGTGTATAGTGCGTACAAAAAAACAAAACACTGTTTATAATAACAATACAATGAACTATCCCTCGACGAGGGATGCCTAGGATGACTTTAAAATAAACAATTGTGATACGTATTACAAGTGTCTTAATTGTTGGTGTAATGGAAAGCGTTCTACCATAACAAGCATGATTTAAAAAGGTGGTGGTTTATCAACCATGCTAATTTTGTTAAAATGAATTACATAAATCTTATTTTCAATACTGCCTACCCCTGAAATGAATTGTCTCAATTTTAATGTTTACCAAAACACGTTTTGTTTTTTTGTACGCACTATATTTGTGAATATGTATATGATAATAAAAAAACTTCTTTTCCAGGATATGTATATATAAATAGTATGTACTGAACTCTCATGAGTATTTAAACATATAATAAAATTATGAATTTACACAATATCAAGTTTGTTGCTTATTATTATTCAAGTGCCTAAAAATATTAATCTGTGTGTTCTAATAAGTAGTTATGTTTTTGGTGCAGCAGATCACTCTCCTCTCTCTACCGTTTTCTTCCTAATAAATCGTGTTTTTTTTCATTTTTAAATCTTCTAAATTATTACATTCAAATTCTAAGATGTGATAATCAAACTATCTTTTATCAAAAATATTTCAAACCTACATAAATACAATACAAATACGAAAATTAACCTAAAATACCATCTGGGGTCGAAACGTCGTGGGGTCGAAACGTCTTGGGGTCGAAATGTCTCCTTCAAACCTGGGGTCGAAACGTCTTGGGGTCGAAACGTCTGTAACTCTACCGTTTTGACCTCTATACATATATATCCCTTCTTACGCCAAAAGTATTGAGTATCATGGGATAATTAAAACAAGGGTCCCAGGTGGTGAAGCATTAGCTGTAGGGATATTCTCAAGATATTGGCCTTACATGTCAGTTGCTATAATGCCAATTAAAAACCCCAAAGATAATTGACAATGTTATATAGACATAGTACACAAATGACCATAATAAAACTTCATAAACTAGAGTAAATATCTTGACACTTTAACTAATAGTACATTATCACCCTAAATTCTCAAGATAATTTAATGTTGAAAATACTGTTAAGGTGTCAAGTACTGGTTTAGTGTGATCTAATACCCAAATCCAGCAGTCATAACTTTATGAACTTTAATTTATGATAAATTTTCTAAAGCACTACTAGTGTCACCAGCCAGATTTATCATGTTAAATTGTTAAGAGCAACATTATTAACTAGTCCTACAATAGGAAAACATGTAATTTAGGCTAAACTGAATCAATTTTCACAAGTCTCGACCTTACTGTCAATTGGTTAAGGAAATGACACCAGCAGGAAGAAATATAAAGTCAGCATCAATATCATTATGATTAATGAGACCGTTTTGATTGCTAATGCATTTCACTGTCAATTTTCCATGAGACAAGTTTTTCCACTGCAAACCTTGCGCAAAGTTTGTGTGGGAAAAATAACAGATAAGAATTGAGGTAAAAACAATTTTGCATCCAACACATAATAAATAATAATATAATAAAATGATAATTTTCAGAATCAAAATTTAGTGAAATGTCAACATTAGATTTTATGAGGACTTACCACAATGCACCAATGACACACAGTTTAAATAATAATTTAGGTAGACGAATCATTAAACTTAAATCCCTTGTACAATATATCACTGCAGACTCCAATAATATTAAGAAAATCAATAAAATATCTCACCTTACACAGCCACACCTAAAACACGGAAGTGATTCGCCCACTTTTTTCAAGAGTGACTTCCCTTTATTGTCAGGCGTGAGGACACTAAATTTTGGTTGATGCTAAAGCCTATTTACGGAATTTTTGTACGAGAGTATTTCCCCTTGAATTTAGTGATAAGATATAGGTAACTATCTAACTACTGATAAGAATTCTATTATTCCCTAAATATTTCTTGCTCAAGGTCCATAAACAGCATGGATTTTAAATTAAATTCTTACTCTAGATATCACCATTTTAATTGTAAATATACTGACAAGGTACAACATGCATGATAATAAAATTTTCTCTTAAAAGATCTAACAAGTGGCTGTTGTCTACCCAAATATAAATCATGATAGGTTGAGGTTTAAATTGAGTTCTTAACTACAGGACAACATTATTGTTCTCAGAGGCTACTTAGATTCTCGATACTAGCTTAGATTGAGAATCTTGATAACCTCTGAGTATGAGAATGCAGAACAAATGCCAACACTTTGAAGTGCTCTCAAATAATCAGATAGTTTAACGAAGCTCCAAGAGCGTCAATTCGCAAGTGGCCATTGTAAAACTCCTCGGGCACTCATGTGTAAAAAGTGTAATACTAGAAGTTTTAATATTATAAGAAAAACTATGACAATAACAGACATTTAATATAATCATTAATGTGATATTGTGAAATAATAAGTGTAAATCAACTAGAAGATAACTGGGCAATCAAACATTCCCATGTAAGATATGAGCTCTGAGCTTCTCCTCGCAGTTTGTCCAAGGACATAGGATGGCATGGCGGTTAGTTTTCTAACCAGCAGCTTAAACATCATTGAATGTAAGACTTAAAGATACTCATTCACAGATTTCAACTTAAATATCAACTTTTTCTGAAACAATCAAAATTGTATGGAAATATTTTTGGAAACAGGAAAGTTGAGTTCTGATAATGACAATTTAAGTGATAATTGATATACAACTACAAATGATGGTGTTTCATGTAGTAAATATATACCCCCTATGTCATGGTATAGACACTTTTAGAGCATTTTTGTGACTTTTATTGTATATTTCTGGCAACGTATAGGCCAGTATGTCTTAAAATACATGTAATAAGAATTATTTTTTTGACACAATTACAGACACTGAACAATATTTTGAAATTATAGAATAAATAAACCAAATCTGTAAACTAGTTCCTTTGATAACTAAGAACTAGGGATCCAGAGAGTGATAATGCTGTGAGAATTCACATTACAACAAATTAAATAATTGATCAAAAACATGAAAATAGGAAGTATTTAAACTAAATGAGAAATAATAATAATTATTTAACATGTAAATTTTATTGCACAAATATAATAACAGTTAACATGAAATATCTAAATATAACAAAACACAATGTACCCAGAGTAAAATCCACTGTATTAACTGGGATCAAACACACTAAATGGACAATACAATGTAACCATAAAAAACATAAAGACAAGGGAGCAATCTCCGTAAGCAGAGATCCTGTTCTACTCGCGTTGTCGTACTGGATCTCTACTTAGTCAATGCAAGGTCACGTCGAAATGAACTTTGTGTCGACCAATCAATGCGTAGCTTTCATCTAGACGAAAACACTATTAATCTCATTTTGTTTTTTTGTAATTTCTATTTTTAGACCAAGGTTTGCATGCAAATTTAACAGCGGTATTATTCACAGTCTGCGATTGGGTGGCTCAATTCAAATTGCGTGACGTAGACGATGTAAACAAGTTACGTATCATAACAATTTCGTCATGAATATTATGATGAGAAAAGGTCACCTGAACGTGACCTTCGTTTGGAAAAGGCCAGATCTAAATTAGCGAGTATGGGAGTGGTAAAATTTTAGATCGGGTTTTAATCAGATTGATAAGGGAGTATCCTACAAGAGCTGTATAATAGTAATACATGTAATGATTATCACAGCAAATTAAATTAAATCATTTATTTGATTTAATATGATATAATTCCAAAATACTCATAATTCAACTGAATGTTTCATTGTTCACACGGTCAATTGATTAAATGCTTTAGAAAGTCCATTGTTTTTAATGGCTGCCTCCATCTCAGCTATTTCATCATCAAAGTCTGATGTCCCAGTAGCCAACATTCCAAATAGTTTATCCAGCTTGCTAAGGTCAGGTCTGGTTAAGTCGAACACAAACCTAAGTGGTTTGAAACCTAATTCTTCTAACAGAGGAACCATGTAACCTTTTGACCTCTGGTTATCAAAGAATGATACAAACACCAATTTAGCTGGATACACTTCATTGTGGTACTTTTTATATAACTGATGGAACCTGAAAATAAACAAAAGACAGTTAGAATTTAAGAAATAAAAAAAGATTTTTTGAGTCTTCAGTTCAGGCAATAATTTTCTACCACAAAGTGTATATACTATGTATAAATCATATACATGTATATTGTCTGGCCATATAGACAGACCTACATAACAAACTAGAATTGATATATTTTTATACATATTTCTATAAGATTAATCAACTAATACCTTTCACAATGTAATCCTGTCTGAAGGCGATTTGTTTATGAAAAAAGATTTTAATCAGAATCCTTTCCAAGAAAAAAAAACTTTGTTTGTAATGAATGTCCCTCTTTAGACAATGGACTGTAATCTGTCCCATATTTTGAAGCAATAATGAGTTAAAAAAACTTTGTTCTGCACAGATGTATTAGGCACAAACAAACCTTCGGCTTGAAAAAAAAAAGAATTCTGAATGTGAACTATTAAACTAAAAGAGTTGACATCACAGGTTCAACCACCAAACTTAACTGTTTACAATAGATGTCTCTCAAAGTAAAAATCTATCTAACAGTTAAATACATACCCAACAAAAGTTTAGGGACAAAGGAAATTAAATATAAAAAATAATTACATTGATTGTTTTCTGTAGAATCATTTTTTAAATATATAAAATTTGGTTGATGACTAAATGAAAACAAATTTCTTGAATGCATCACATTTATTAGATTCAGCATCTGACATCCCAAAGCCTCCAAAACCAAATTCAATGTAATTCTTGTCTATAACATAGATTTTAAGCTATTCAAGATTGGAAGTCTCAACTACAAAGAGTACCATGACAAGAAAAATAAGCACAAGAAATGAAATAAGGAAACCACATTAAAGCCGGATTTAAAAACTTTAACACAAAAATTACAAAGGGAAATAATCCATAATAAAGACAGGTAGAGTTGTGGTTACTTTCTAATTCTGTTCATCAATTGGTATGTTATCATTGTATGAAGTTTAATAAAGATCTGACAATAAATGGCAGAGATATACGCTAAATTGAAAACTTTACCGCAATCGTTAACGACACAGGACGCCTGAATTTTTGTTGAAAAATCCGGCTAAAAACTAAAAACAGACTTATGATAAAACCTAAGTAGGCTAACAAAGTGAAAATGTCTCCAAGTTTTTTGGTGTGTACAGTACATATAAAAAATAAAACAAATACTTACATGTCACCATTGCTGTCAGTATTCTCTTCCTCATCAGTAACAATAATAAATGTTTTAACAATTTCTTTATTTTCATAATATGGTCTTAAACTTGCTGCTGGAGACGTACCTCCATCTGCTACTGTTTCTACAGCTAATTGAAGCACCTGTAATATTATATAGAAAAAACATAAATCATATCAAAAGCAAGATCATGCATGGTTGAAAGTACAATGTAGTAAGTTATGAAAATACTGAAACCTCAAAGTACTGAAAAGACAAAAATATCAATGTGAGACAGTCGTGTTGGTTCTGCATGGAAATGCAATAAAAAGTTGAGCCACTAAAATTTCACTTAAATTTGTTGCATCTGTTAAATTTTATTCAATTGTCAGAAGTATAAACATTAACCCTGCTGATTTAAATACTTAATATTTGTTTTATAATCCCTATACATTATATAGATACATTAAACAGGTATCTATATTTCTCAATAGTGAGTACAGAAGTACTGTAGTGAGTATTTAAATCAGCTGGATTCATGTATGTACCTATTACACTTAAATAAAATTTCACAAATAAAAAACTGACAATAAAATTGCTTACCTCTTCAATATTCTTAGGTAGATATGGAGCGTTTCTAGTCTCAGTATTAAAGAAACAAAGCTGGGCTGATGTAATGGAAGTCAATATACCAGCTATGATTGTACTTGTTCTAACAGCAACCTGCATAGATCCAGAGGCATCACCAATAACAACTATTGGAGATTCCAGAGAAAGGCTGAAATAATTAATCATATAAAATTATAATACTAACAAATACTGAAGTAATTTTCTTTAACTCTTGACGAAAATTTAGTGACCTTGAAATTTATAGAGTTTTCAAGCAGGCCTTTTTTCCTTTATATAACAAGGGCCATGAACACCGTGAACAGGCGCCTTCCTCTCTTTAAATTTCTTTAATATCATGTTTTCCCCAAATTTTGAGTTTACCTTGGATATTTTGTTCCCCATTCAATGAAATTACCATAAAATTCCCCCAAATTTTCTATATATAAAAAGGCTCCAGGCCTCTTCCCCAAGTACTGAAAAAAGCTCTGTCAAGTGACCTTTTTAGCTGGCTAATTTTGATCATATGACTGGTTAAATTTCACAATTACTCTAATAAAAAGAAAGAAAGAGTCCATAAGTTAATTTATCAACACATGATTTATACTTCACTTAAAGTAAAATTATCTGCAGTATGCATTATCCATTTTTCTTAAAATTTTATTTGTCCATAAACTTTTGTAGAGCACTGAAGCTGTTATGTACATCCACACAGTTGAATGAGATCAAATTCTTTTCTGGACAGTCTGTCCCAAAAACCTGCAGATCCTTTAATTTTTTACAGAATTTGTCCATATTCCGTCATGTTTAATGGTAAATGTAAAAGGCTTACCTAACACTGTCAATCTTTTTCTGTGCAAGTGGTATTAGAAGTTTGAAAAATGGCGCTTTAGATTCATCTAAGGTGTTTTTCAATATTTGTACTTCATCATTTTCCTCATCCCAATAGTATTCAAAATCTCTGATATTTTCTCTGTAAATTTTCATGGTCAAGAGTCTTTCCAAGAGTTTACCATTTGGTAAATTGATTGTCTCCCCTGCTTCTACTCTTCGTAAAATTTCTCTATCAGCATCTGTACATCGTAAATCTTCATACCACCTAAAATGATATTAACAATCTGATTAAAACTGGATCTAAAATCCTCCGGTCGCCTACTCGCTAATTTAAGATCTGGCTATTTTGTTATGAGGGTCACGTTCAGGTGACATTTTCTCATTATAATGCTCATGATGCAATCACTATGTTTAGTCACTAATTTTACAAGTCTACATCATGCATTTTGAAAAAAGCAGTCCAATTACAGCCAGTGAATAACACCACCTTGAAAGTAGCTCACAAACCTAGATCTAAGTATAGAAATAACGAAATCAAGATGCTACTAATAGTGCTTCATCTAGATAGATGAAAGCTATGCATTGATTGGTCGACACAAAAGTCATCTGAACCTAACCCTCAGAGCTACCCTAAAAGATCCTACACAACAGTGGTCTACAGGATATCTGTTTACGGAGACTGGTAATAAAAGTAAGGTACACATATTGAAATCTGATGTCTTTTCCTCAAGAGAATTCTCAAACCTTTTTTAAATAGCATTTTTGCTCTTCTTCCTAGCTCTAAACAAACTTGATTTGACCAAACAAATCCAAGATGGCAACCCAATCAATCATTTACAAGAATTCTAAATGAACTAACATAACTGTGCCTTTAGTGAGAAGAATATCAATTTGTAGTACTTCGAAAAAAAAACAAAATTCATCCAATTAGATCTATATAAAAGTGTACTAAATTCAAATATCTTAGGCATAAGGTTGTATGTATCTTTGTCAGTATATAATTTTCTAAATCAAATCATCAAAAAGGAAATTATTCATGAAAAAAGAGAGAATCTTAACTCAGCAGCCGAAATTTCCTATTATTCAGTACAGCCTTAACATCATCATAATAAATGAATGTACATGCAATTGAAGTATGAGTTCTTACGTTATGTTAAGTACAGCGATAGTTAATATTTAACATACCATATAACAGTGTCTAGTTTGGGCTCATAGCTAGCTATTCTAGCCTTTGATTCATCAGTCAGAGAACGTAGATGAGGTTTAACATGAGTATATGGTATAGGAAACTCTTTGATGAGCTCATTCACATTTCCTGCAGTGATGTCACGACAACACTGAACCATACTTCCCTCTGGTGCCGGTCCTCCATACACAAAATCTAAAAACCAGTCTAATTCAGGAAAATCCTGTAATTGAATCAAAGTTAATTAAAATGCTGACACTATTATGAATACGAAAGCTGCAACTATATACCAATCCTAGTAACTCTTTGCATAAACACATATGTGTCGAATATATATCTTTTTTTAAATATCATCTAAATAGACATTTTATATTTTTAATAAACCAACCAGATCCAAAATTTTGATGGGTGTATTAACAATTATACAATGGTGTCATGTTACTTAGCAATGTTGTGTGCACAAAAAATGTAACATCATCCATTAGACAGGGAGTGTTTAAAAACCATGGTCGCATATGACAAATAGCTGTTAAAACAGGCAGTCGCTCGTCTTAATTTATAAATCAAAATGTACAAAACAAATTTGATTTACAGAACAGATGTGAATCCCAATTAAATTTGAGAAGAAATAAACAATAGACTAACTTTCTTAGGATGGAAGTGGGAAATATCAGCTAATTTCTTCCATGGATCTTTCGGAAAATGCAGAGCATAAAAGAGTAATTCATCTTTATTGAATCTTCTAACCCATCTTCTTACATGTTTACACACAGCCCCACTCGCTGTACCATGCTGAAATATAGAACAGACAAAATTATATCAATTTATCATGGCTACATAACTTCAGAATGCTTTGCAAGCTTTTTACAGACAAATATGACTATTTGAATCTCATGGCAGATTATTATTAATTAAGATTTCGATATTAAGAGAAAAATATACAAAATATCACAAAGCTAGACTTTTTAAGCGTATACATCCCTCTTCAGGAAACTAATGGATCATCAATGTTAACAAATCATGACCAGTTCTTGAATGGGCTTGACAAATTTTCATCCTCAAGGTCACTCACTCACTGCTCATTAAAAATCAATTACTGTATGACAAAAAGAAAATTTTCAAAAACAGGCGACAGAGCTTCAGTATTTGTTTAATAAAATTATAGCACGACCTTTCGATGGAAAAGACGTGCAATTTAGTAATGTAGTTAGTTGATCATAGAAGTTAAACAATTAAATCGCCATTTCGCCAATGAGTGCTTCATTTCATGCTTTAGTCATACCGTCCCACAATGCAAGGAGTTGTTAGTACAGGAACCAGAAGGGGTTCGACCGTGCAAATTTAGTAAGAAAAATGAGGGTATGTTATCTCCCTTTAAGTTGATTTATAGAATGACAAAGGGAGGTAACTAGAAAATTAAAACTTTGACACTCAATTCAGGTTGGACAGTATACAGAAATTAATCTAACAAAATTCATACCTTGAATTGAAAAAAAACATTCATCATTTCTATTTTTGTGTACTCACCAATGGTTTATTTTTGTTAAGGTTGTCAATATCTGACTTAAGTTTTCCAAGTGTGGTAGTTTTAACTTTTCCAGTAGATGTTTGTAAACGTTTCAGTTTTTGTTCAAGCACTCTAACTTGTCTCCCAGAGTCAAGTAAGCTTATACTCTTCAAAACTTCATTTAAACCAAAACTGTCTTTATTTTGTAAGAGAGCATCCGCCAAGTCACAATCATGTCTTGCCCAGGCAGCAGCTAAAGCTCTTATTCTTGCATCTGGAAAAGAGAAAAAATAATCAGAAAATCATTCATCATGAAGTAGAATTCCTGAAATGTGATGGTTAAAATGTTAAATGTCATGCGACATGTTTGTAAAGTCACACCAATTTGACCAAATGCATAAGAGTAATTAGATTTAAAAGTAAGACTTAGTAATTTATTTCTAAATCATAAAAGAATAATTCATACCAATCTTGCTCACAAATGAAACAATAAATTAGTTAACACTCCAATTAAATGAGTTTTCCTAAATATTAGGAATATTTAATCAAGTGATATAACTAATGAACTCTTCAAACCATTTACAAATAACCTCAAATATTTCTAACCATGCTTCAAAGATATTAAAACTACAAAGACAAATTTTACTTGGTTTTTATGAAGTTTTAGAAATTGAAGAATTTTACACAGAGGAATTAATGAACATGTATCAGCCAGTACAGCAAAAATAGGGCTGTGTCATATACAAGGGCCCACATACAATTCTCCAGTGAAAAGCCTTAAATTGTGGGAGTGAGTTTATACAGTACTTACTCTGAGCAATATCTATGCCATTCTTCTGTAAAACAGCCATTCCAGCAGCATATCTATCTCTGTTTTGCTCTTGTCCTTCATAATGTTGATCAACAGTCACATTACCAACAAAATATGAAGTAACATCTTTATTTACATCAAGACTTTTGGCACACACTTCATTTTCTGTATCATTATTTTCATCGGGTCTGGATGTAGTATTTCTATATGAACCTCTTCCACCACGCCCACCTCGTCCTAAAATTACAATGAGAAAGGATTGTAAAATACTAAATTCTATTCTCATCTAATACAATTTAAATGATGCCTGTGTTTACTTTTGAATATTATTATTAGGTAACATTCACAGTGGGAGAAGGATATGTAAGCCCCTCAGTCAGGAGAGCACTCCCTTTGAAAGCAAAGGGTCCCTGGTTCAAGTTCCAGTCAGACTGCATATTTTTCTTATCCTGAGACAGTTGGCAACACATTCCTTTCCTCCATGATGTCAAATGGTAAGAATCAAGACAGGAATTGTTTGTTTGTTTGGGTTTAACGCCGTAGCAACACATTGTATAGGTTATATCACGGCAGGAGAAAGGAATAAGAGGAGATATAAAACTGTAAAATTGCATGTATATAATTGTCTACAACACATCACTTTAAATTTATCCAAGAACCAGCAGTAGCACTAGCTCAATATATGTTGTATAGTAGAGAACAAACTGATAAATCAGCAAAATCATAATTCATATAAAAAAGCAATTTTCCGAGCTAGAACCTATAAAAATTTTACTTTGATATAGATCTAATGGGCTTCGGACAAGAGGGTTACTTTTACTTAGCCGAAATAGTGAATGACAGAAAATGCTTGTGATTAGTCTTTATTCAGAAGATGTATACAAATCATTACAAACCTGCAGATCTTCCCCTTCCTCCTCGTCGGGCCCCTCGGCCACGGCCACGGCCTCTACCAGCACCTCCTCTGCCTCTCATTATTGTGATTGAGTAAAATTAAACAGTTTCAAATAATGAAAAAGGTATTTTTCCAACACAAACTCCAATTTTCTTGAAAATAATGCAATAAACCTAGACTGGGTTGAAAGCTAAGAAAATTCTGAGCAAGCAAATCTGATTGAAATCAAATGCGGTAAACTTAGATTTTAGAAGTGGCCTAGAAGAACTAGGTATCAATGTAAACTAGACAATTCGATCTTACTATCTTAACATCAGTTTAAAGTATGTGCTGACTTACCTTTCACGATCTGTTCTTATACCCTCTGATATAACAGCCATGTGACTATTTTTATCGATGATAATGTTTACAAAATTTGGTGAAATATTGAGCCGAAGGACAGATCACCGGAAGTTCTTACAACAAAAGTAGTTCCAAGAGTTTCATCGCGATTCTGTTCATTCCATGCTGACTTATTTTATTTGTATTGATATATTCAAATAAAACAATTGAATTTAATCATAATTAATGAACAAGCACTGTAACGTCTTTAAACTTGTAAACATATTCATACGCGACAAGAGTGATAGGGTGTAATACACTTGCGACTTATTTCATCAGAAAATCGTCATTGAAGCAGACGATTCTAGAAATGCTGATATCACATTGTGCAACTTTACAAAAAGCACCAATATGACTAAAGCAAAGCCTCAAAGCGAGCTCGACGAATCTCGACTTATATACAGGGGCCTAGTCAGCTTTTTTTCAACTTTTGATCCCTAAAAGCGGAAATCCGGAAACAAATGGAGATTTAAAGGAGCAAAATGAACCTTCCAAAGGAAATCTATTTTCTAGGTCAATTTTCAAAACACTAATTCATAAAATTCTATGAGTTATACAGTATGCGAATAAAGCGTCATACCACATGTAAAAATTTTGATTTGACTATATATATATCTACGACTTAAACCTACAACCACCTACCATCCGATTTCTATTGTATTTTTGGTACTTTTAAAAATGCCATTTTCTTGACGAACTTGTTGGCTCAGGCCTACTTTGCCTTAACCATAGGCGGATCCAGGGGGTGTACGCCGCCCTAAAATTGCCAGAACAAAGGGTTTTTTTCTATAAAATATGATATTTACAGGAAATTATATAATTTTAAATGTCAAAATTTTCGCACGCTACGCGTGCAATTAGTAAAAAGACTAGAACTACTCTAATACAATGACATAACGTAATTCCTTCTATGATATACATCTAGATGATTTTATCGTATACCCTGGTAATGGATAGTTTAGGTTTTTGCAAATGTGCCTTAACCCCTTAGAAATGAGCTTATAGGGTCGCAGCAACCCTGAACCCCTGGTCAGGACTTTGTTCAGGGCCCATAGAGGGCCTGTACATACGCCCCCGGGACACCCAGTCTGCTTGTTCATTTCCGCCCCCCGTAACTTGAATTTTCCTCCCCGGGCCGTGACTCGAAATCCTGGATCCGCCTATGGTATCTACGCCAATGTTAGGATGCGACTAATTTCCATAGTTTTGCCATTTTCGTCCGGTTATAGAGTTAAAATTGACCGACGGTTTTCCGAATGTATTTAGTGGTGTTTTACCATAAAAAATGTATAGCATACGACACCAATCTGCGGCATTGTAGTAATGTTTATAGAACAAGAAACCAGTGATAACTGATTGTTGTCTGGCATAATGTCAACATATATTACTCTTGTATTGTTGCGAAAGATAAATACGTCACATACATTGTTTGCATTCAAACTGGCGTAAATGATAACGTCGTATTGTGTTCGCAATGGGAGCGAAAACAATGAGTTAAAGTCTATCAAGAAAAAAATATTCTAATTTCAAAATGTCAAAAAGTCTTCTAATTTCACCGTCAATGGCTTTTTCTGACAAAACACCCATCTAGCAAGCTTGCAAATTAACAATAGATATGCTCAAGGTCATATAATCACATTGATAAATACATTGTACATGTATATAATTTTAGGCTATCCTAGACACCAGGCTTTGATGATTTTTCATATATCTCAATAAAATTTCTACTACATGACCTCAGCAAGATAAAAAATTTATTAAACCTAAAATTTAACAAAAAATCATCAGTTAAGATGTTCCACGTCCTGGAAACATTACGTATAAGCAAATAAATCATATGTATCCTAAGATAATTAGGCATCCAAATTGTTGATTTTTCAAATATCTCGATATAACCTCAACTCTATGGCCGCAGCAAAATCACACTTGTATTGCACCAAGAACTTCGAAAGCTTGCTAACAATCAGAAGGGATGTTCAAGGTCATGGAAACAACATTTATAAGCATAAAAATCATGTTTATCCTAAGATAATTAGGCATCCAAATTGTTGATATTTCATATTTCACGATAAAATCTCCACTCCATGGCCGCAGCAAAATAGCATTGGATTGTACTCAAAACTTTGAAAGCTTGTTATTAATCAATAGTGATGACCAAGTGCAGAGAAAACAACATAAATAAGCATATAGTTAATGTTTATCCTAAGAAAATTATAAATCCTAACTGTTGATTTCTTATGTGTAAAACGATATAATCTCTACTCTGTGGCCTCAGCATAATTAAATTTTTATTGTACCAAGAACTTTGAAAACGTGGAAACAAGTTGAGATGTTCTAGGTCATAAAAACAGCATTAATAAGCATATTAATCATGTTTATCCTTAAATAATTAGGAATCCGAATTGATTTTTTTTCTTATATCTTGATAAAATTCATCTCTATGGCCGCAGCAAAATTACATTTGTATTGTACCCTAAACTTTGGAAGCTTGCAAATCATTAATAGCAATGTTCAAGGTTACAGAAAACAACATAAAGGATCATATAAATCATGTTTATCCTAAGATTATTTGACATGCAAATTGTTTCATTTGTAATATATCGCGATATTATCCCTACTCTATGGCCGCAACAAAATTACATTTGTAGTGTACCAAGAACTTTGAAAACTTGCAAACAATCAGTAGACATGTTTAAGGTCATGCAAACAACATTTATAAGCAAATTAATCATGTTTATCCTAAGATAGTTAGGCTTCCAAATTTTTGATTTTTCAAATTTCGATTACAATCTCTACTCTATGGCCGCAGCAAAATAACATTTGTATTGTACCAAGAACTTTTGAAGCTTGCAAATCCTTAATAGCGATATTCAAGGTCACAGTAAACAACATAAAGGATCATATAAATCATGTTTATCGTAAGATAATTACACATGCAAATTGTTTCATTTGCAATATATCGCGATAGTATCCCTACTCTATGGCCGCAACAAAATTACATTTGTATTGTACCAAGAACTTTGAAACCTTGCAAACAATCAATAGACATGTTTAAGGTCATGCAAACAACATTTATAAATATAAATCATGTTTATCCTAAGATATTAAGGCGTCCAAATTGATGATTTTTTCATTTATCTTGATTAAATTTCTACTTTATGGCCCCAGCAAAATTACATTTGTATTGTACCCTAAACTTTGGAAGCTTGCAAATCATTAATAGCGATGTTCAAGGTCACAGTAAACAACCTAAAGGATCATATAAATCATGTTTATCCTAAGATTATTAGACATGCAAGTTGTTTTATTTGTAATATATCGCGATATCATCTCTACTCTATGACCGCAACAAAATTTTATTTGTATTGTACCAAGAACTATGAAAACTTGCATACAACCAGTAGACATGTTTAAGGTCATGCAAACATCATTTTTAAGCATATAAATCATGTTTATCCTAAAAAAATAAGGCATCCAAATTGATAGTTTTTTTTCATATATCTTGATAAAATTTCAACTACATGGCCGCAGCAAAATAACATTTGTATTGTACCCTCAACTTTGGAAGCTTGCAAATCTTTAATAGCGATGTTCAAGGTCACAGTAAACAACATAAAGGATCATATAAATCATGTTTATCCTAAGATTATTAGACATGCAAGTTGTTTAATTTGTAATATATCGCAATATCATCCCTACTATATGACCGCAACAAAATTTCATTTGTATTGTACCAAGAACTTTGAAAACTTGCATACAATCAGACGACATGTTTAAGGTCATGCAAACAACATTTATAAGCATATAAATCATGTTTATCCTAAGATAAAAAGGCATCCACATCGATGTTTTTTCAAATTTCGATTACAATCTCTACTCTATGGCCGCAGCAAAATAACATTTGTTTTGTACCCTCAACTTTGGAAGCTTGCAAATCTTTAATAGCGATGTTCAAGGTCACAGTAAACAACATAAAGGATCATATGAATCATGTTTATCCTAAGATTATTTGACATGCAAGTTGTTTAATTTGTAATATATTGCGATATTATCCCTACTCTATGGCCGCAACAAAATTTCATTTGTATTGTACCAAGAACTTTGAAAACTTGCATACAATCAGTAGACATATTTAAGGTCATGCAAACAACATTTATATATGCATAAAAATCATGTTTATCCTAAAATAATAAGGCATCTACATCGATGCTTTTTCAAATTTCGATTACAATCTCTACTCTATGGCCGCAGCAAAATAACATCTGTATCGTACCCTCAACTTTGGAAGCTTGCAAATCATTAATAGCGATGTTCAAGGTCACAGTAAACAACCTAAAGGATCATATAAATCATGTTTATCCTAAAATAATAAGGCATCCAAATTGATGTTTTTTTCATAAATCTTGATAAAATTTCAACTACATGGCCGCAGCAAAATAACATTTGTATTGTACCCTTAACTTTGGAAGCTTGCAAATCATTAATAGCGATGTTCAAGGTCACAGTAAACAACCTAAAGGATCATATAAATCATGTTTATCCTAAAATAATAAGGCATCCAAATTGATGGTTTTTTCATAAATCTTGATAAAATTTCAACTACATGGCCGCAGCAAAATAACATTTGTATTGTACCCTTAACTTTGGAAGCTTGCAAATCATTAATAGCGATGTTCAAGGTCACAGTAAACAACATAAAGGATCATATAAATCATGTTTATCCTAAGATTATTAGACATGCAAATTGCTTAATTTGAAATAAATCGCGATATTATCCCTACTTAATGGCCGCAACAAAATTACATTTGTACTGTAACAAGAACTTTGAAAACTTGTATATAATCAGTAGACATGTTTAAGGTCACGCAAACAACATTTATATATGCATAAAAATCATGTTTATCCTTAGATAATAAGGCATCCAAGTTGATTTTTTTTTTCATATATCTTGATAAAATTTTGTCTCTATGGCCGCAGCAAAATAACATTTGTATTGAGCCCACAACTTTGGAAGCTTGCAAATCATTAATAGCGATGTTCAAGGTCACAGTAAACAATATAAAGGATCATATAAATCATGTTTATCCTAAGGTTATTAGACATGCAAGTTGTTTTATTTGTAATATATCGCCATATTATCCCTACTCTATGGCCGCAACAAAATTTCATTTGTATTGTACCAAGAACTTTGAAAACGTGCATACAATCAGTAGACATGTTTAAGGTCATGCAAACAACATTTATAAGCATATAAATCATGTTTATCCTAAAATAATAAGGCATCCAAATTGTTGATTTTTCAAGTTTCGATTACAAACTCTACTCTATGGCCGCAGCAAAATAACATTTGTATTGTACCCTTAACTTTGGAAGCTTGCAAATAATTAATAGCGATGTTCAAGGTTACAGTAAACAAACTAAAGGATCATATGGATCATGTTTATCCTAAGATTACTAGACATGCAAATTGTTTCATTTGTAATATATCGTGATATTATCCCTACTCTATGGCCGCAGCAAAATTACACTTTTATTGTATCAAGAAATTTGAAAGCTTGTAAACCATCAGAAGAGTTGTTCAAAATCACAGAAACAGCATTTACAAGCATTTGAAACATGTTTATCTAACGATAATCAGCCTTTCAAATTTTTTATTTTTCACCTTTCACGATTAAATCCCTAGTCTATGGTCGCAGCAAAATACATTTACATTTTACCCAGAACGCTGCAAGCATACAAAAATTCAATCGCAATGTTCAAGGTAATATAAACAACGTCTATAAGCAAATAATTTATGTTTATTCTAAGATTTTTAGGCATCAGACTTTAATAATTTTCCCTGATCACGACACTTTCCTCCTTTATGACCGCAGCAAAATACCATTTATATTGTACCGAGGACTCTGAAAGCTTGCAAAACTATCAGTAGATATGTTCAAGGGCATGGACACAGCATCTTCAATAATAATTTAAATTATGTTTATCTCGAGGTAATAAGGCATCCAATTTTTTTCCATATATCTCGATTAAATCTCTTCTCTATGGACGCAGCAAAATTACATTTCTATTGTACTCAGAATCTTGCAAGCTTGCAAATCATCAGTAGACATGTTAAAGGGCTCAGAATCAACATTTATAAGCATATAAATTATGTTTATCAAAAGATAATTAGGCATCTTATTTGTATATTTTTCATATATCTCGATATAATATTTACTCTATGACCGCAGCAAAATGCAAGTCAATAATAAGTGGCAATACAGAGTTTGACTGGTTTGATTGGCCATATTTCTGTAAGTATTATCATTTATGGTAGAATTCCCATAATAGCTGTATTAAGGTAATAAAAAGAAGAATTCACACTTCTGCATATCTATATGTATTTTGATAATACATACAAGCTGCAGTCAAACTTCAGGCGTTTATCTTCACTGCGTTAAAATTGGTAAAGATCGTATATACTTGTGTAAATGATTCCTTTTTCAAAAATTTATTAATATCGTTCTTATATTAACTAAAACGTTATCAATTTCTCAAAATTATTGGAGAAATTGCATAAAATTCGTGTACATTATTTCAATTGGATTTATAAACTTTCGATTAAAACCTTCTAATTTTTCTGTTGGGTCTCCCAATGTTTAATTTTAGTTAGAAATATCCAGATTAAGTTATGCAAGCTGTTGTTTTTACGTTCAATAGAGCATTGTGAATTTTTATAAACAACATTCATGAAAAAAACTTGATTATGGGTCTCATTTTTACATTTTGAAGACATATACCACTATAAATTTATAGTGTGATTCTTACACATTTAACACGGGTCAATAGCGCAGTTGGTTGTGCGCCGGGATTTGGAATCTCATGTCTCAAAGGGGGTACGTGTTGGAATCCTACCCGGTTATACCCTTCCATGAAAAATTGACAATAATGTCAATTTTCCACAATTATCTAGATAATATGGAGAAGTTTGCGACCTAGTGGAAGGGTGGGTGAGTATTGGTTACAGACAAGGTTCCTGGAAAGCTAGGGTATGTGCACTGGACGCCTTAAAATATTCTAAATTGTGTTGACACGTTGATAAACCCAATTAAAAAAAAAACTTACAGTCCATTCGCGTTCGCTCGAAATCGGACGGGACTTCAAAAAATGCTCGAGCGAACGCGATCTCGAGTTAACGTATTACAGATCCGCCATCTTGTTTTTTTGTATTTTTTCCACATCGTGATATTCACTTTAAAGGCGTCGTCTCATTCGGAACAACCTCGGCCATCTTCTACGCAATTCAACCTCGAATAACATAAGGTGAAAAAGTAGATCTAGGAATTTTGGTTTCTGCGGTAATATAGTCTGAACTACACAGAAATACGACTCGTGAGATATTGTACGAATGAAACCATGTGATAAAGCGTGAAAAATGTAGTAATAAAATGTTGACATAAAAGTGACCATCGCCGGACCTTATAACTTGGTTGTAATCCTTCTACGTCTGATTTCCGAGGTGTGTCTTCGTAGATGATCGCCGAGGTTGTTCCGAATGACGTCGTCTCACGTTGTCACAATATTAGTTGTTGATGTAGATTTGAGTTTGAATAAAAGCCATGTAATATTTCAATGGTGTTATTTTTCCTATGTTTAAATGCGTTCTTGTTAAGTGCATTTAACATAACATAAAATTGTTCATTTTGTTAAACTTGATGATGTCAATGTCCTCAATTTTAACCTTTCTTTGTTTAATGTAGAATACATATACATGCACATAGAAACTCATTTTGTTTTTGCTATCGTCCTTGTTGTGAATAAAACTTAACTTATATGTACGCGATTTTTTGTGAAGAATGTGTATTTTATCTGGAATTAAAATATAAAAAATACACATTTTGTTCAATCTTGCTTTTATTTAACTAACATTCGTCGACGTACGACGTACTGTCATAAGGTTCGATTTAATATGCTGTACCAGTACAGGTAGGTAAGATGTAAAATTCAGTTAATTACACGTAATGACACGTTTAAATTAAACAAGATTAAACAGATCTTGGCTTCTACAGTATCACAGTTTGATTTAATTTGATAAGTTTTCAATGGCGAGTGACACGTCAAACAAAAGGCTATTCATCGGATAATGATACCTGGCCGTGGAAGGTGCGAAAATTTTCAAAAATCAATACTTTGAGCCAGCGCGTAATTTTCAAGTGATTTTATCATTGACGGGACTTGAAATACAGCTCGAGTTAACGCAAAATTTGAGCTAACGCATTTTGAGTTATCGCATCTTTTTTAAATGAATTTTAGAGTAAATTCGATCGGGACCGAGACATGATCTCGAGCGAGACCGTAATTACGAGCGAACGCGTTTTGAGCGAACGCGAATGGACTGTACATATAACTTAATTTTCAATTAATTGATATAAAAAAACTATTTGAGATAGAAAGTTTAAAATTTTGGCCGCAAATCTAAATTGTAATTTTGATGATAAAAAAGTAAAAAGATCTTGTCCTTGATGTGTGTATTATGAGAATTCTTCCTTAAACTCAATAGTCTAGCTCAGTGTTATGCGTGTCATTGTCCATGTAGGGCTATACGGGTTGGTCAAGCAAGAATGTGGACAGAAAGCAGATGACAATTAAACAGATCCACATGAATTGCTGAAAATCAGTTGCATACAACCAGACATAGACTCCATACAGGACCTCATCCCCCATTTTCGTTTCCCAGAGTCTAATAGGATTCTCAGTACTAGTATTGAGCATCCTACTGGACTCTGGGAACGAGGATGCTCATTTCCTTGATATTTACACAGAAACTTAGAAATGAATCCCAAGGTTGGTCGATGTATTATTTCAAAAAGTGAAGGGAATTTAAGTCTGATTCTGACATCATTTGAAATTTTAGATTTAAATCTATCGATAATGTTGCGTAAATTGACCGTCCGAGTTTCTATGTTTTATTACTTTGGTTGACGATCTTTTCATAACGACATCACAAATATTTTTTGTGTGTACTCTAACCGAGTGCAGGCATCGGCGAATGATGTTTTCAAAACGAACAGTTTTGAACGGTTTAAATGTAGTCACATAAAAAATTCGGTAGAGTCATTTTGTACATTTCTCGTGAAAGTTTTTGCCTCAATTATAATTCTAGTGCCAACTTTCATTAACGATCTCTTTTCGCTCACTAGACCCAAGGACGCTTTAATGTTTTTGGAGAATAATTGCTAGAACTATTATCATGAATTAAACTTCAACTTTATAGCATAAATGCGCGTAAATTATGAATGAAATGACTGTTGTAATTGCCTTTCCTTTTCTTTTTACTTTTATTTCTTCCAATCTAGAGAGCATATTATGATACAAAACAATACAGAAAAAAGCATAATGAAAAGATGTCCCCTTTCCAACATTCCTAGTTAGACATGCAAGTACATTGTATTCTAAGACACCAGGTATATACACTCAACAGGAAATAAATTGAACAGATATCAAAACATTATTTAAGTCTTGGTTTTGAAAAAATGTTATTCATTTTCTCAGCATGATTGCTCGGTACATTAACATAGAATTAGACAACTAATGTCTTTAAAAAGGCTCATAAGAGTATATGGATCATAATGTTGATGATTTCTGATCCAGAAAGTCGATAAAAATGCTGGAATGTCCAATTATTTTGAATCATTCTTTGTTGCATTATTCTTGTGAAAACAATGAAATTGAAAAGGTAAAATGATAAGGATAAAAACACAAAATTATTTAGATACTTTTCGAGAAATGAATTTAGTTTGTCATTTTAAATATTTTCAATTATTTACTCGACAACATGACGACATGAAACAACTATGGTGTTTTTCATTGTTGGCATTGTGAATCTGGATTTAAAAATACATCAGAAAACCCAAAGACGTCTAACAACTTACGAACTCTTGAGACCCAGTTAGTTTTACCTTCAGACAATTATTAAGATTAAAGTTATATAACTTTTGAAGTATGATATTGTCTGAATTTATCTCTTTTATCCGATATTCTATTATCTTGGAATAATGTTGAATATAATGAGGGTATCATGATAATTCCCCATTAACCCCAGCTGAAACTGTACTTGTTCGAACTTTTAATATTCGTTTACAAACTTTTAAGTGTATTCTTTCAATAACGTTTTCTTTCGAAAACCCTAAGGTTTGGGCAGAATTGTTTACAATAGAACCGACAAAAGCGTCAAACAAACGACACATTGTATCTGGTTTAAAAAGATACATTCTACATTTACATAATACAACATGTAATGCGTTACGATTTTTCTTTCGATGTAAATGTAAAACACTTCAAAAGGTTTAACCCGGGTCAATAGCGCAGTTGGTAGCGCGCTTGGGTTTGGAATTTCGTGCCCGAGGGGGTACGGGTTAGAATACCACCCGGGGTTATACCCTTCCATGAAAATTTGACAATAATGTCGATTTTCCTCCATTAATTAGATAATATCGAGAAGTTTCCGGCCTTGCGGAAGGGAAGATGAGTACTGGTTACAGACAATGGTCCAGGAAAGCTAGGTTAGGTGCGCTGGACGTCGTAAAATAGAAAATGACCTATATCGTGTTGACACGGCATTAACTCCAATAAATAAATAAACGAAAGGTTTATCACCATTGTTATAAAGCCATGATGTATACATGTACTTTTCTATGGTGGCTGATTTATGCCATGTCGCATTGTTTTCCTGCGGGGCGCCACACGAAAACACGAACGTACGACAAAATGGTCTTTTTGTCGTATCATCGTCCCGCGAGGCGCCACGCAAAAACACAATCATACGACATTTTAATCATGTGTCGTGTTTTCGCCTGTGAAAGCACAGTGCAACAATGTATTTGTACGACAAAACTTTTACAAAGATACGACACATTTTCGTGTCGTGTTATTGCCTTTATTTTGACGTATCTTTGTGTTTTCGTCTCACAACCCGCGGGACGATGATACGACAAACAGACATTTGTCGTATGATCGTGTTTTCGTGTGGCGCCTCGCGGGACAAAGATACGACAGATTATAATTGTATTTTCGCTCTTTCGCCTTCCGCTCACACATGCGTACATCTTCAATAGTCTTCTGCGCATGTGTGAGCGGAAGGCGAAAGAGCGAAAATACAATTATCGTAAAAATACATTGTTGCACTGTGCTTTCACAGGCGAAAACACGACAAATGATTAAAATGTCGTATGATTGTGTTTTTGCATGGCGCCTCGCGGGACGATGATACGACAAAAAGACCATTTTGTCGTACTTTCGTGTTTTCGCGTGGCGCCCCGCGGGACAACAATGCGACATGGCATAAATCAGCCACCATAATTTTCGGCTGAGGTAAATAAACGAATGAATGCTGACGGCATTTTGCAACCGGTTAACTTCTGCATTTGGCCACCTTACTAATGGAAAATCAATCCAATAAACAGTGCATCTCTCACGTATGGTTTCACACTAGGTCCAGTCACCCGCCAAAGAATCGAAACTTAATATCATACAAGTGCTGTAGACTCGGATCAATGACGTGCTCAGTGGTCAAGTGACTACCCGCGCGAGCCCGCATGGCGAACTGGTTATTGTTAAAAGTATAGTGTATTTGCTTAATGTTGCTAGGTTTCAGTCAGTTGTCTCTAGCTGTTGTTTCGAGTTGGTTAGTTAGAGAGTTTCTTGAATAACGAACTTAGAAAGTACCGCCGCTCGTCGTAGTTTTTTGGATAACTTCGAGGTTATGTATACGTGTTTAACTATATAGTGACAAGTTGTGGACTCAGATTCAACTTTTACTTATTATAAACGCTAGTAGTACGGTATATAAATAATCAGAGTAATAATTTAATCAATTTCTCTTCAGTTAACCGTGAATCTCTTCTCTTTTTTAAAAATGTAATTTGTGAAAATACTGGTAATAGTAAAATAATTAATTACATACGACGGACTTGTTGTTATTGTGTATCTTATTCTTTATAGTGGTCTGAAAACATAACGGAAAGGAAACCTACCACTTGAAAGAGACCTACCTACCAACCACTTTGTAGTCTTTATCTCCATCCGGCTAAAATGGAACTATACTGCAGCTTAAAGAAAATGAAAACGAAATGAATCCGATTGTATAGTGGTGAGAAAAATATCAACGAAGAATAGTAGCATGCCTAAAACTACTTTCAGTAAAGTTCATCCTGTTGGTCAATCAAATGTACAACATTTATAGCACATCTACAACCTTACCCTTCCATGTGAACAAACTAATTTTGAATATTTAACACCTGTGTTAAAGTTGAGTATAATATGATACATGGTAACAAACATTATCGTTTAAGTTCTGGTGGTTCTAGGTGGCACCAAAATTACTACTAGAGCGTTAGAATTCCACTACATTCCATTTCGAACTATCCTCTGTTCAGTGTTTTCCACTTTTTTTATTTTAAGTGATATATGTTTATAATTTAATTAAGTCAGGGCATATAGTCACATGATCTTCACATTATAAACAAACGCTTGTTTTTGTTTAATTCTTACAAATAATAGAAATATTCAAATAGTGCATAAAGTAACTATTTCTTTTTTTTTCGAAAATACAACATTTAGCCTTTGAGTTGTAAATGTCTACGCTGAATTCTCCTCAAAAGATATTTTGCTTATATCCTAGTTTACTGTTCGATTCAATTTTTCAGAATCCTTCAAATGTTTTGGAAAAGAAAATGCACGAAAGAGAAATCGACGAACAACCAGCGTCAGTTTATCTCATTAGTTCAAGCAATAGATCACGTGATTGTAGACCCTGAAAATGTTTAAATAAAAGTTTGATTATAGTGGAACATTAAAGTCAACAAATGATTCGAATGTACGTAAATCTCAGGCAAAGATAAATCTTTGGTAACGCAGTTGCCTTTTGATGCTCTATTGCTAACATAGTTGCCAATTGCAATACCTGAAGATTTTATATTCCTGTTGATTAAAAAACGTACCCAATAAATGTATGTTTTAAAAATAATTTTAACACTTTCCATAGGCGGATCAAACGGAGTGTCAGAGGGTCCGGACCCACCCTAGAATTTCCAAAGTGTACATGTCCATAAGTGTATTTCTTGACTGTAAGTCATTTTTAAGTATTATGAATCATCTTTTCTCGGAGCATTACATATATTTAATGGTTATGTATTTTTATTATTTTATTATTTTTATTATTAATATGTAACATCATTCTATAACATGTGTAAAATGTGGTTGTGGTTAGAAAGTTTGGACCCGCTGGAAAAAAAACCCGGATCCGCCCCTGCTTTCAAGTGAATTATAAGTATGATCTTTAGAGCGCGTACTTAACATTATTTTACGATGAAAACCCGTTATAGAAGCCATAGCTGTCTGAAGTCTTATTATGTCTACACTCTGTCTTATTATGTCCAAATATGGTGCTGACTTGTCGAAACGATGCCTTATTATGTCAAAAGGTAGTTTTGTTATGATCAAATGTAGTATTGACTTGTCTAAAAGACATACTGACTAAAACGATGTCTTATTATGTCAAATAGTAGTGTTTTATTTCAATATGTGATGTTAGCTTGTCGAAACGATGTCTTAATATGTCCAAATATGGTGTTGACTTGTCGAAATGTCATTTGGACAAGTCAACACCACATTTAAACATAGTAAGACATTGTTTAAACAAGTCAATGCTACATTTAGACGTAGTAAGACATTGTTTAGACAAGTCAATGCTACATTTAGACATAGTAAGTCACAAAAAGTTATAAATTAACATAATAAACACACTTTATTTCTTTACAAAATGATATTTATTTTAATTAAGACAACGAATTAAAATCAAAATATTGTAACTGGTCTAATAAAAGTAACATTTCCATCAAAGTATCGTATTTTAAAAATCGATCAACTTTGATGTATATAACTTAATTAAGTTTCCCACATTTTCGCTCTATATTGTCAGTTTGAAGAGTTTGTCTAATGGTTGTGCGTTGAATTAAGTTTGACGATTCGTACGTTTGACGAGTTGACTGTACCCTTTTAAACAGTTTCATTCTATATTTAACTTATTTGTATCGTTCTGGAACAGTAGATATGAATGGTATTTTTAAAACAAATAAAACTAATGAAAGTAGCGTATTCAATAATTATGTTTTTCTGAAAATATCTGGCATACTCTTCTGTCTTTTTCATTTATTCCGAAACATAATACCTTAAAGAATGCAACCGTATTGAATTTCTCAAGAGCTTGACCATTACTACTATCAAATAAGTGAAATTTACAGCACATGTTCGATTTTCATAAGCACATTTAATAATGCTAGGTTAACCTTTCATCAGCCTATATCTAAAAAAGTATACTAGCCCATAAGAAAAGATTTATACTACGTACAGAACATGTCTACAATGCCTATACATGTAATTGATTTAAAACTCATATTTGATGACATGAAAAAAATGGAAAAAAAATAAATATGCCCGTATGTCCACGGGATTGAGTCATATACGTCACATTAAATTCGAAAAAAAAAACCATGATCAGTTATCCAACATATCTAATACAAGATCAATACATGTAGCTTCTTACATTTAACCCACATGCGGAAACTTGTAAATGGGGTAAAAGTTTTGGGGATGATGGTATATAATATTATATACAAAATGTATTATGAAAATAGTTTTATTATGTTGGTTAGTTACTGATCAATTTGCTATCAAAACTTTACAACATAATACACAAAATAGCTGAGATAAAACGTGACATCATAGTGATTCTTTTCAATGGAGGAAATAATAAACAAACAAACCCGAATAGCAAAAGAACTATTTCTCTATGTTCAGCGTACCTATCTAAAATAATTCAATATTACTTTTATCATGTATTTAAGATAACTAAAAAACATTAAATACTGCACAGGGTGGGTCTAAAACATTTATGCTTCATTATGTCGTTCTTTATGCTTTGCAGGTGTATTTTTGATAATATTGAACAGCGATCACCTTCAAATGGCTGTTTCCTTGACGCGAAACAAGCTTTCGATAGAGCATGGATGAGCTCGATTCTTGCTGTGTGTTCAAATACAGTGTTGATCAGTATTGTTACCTTCAAATCCATATCATCATTCTTAGCAAACTGTTTTAGTTGTGTCAGATCCAACGGATGTAAATCGAACTGGTTCCCAAAGAAGGGAATACTTCAGGTTCGGGAAGCAAGCGGATTCCCTTTAGTTCCTTTTAACGATAATATTTTATGATGAACATAATTTATATTCATTTAAAGAATGTTTCCAATGACTTTACTATCTACAGTGATGATATGAACAGCTTTCATATTTCTGAGTGCTATATAAATGCAATTACGCTGCGGCCATATAGTAGAAATTTTGTCGAAAAAGAAAAGACATAAAAATCCTGATTTATTGAACCAATTATAATCTTATGATAAACATAATTTATATTCATTTAAGGTTGTTTCCATTGAATTTACTATAATCGGTGATGATATGAACCGTTTTCAAAGATCTGCGTGTTATATAAATGCAATATCGCTGCGGCCATATAGTAGAGATCTTGTCGAAAAACCTAAAAGTCGTGTATACTCAACCAAATAAAATCTTATGATAAACATAATTTATGTTTATTAAAAGGTTATTTCCATTGAGGTTCAATTCAACACTGATGATATGAAAAGTTTCCACAGTTCTGAGTGCTACATAAATGCAATTTTACCGCAGCCATATAGTAGAAATTTTGTCGAAATTTTTTTTTGAAAAATTAGTATGTATTATTCAATTATAATCTTATGATAAACTTAATTTATATTCATTTAAAGGTTTTTTCATTGACTTTACTATATTCGTGATGATATGAACAGTTTTCGAGTTCTGAGTGCTATATACATGTAATTACGCTGCTGCCATATAGTAGAGTTTTTGTCGGAAAAAAACATAAAAATCGTGATATATTAAACCAATATTAATCTTATGATAAACATAATTTATATTTATTTAAAGACTGTTTCCAATGACTTTACTATCAACAGTGATGATATGAGCAGTTTTCATAGTTCTGAGTGCTATATAAATGCAATAATGCTGCGGCCATATAGTAGAGATTTTGTCGAAAAAAAACCCTGAAAACTAATATATATTGAAGCAATTATAATCTCATAATAAACATAATTTATATTCATTTAAAGAATGTTTCCAATGACTTTACTATCTACAGTGATGATATGAACAGTAATCAAAGATCTGAGTGTTATATAAATGTAATTACGCTGCGGCCATATAGTAGAGATTTTTTTCGAAAAAAAACCCATAAAAATCGTGATTTATTGAACAAATTTTAATCTTATGATAAACATAATTTATATTCATTTAAGGTTGTTTCCATTGACTTTACTATAATCGGTGATGATATGAACCGTTTTCAAAGATCGGCGTGTTATATAAATGCAATATCGCTGCGGCCATATAGTAGAGATCTTGTCGAAAAACTTAAAAGTCGTGTATACTCAACCAAATAAAATCTTATAACATAATCTATTTTTATTAAAAGGTTGTTTCAATTCAGGTTCATATCAACACTGATGATATGAAAAGTTTCCACAGTTCTGAGTGCTACATAAATGCAATTTTACCGCAGCCATATAGTAGAAATTTTGTCGAATTTTTTTTTGAAAAATTAGTATGTATTAAATCAATTATAATCTTATGATAAACTTAATTTATATTCATTTAAAGGTTGTTTCCATTGACTTTACTATATTCGGTGATGATATGAACAGTTTTTAGAGTTCTGAGTGTTATATACATGTTATTACGCTGCGGCCATATAGTAGTGATTTTGTCGGGAAAAAAAACATAAAAATCGTGATATATAGAATCAATTATAATCTTATGATAAACATTTTTATATTCATTTAAAGACTGTTTCCAATGACTTTACTATCAACATTGATGATATTAACAGTTTTTATAGTTCTGAGTGCTATATAAATGCAATTACGCTGCGGCCATATAGCAGAGATTTTGTCGAAAAAAAACCATAAAAATCGTAATTTATTGAACCAATTATAATCTTATGATAAACATAATTTATGTTTATCATTAGGTTGTTTCCATTGAGGTTTATATCAACACTGATGATATGAAAAGTTTCCAGAGTTCTGCATAAGAGTGTTGTATAAATGCATTTTACCGCAGCCATATAGTACAGATTTTGTAGAAAAACTTAAAAATTATGATACATCGAAGCTTTATAATCTTATGATAAACATACTCTATATACATTTAAATATCATTTCCATTAACTTTACTATCAACAGTAATGACGTAAAAAGCTTCCAAAGATCTGAGTGTAACACAAGTACAGTTTTGATGCGGCCATATAGTAGAAATTTCGTCGAGATTCGTAAAAGTAGTGATCGTTTGGAGCATTTTTAAGATAAACATGATTTATGTATGTATTTATAAATGTTGTTTCCATGGACTTTACTATTATAAGAGAAGATATGAGAGCTTCCAAACTTCTGAGTGCTATATAGATGTAATTGACTGCGGCCATATAGTAGAGATTTTGTCGAGAAAAATGAAAAACAAATCATCACATTTTTTAACCATAACTATCCTTACTTTCTGATTACTATACACATAATTCGATTCACTATTAGAAATGTTAGATATATTGTATATGCTCACTATATACTTATTTTTAATTAATGCGCTCGTGTCAGACGATAATGTAGATAAATACAATGTAAATGTTTTTTTTTCTGCTGCCAGTTTGCATTTTGTCGAGAAACGACGTTCCAAAGTATAGTGCCGCAGATTCGCGTCGTGTCTGAAACATTATATGGTTAAACGCCACTAAATACATTCGGAATATCGTCGGTCAATTTTTACTCAATGGTCGGTAAAAACGGTAAAACTATGGAAATTAGTCGCATCCCCAATGTTAGGCATACATATTTTTTTATTATGTTTATCGTATTGAGGGCCTTTCAAATGGATATATTAAATAAGCTAGGAGAGATTACTGCGTTATTGCATTCCAAAAAAATCTAACAAAATCTCATTCTTTCATGACAGAATCATTCTTTAATTAAAAAAATGTTATAAATACAAAATAGTTCTTGAAGTCAGGTATTCTATGTAACAGGGATTTGTAACGAAGTGCTTTTTTGAATTTTCACGGTCGTCACTGTCTGTAACTGGCTGAAGCAGGCTGTACTAACTATTTCAGAGTTTAAAAAAAAACTTGGTTCATGTTTTTGTAGATCTACAATGTCTTCGGCAAGCAACTTGGAAGTGTTTCTGAAGTGTTTGACAAAACATGTTGCCATTATGATTGAAAATATTACTTTAGGGGATGTAAAATGGGGCTAAAAATGGCAGATCGGCGGGAAAATGCATTATTTTGTGTAACAGTCTGTTAGCGTAATTTACCTCAAAATCATCTAGGAACACTTTTTTCCTAACATTAATGTCAATTTGAATGGTACTGGTATAACATTTTATGTGAATATCTTTATTTAAACTTGTTAAACTTGTTATCCGTATGGCAATGGGCCGAAATTATAGCGACGACAGTGAAATTTGATGAAAATCTATTACATTTACTTATCGTTACAAATCCCTGTTATATAAAATCCCTGTTGTAGTATACACACATATCTTTGTTAAAACATATTTCTATGTTACATATTTAACTAAATATTGTTCACCGACATCGTTCAGTGTTAATTCAAATATATGTACTAAAACCGAAACATCACTCATCACTCATCACTCATCGCCATCTTGAAACGATCGTGGATTTGTTAACTGCATCACCGATCAAAGCATTTTGTTTGGGAATGTGACGAAAGGGTAATTCCAAAAAATGGCGTCAAAATTTGTCTGAGGTTATTCGTAGCGAATGGCCGAGGAGTTCCGAATGTGCAAAGAGATAAAACCGGGTTTTTTTCAATCTTTACACCACAAGTCTCCCTATCAAATGGCTTTTGAAAAGGCTGTGAACTTAATAATTTTGTTATTTGTGCAATATATGTATTGATGTGTAAATAACACTACATGCATTACTGGTCTACATAATTGTGCATCATGACAAGAACAGTAACACAGGTTCCAAGACAGTCCTAAAAACTGACAATGCATTGATTTTAACCATTTTGAAATTTCTCTCTATTCGATAAAAATAATCTTCAAGTTGAAACTAAGGCGAAAAGAGACCAGAAAGAAACTTGTAAAGACCTTCCTTTTCCAAGATGTGGATTTGTTATTTCAATAAGATTTTACTCCTTTCGCTAAAACCTATTATGTATGCCGAGTACGGCGCGGATTGAGTCTCCAAATTAGATTTTCTGGACACACCTCTCCTCAAGTACTTGCTACCATTTCTTAAGGAGCGGACAACTTCACCTTTTACGGAAAAGATATGTATTTATATCAAAGTTTTATGCAAGGGCTTATCCTATCGCGTCAAGAAAAAGAACCAAGGACCTCCGAATTTGAAATCCTCCGCACCACCTTTCTGGGTCAGTAACAACCAAGGCATTCTCAGTTCCGGAGCCTAGTAAGATTCTCGATTCTATCTTGATAAACTCGGGGTACGACCGTACGAGAATGCATTCAAGGTGGTAGTTATAGCGGAACTTTACAATATAAGTACATGTATATTAAAATACAACTTTTATAGTTTAAGGAAACCATAAAATGCATACATAAAAGGACTGTCCATATCTAACTCGATCTAAGTGATTTTATGTAGGTTTCAATGTCGTTTCAAGCAGACATTCCTAAAGGTGTTTTGACACTACTGGACATTCGGTCCAGTGATCTCGGAAGTACCACTGGATCGGATCAGGTTTCACTGGACCCGAAGAAATCATCAAAATGTCAATACATCATGACTCATCATTACTGTTTTCTTGTTGCTAATCAGTCATAATTATAACTTTTAACTAAAGACTAACATCCAAATTAGTTCTATATATACGAATAATTAAGATAAAAGGGCCGATAGTTGACCTCTTTTCAATTAAAAAAAAAATGAAATTTAACTGGACATTTGGACTGTTTACGACAGACTTTTTCCTGGACAGACTTGAATTTCACTAGTCAGGACTTTTTGTTGAATGTCCTTCGTTATGCTTCGTTATGCTAGAAGTTTACCTGGGTCAGTACTTAGCGGAATTTCGAATCTAGTGTCCAGATGGGGGCACGGGTTCGACTCTCATTCTCAAAGGTTATATCCTTCCAGGAATGTTTGACAATAATAATAACTTTTCTCTATTAATAAGGCATATGGAGAAGTCGCCTCCTTTAGGAAAGTTAGATGAGTACTGGTTAAAGACAAAGGTGACGAAAAGCCCATTTAAATGCGCTGGTCGCCGTAAAGTAACCTATAAATTGGATTGGCATAACGTTAACCCCAGTCTTAAAATCATGTTGAAAATATCATCTTATCTATGTAAATGACCTAATAAATTAAAAATACATGTCTTAGTTCAGCGTAAGGTCATAAAAATCGTGTCATAAATTTATATCAGTCAATTTTCAATTTGGACCAAGATGGTTCTGTTTTTGACGTTATTTCATATTCTAACGCTGCAATGGACATTCGTTCACTGCATGCAGACGACTGACTCGCTGGAAGTGAGACTTGAGAGGCTGGAAAGAAAGGGTAACTTTGTTTATTTGTACTTGACCAATTTGATAGTCACGTTTAGAGCAGCGGAACGTTGAGCAAGTGGCGATCCGATGCGAACCACGATTCATGTGTATCGATTCACAAATTGAACCCCGAATCACTTGTTAAAGGTACTCGTTCACAGATTTCAACTTAAAAATCAACTTTTCTGAAACTATCAAAATTGTTTGGAAACATTTTTTAACAGAAAATTAGTGAATTGATAATGACAATTTTAGTGCAAATTGACATACAAGTACAAATGATGCGCAACGTGAGAAAAGGGCCCTTATGGTCAAATTTTTCGAAATTGAGATTTTTACAGAAAGTGAAAGAGTAGGCTTCGTAGTTTCAAAAAATGTTTGATTTATTAAAATATCTCAATTAATGACGTTGCTATGGCGATTTGAAATTCGATACTCGGTCCTAGAAAAAAGCGACGTCACGTTTAACGTCGCATTTTTGTTGGACATTTGGCCACTGAATACCATGGTAAATTAACTGCAAAAGCATTTAGAATACGTTTTATCAAGAAGGTATTTTTTTAATTCAACCTTCCTTACAATTATACTTAAAAAATCTCGACATTAAAATGATTTTCAGTTTAAAATATGCTTAAAGAAAGTCTTCATGTATGAGTCCAAATAACTAATCTATACTTCAGTTTACTAATAACCATATATTTTTGTGGTTTCAACAAATAACTTCAATCTCATAAACATTATTAAGTATGATTATGAAACAAAAATGCATTGATACACACGTTGTTTCATCTATGATGTTTACAACAAAATAGGTGAAGGTCTATTTTTATTCTATCGACGCCAAATTTCCATTGCAATACATGTTACATAGTAACGCTAACTTTGATTTGTCCTTAATATTTTTACCTTAATACGTTTGTTACTATATATAGTAACAAATGTGACAAGTCTGCACGGACATTACGCGACTTTTTCCCGTATTATGCGATTTTGGCCGCCTGCAACTCGCCCATTATGCATAATAGGCGCCGAGTGCTTGCACGCGCACTGATTACGTCATCAAGTAGCCGGCGTAATTAGCTTCGAACATGGCGGCCGAAAGAATTTTTGAGTCTTTGTCAAATAGAATTTCACTGTCAGGATAGATTATACAAAAATATAAGACACAAAAAAGATTTATCTGAGATTTTACAAATACATAATTTCATTATAAATCACTTACTTCACCATTCAAATTCAACAGACACTCAACCGTTGACGCTGTCAAATACCAAACTCCGAAATTCGAACTGAATTCCTTTCTGTGTTCAATTTGACGAATATCCAGCCATTATACAGTAAATGCGTAGGTTGACTACTGTTTTACCAAAGCCAAGCCATGCATAGATTAAATATAATGGAACTGGTTTCTAGAAATAATCAGCAACGTCTATGCCATTTTCGGAAAATCCATGAATCATTGAATGACTCATCCCTTCCTTTCAGAGCCTTGTGTATTTCCATACATAATCCTTACATCCATATCGTCAATTTAAAGTTTGAAAAACACGTATACACTAGTAATTACGTTCCAGTCTCCTGATAATATCGTTTTAATCCATGATAAATGAACGTATATTCGTCACAAACGTTTAAAAACATGACCGCCATTTGACAACAAAGTTTACATTAGATTCTACGTCATTGTTTTATTACGTCATCAAAGTACTGATTCGTCCTCGGAAAATTCGTCAGTTATTTATTCGTCCCTGAATAAAATGTTTTTAGTTTACTAGAAAATCGAGTCCGGATTCTGAACAAACGTATTAAAGACGTTAATGATTAGTTGCTACTCGCCATTATGCGATAATCACCCTCGAGTCCATAATAGCCTTCGGGCCAAAGGCCCTCAGGCTATTATGGACTTCATCGGGTGATTATCGCATAATGGCGAGTAGCAACTAATCATTAACCTCTAAATCTTAAATATGCAGGTATTCATAATAACGGGTTTGTACAATTACAGTCTAAATATTATAATTGACATTTTAAGAATGAGATAAATACATTTACTTTTTTCCACAAGAGGTTGAGATAAATAAAAGGTTATTTCACATTATTATAAAATGTAACATAATTTTCAAGCAATTTTTGAGCTTACTTTTACTTAATATTCTTCCTTACATAACATCGTGTCGCATCAGAATTTAAAAGACTGATAACTTGGTAATTAATCCGTATGACAAAAATGAATATAATGTTAACTTATAACTTTCAATGTCAGTTATGTTATGTTTAACACATATTAAGTCCAAATCCAGGTGAAAGATGGATAAAAATATTCAGTTTAACATAAAATGGGAAATTAAAGTAATACGGACCTAGGTAACCTTTTCTTTGAAAGATCTATGAATGCCGACATTAACAACGCTTTTGGAATGCAATATTATCAAAGAAATCTGGAGTATTAAAGTTCGGAGGTGATAGTCAGTAATCCTTTGATATTTTAATTGGCCAAAGGAATGCATGAACAGTTATAGTTGTGGTAGGGTTGACGAAACTGAGTATAGATATGGAAATCCGCCGCTGAATCAAAGGAAGTTTTATGTTATTTCAAGTTACATTGAAGTTTGACAAAAGATATTGGGATCAACAATGACCTGTGTATAAGTTGCATGCTCTATCATTAACGAGGGTTAATGTCATTTTATGACAAAATCAGATTGCATGGTAACGCTTATGTGTAAAACAGAAAACAACAGGAAGTTTGCTTCTGAGACATAGGCCTACACTCATGTGTGTATTTGGTTTAAACACGAGGTAAGATAAAACATCACTGTAGTTCAAAATGTACACAC
This sequence comes from Mactra quadrangularis, assembly GCA_025267735.1. Lineage (NCBI taxonomy): Eukaryota > Metazoa > Mollusca > Bivalvia > Venerida > Mactridae > Mactra > Mactra quadrangularis. The sequence goes on along the minus strand of CM046311.1, from coordinate 7,286,503 downwards.
ACACACTACACTTAATATAATGATATTGTCACCATTTTGTTTTCAATAAACTTTAGTAATTATTCTTAACGAAATAAAAAAGTATTTACAGTTTCGTATGACGAAAATGATGTGTATTAACGAACTTGCGGTTAATTATAATTGTATTTAACAAAAACGATTTTTATCTTAAACCAATTTGGATTTTATTACAATGATGTATAGGTAGATGGAAACATTATGTTTCGAATACTTTTATTTCATACGACGATACGCGCTTAGAAAACTTACACAGACAGTCTTATAAGCAACGGGTTCACATTGACTCACAAGTGTTATCTTGCTCGACAATTGTAATGGATTTCTAAGATCTAACTGATAGATGTGGTAATTAGACAGAGCTATAATTTACTAACAATAGATCTATTTTTTTTTCGATCCATGATGTCAATCAAGCTTTATTTAGAGCTAGTCAAATATTATTATTTAGAGCTAGCCGATATCTAGCCAGACCAAATTTAGCTTACTCCTCTCATTCCAATTACCGGACGTTTTTTGGGACATTGATAACTTTTTGTTTAAACTTGTATTAACCTAAATTTTTGACATTATATAATTCGGTCCCGCTCAGGACATTTATATACACATGTACCAAGAAAATACATAACAATGTAGGCCCTAATACATTTTTTATTTCAAAATTGGGTCTAAATCTCGTGAGGAAATCGTCCGTAAAATACGGACGAACGACATATTAAACTGGACGTTTGAGTCGGCTGGAATTGGAATCAAATTCCTTCTTAAATAAACACAATACGCTTACAATTACAATTACTTTTACAATTTAGCAACTCGATGAAGTAACAATATATCGCATACTGTGCAAAATTTGAGTTATAAACAACCATCACTTACTTCAAAATCTAACATTTTCTCCTCTTGTATACATGAAAATTGTGACAGCTGGGGCTGCTGTTCAAAGTAAACCAACCGACTGGTAAGCACAAATTTGGTTATAAATTCCATATTTCGATTTAAATGACCATTTTAATTATAAACAACAGCAAAAAAGAACGACAGCATATACATGTTTGCATTCGATGCACATGTGACTAAGAAATAGCAGATCTAAACTATGTCTAAAAAACCCCAATGACATTTCAGTTCAGAAAGAGACGACTATATTCTAATTTGCATTATCTTTTTACAAAATTTCCAGATCAAGCTCAGATTTTAAGATGGACTGAATCAAAAATCGGAATATAAAGTTCAAGTCTGCATTTAACATTATAGCGTGTGCTGTATTCAGGGGTGTGCATGTATACCCGTAGTTACGAGTAAACAATTCGATGGCGACGCGTGTAGAGGCTGTAGGATCCATCGTCAATTTAAATCAATGGTTCCGAAATTATGCGTGTAATTCTCCCAAAAAATCTAATTGTAGCTAGTCTATTTAAAGCACAAATAAAACAGACTATTCTAAATGTCAAGTTTCAAGTTAACCTCGTTTTACAAGTGTCAACACCACACGGCGGCTCGACACGTTGACGAAAGTTGGATGTAAAAACAACTCATGATTGTCTACAATCCTTTCTTTTTACGCTATTTGTTATCGATTTCTTGAAACATTGATTATAAGACATTCAAAATTTTGTAATTATATATATTTATTCCTTTTAAATAATGCATTATAACCAGTTAAATCGTCAGTATAAACAATGCAATAGTCACTGACGTGACACATGTACGCTAAAATTGACCTCGATTACGTTTTTGACGTTTACCGCAAACGACGTCAAAGAGCTTAAGGGCCCTTTTCTCGCGTTGCGCATCAAATGATGGTGTTTCAAGTAGTAAAAATCTACCCCGTATGTCACGGTATAGACAATTTCAGTGCATTTTTTTAAACTTTTATTGTATATTTCTTGCAATCTATAGATAAATTTATCCTAAAACATTAGGACTTAATTTTTGACACAATTACAGACAATGAATTGTATTTTAAAAATACTGAAAAATCTTTACCAAACCTGTGAACTAGTACCTTTAATGGAGAAGCATACGGACATCAAGTAAAAGAAATAAGTGGAGAATCACAAAAGCTTTTACTGTATGGACAACCATGTACTCAAAACAGTCCTATTACCAGACTTTCTGAGGGCGTTTTCAGTGATAACATTTTTTGTTTAAACGTGTATCAATTGAAATTGTGACACAATATAAATCGGTAAATGAGCTGGGGTGTGTTTTATTTCTGAAATCATGATTCTGATTAAGCATACAATCTTCATCATGATATTGCTGAAAATAAAACAGCTTGATTTGGCTTATTGTTTAAATATGGCTACTAACATTTCTGTGACAGGAAAGAAAATACTAATTGGGAGTGCCTGGCAGTTCCTTGAGTTCCAGAGCTGATCCGCTGGTCCGTCGAAACACCAGAAAGAAAATGAATTTCATGAAAAATGAATCACAAAAAGGGACTTCTGACTCACAGTCAATATTTTATCTTCATTCTTTTCAACCTACTACACATAATTACAAAATAAGGCAATTTTCGTTTTTAATTCGTATCTACAGTTAATCCTTGGATTTAAAGAGTTTTCACGCTTTATTTTGGGATTTCTTAGTTCTTAGGGGTTTCTTTGGTTTTTAAGTTCTTTGAGGTTCTTCGGGGTGTTTCGACGGACCCTAATGGTGTCAACTTGAGAAGGCCCTGCCGTCAGTGCATTCGGAACAACCTCGGCGATCATCTACGAAGATATATGTTTATCTGCGTAGAAGATATATCCGAGGTAGTTCCGAATGCTGTCAGTGTCAAATTCGGCATCTTTGATTGTATTTTCAAAAAAATGTTATAAAAAAATTATTGGACGGTAAAAATTTAAAATATTTTGCCAGTGAATCTAGGTTGTGATCCTGATTATAAAGAGAGTAGCAAAAGTCTTATTCCTTGATATGTGTATTATGGGTATTCTACCTTAAAAAACGACTGAATCACAATCATGATGGGTAATCAAGATTCGAATTCGTGTTAATAAAACACACCTCGGTCTTTTTAATTGTATAGACTTAAATAAAAGTGTTTCATCAATGTTAAAATCACCGCCAATAAAGTGCATACAGGCACACAGGAAGCGTTTTCAGATGGGGGGCTAATTTGTTCAGTTTTACAGAGCAATTGAGCATCTTAATTGTTCCATAAAAAGTGTTTGCAAAATTGTTTTTGAAGAAAAAGCACACACGTATAAATCAATTTAGTGTGACAGATTAAATAAAGATCCTCTATTACTATGACTGCTGAAAATATTGGAGGGGGGGGGGCTTATCCCCCCTACCGCCCTCCTGTTCCTACGGGCCTGGCATACATGGCTACACAAAAATCAAAGTACTGACAGTACTGACGCGACGGTGTCACTGGAATTGGAACTGCTAACTGAGCACTACCAGAGGATCGCAAGTAGTATGTGATGTTTGTGTAGCTGAGAAGCTCAGTTAAGTAAACAGGCGAAGATTTTGGAGACAATCCTGTAATTAAGTATTAAAACTTTAAACATTATTCTTGCATCATCCATTAAAAAAGTAAACGTTAATTTATATATTTACAGAAATGGAGCAAGAAGCTATTATACAACTGCTACTAAAAGACACGAAAGATCAAAGAACAGAGATGAAAGCTCAGGCCGAACTGATTCACGATTTGTCAATGCAACTAGAACATCTGACAGAGCAACTTTTTGAGAAAGAGCAGACTGTTTCTGAACTCATAAATGAACCAAATAAAATCTCAAACAGGCACTATTCTGCAGTCGAGAAACTCGAGGATATGTCTGGTGACAACCAATCTTCTAGAAATAAAACAACAACACTAAACGATGACAAAATCTATGCCAATACTTACAGTAAGACTAAACAATTGGACCAGACACGACGAATTGAGAAGAGATGGTCAACCAGACAACGTCGTCTACAACTCCCTGTGATGTCACACCTTCCTCGAAATAACGTTGCGTTCCGTGCTTCAAGTTCTAAAGATGGTAAAACTAGTAAAGGTCCGATTAATTCTTATACGGTGGATATGGAAATAGGAGGAAGTTTTGATAATTCCTCGGGTATATTTACAGCACCGACAACTGGGATGTATCTGTTCTCGTTATCATTTGAGATTATAGGTACTGATCAAATAATACTAGGAGCCGGTGTAGTAAGAAATAATGTTTACCTCAACATGATAAGGATATCCTATGATCTTCATAACAGGGACCAACGATCAGAAGCTGTCATCACTCACCTCAATGCTGGAGATAAAGTTATGGCGAAGATCTTTATTATTTCGAAAAATGGTAACACCATGATTTCGAAGTTTTCTGGCGTGCTCATTTCTCAAGGTTAGAAATTATGACGATAATATTACTGTCTACGCCACTATTTAAAAAATAAAGATTTTCTTTCTCTATAAATTGCCTAGAGTCCTCTATTCATCCCTTAACACTTGTCTCTATGAATATAAATAAGTAGCCCGGCTAGCTCAGTCGGTAGCACACAAGTCTACTGATCGAGGGGTCGTGGGTTCGATTCCCGGGCGGGGCATACTTTCGTGGAGTTTGGTCATGAGATAATATCTACGGCCATTCTTCTTACTACCACTGATTCTAAATAATGTAGGGCAGTAGTCACTGGCGAAAGTATGCGCTCAGTAGTTGGTTGACAGCTAAATCCAGAGATTTAGCCTTTCCAGGAACAGTGAGTAGGTTGACTGACCGCCGTGATATAACTTATAATGTGTTGCTATGGCGTTAAACCAAACAAGCAACAAACAAACAATGAATATAAAGGAATATAAAACAAAGGTCAACTGAAAGTGACATGTACTGTTTGTTTGTTTATTTTGTTTATTTTGACGCCGTAGCAACACATTTTATAGGTAAGTTCTTGAAACTGTTCCTCGAAACAGACATGGTTATTGATTTAATAAAGGGAAATAACCGCTGCGGGGAGTTTGGTCTATTTATAGTTTTAACTAGAACTATTTTTAGACACAAAAAACCCCACTATTTTTGTTGATATTTGGCAGTTTTTGCAAATATCAAGAGGCTTTGTCAAAAAAGAATTGTCAACTTGATATGCCGGTATATAGGTGCTCCAGCGACAAACAAAAGATTTATTCAAAGCTGCGCAGCTTCTTCCACAAAACAGGAAACTCGCAAATTTAATAGTATAGATGATAAAAATAATTATCACTATTATTATGAATAATAATTTTTATTATTATAATTATCATTTTTTATTGAAATCGGAACGTATTTGGTTAAGTCGATACAAGGGTCGCTACTAAACTACTAAAAACACCGCTGATAACAAGTATGGATGTACAATGCACCTTATATGACATGGGACCGTGCCAAACGACTGTGGGCATGTATATAATTATGTCATTTTTCAAATTCAAACTCTGGTCGCTCGATACGTAATGTAAATCCTCGTAGTATATGGTGCTACTTTACGGATTGGTCAAGCCATTAATTTGTAAATATTAATCTCCTGTGTTAGATGATTCCGAAATTTGATGTTTCTTTTTTTCAATAAATGATGATCCACATCTTTGTAAATCAATACCGTACACATCGCATGGCCACACTATTTGTCAAATCTTGTATAATATTAGTTCCTTTCATAGAGTATGAAAGTCAAATAAATGTGTACAAAAAAAGGAATCTCTTATACATAAAATGATAAACCACCTCCAACTCCATTATACATGTATATTTTGTCTAAAAGGTGATAAAGTCGATCAAGAACTAAAACAAGCTTAATAGAAAAGAATTTATATTTATCTTCAAAAGCAGTACCGTTTCTAGTGTAACAATAGTAATTGAATTAACATGCAATGATTACATCACAATCAATATGAAACAAAGTATATGGTTGAACATTGTTAATGCAGTATGAACATTCTATTCTTATATTGGCTTAAACAAAAGATATTTTGACGTTGGCGACGACAGACAACATATACATGTGGATGAACGATGGACAAAGTTATGTAACAGTCACTTAAATTTACCAAAATACATTTAAGGTGAGCTGAAACAATAAGCTGATATACAATGCACCAGTACAACTTATTAGTTCAAATATAGTAAGATTTCTTTCAACTTACGAAGGTCACGGCGCTTACCTTTGCAAATATGGACTAAACCATTATAAAAGAGGTTGTTACACCCGATTTCAAAGAATTTAGCAACATTATGAATAATTTCTTTACATTTTTGACAATTTTTCGCGTGCTTACACGTTTCAACCATGATGACCTAACTAACACTTTAAAGACATTTGGGTCGTTATATACACTCTTTGTGTGCACGAGATTCACGAGGGAGAAAAACTTGGATAATTTATAAAATACTGACACCATATTATAAATAAGATGGAAAAAACATAGCAAGGTTTTAGTCTGAAACAATATTATGCTACTGGGATTTGAACCTTAAACCTTTAGGTCTGACGGCCGACGCGTTACCACCGGGCTAAGGATATCAGTTAGTGAAATGTGTCAAAGTAATTGTAATTAACGCTTGCTAGGATTGTATTGCACACCTTTTCATCGCATTCGGATCTTCTTCATGAATATTCAATGCACTTTGACCTTCGTAAGGTGAAAGAAATCTCACTATACGTAAGATATCCAAGCGTAAATACATATGCAATTACACATGCATGTCATTTTCAAATTTCTGCTTTTATTGCTGATGGCTTGGTACGTAATGTAAATCCTCTGGAGTATATGGCGCTACTCTATAGGATTGGTCAAGCTATTTATTGTAAATATTAATCTCCTGTGTAAGATAATTCTGAAATTTCATGTTTCTTATTTTCAATAAATGATGATCCACACCTGTGTATATTCCTACTATACCCAATCATGACCACACTATTCATCAAATGTTGTATATATTAGTTTCTTCCATTGAGTATGAAAGTCAAATAAAGTCTGCGTGAAATTAAGCAATCTCTAATACATAAAATGATAGTACACAGATGATAAAGTCGACCAAGAACTATAACAATCTTAACAGACAAGAACATATTTATTTACAAAAAAACTGTACAGTTTCTAGTGTTAAACAAATCTAATTAAACAAACATGCAATAATTACATCACAATCAATATGAAACATAGTATATGGTTAGCCGATGTTACATGCAACACATGCTAGCTTTCGTCTCTTACGGCTTGGGCAGAAAAAGATTATGGCAGTATAAAACAAAGCATATGGTTGGACAATGTTCATGCATGCAGGGTATGCTATCTTTCGTCTCTTACGGTTTAGACAGAAAAAGATTGCGGCATCGTTGACGATGGACAACAAAATAAATGTAAATGAACGATAGATAAAGATAGGTAACAGTAACTTAAATTTACCAAAATATATTTAAGGTGAGCTGAAACAATAAGCTGATATACAATGCACCAGTACAACTAAATAGTTCAAATACGTAAGATATGCAAGCGTAAATACTAGGCAATTACACATGCATGTAATTATCAAATTTCTGCTTTTATTGTTGATCGCTTGGTACGTAATGTAAATCTTCTGGAGTATAAGGTGCTACTCTATAGGGTTGGTCAAGCCATTTTTTGTAAACATTTATCTCCTGTGTAAGATGATTCTGAAATTTCATGTTTCTAATTTTCAATAAATGGTGATCCACACCGTTGTATATTCCTACTATACCCCATTCATGGCCACACTTTTTGCAATGCATCATATACTTGTTGTGCATGCCATCAAAAAAGGTACTTTTCCTATGTTCACGTCTGGTAACCTTTGCTGGAAAGTCAGGATCAATGACAACATTATGGGTACCCATCTCACGGACATTTGAGACGTAACAAGCAAACTTGTTACACCTCCCACATAGAATATCATGATCATCATCCGACTTCCTTGACTTCTTATAATGTTCAGTGTTGACTTTGTAATGATACTTATTAATTTCTTCCTTCTGAAATACTTTAGCTTTCATTCGAATGTGCCTGGGTTCTAGATCATCTATTCTTTTCAAAGCTCGGTACATCATCGAAACCTTATATGCGTTTATTCTGTCTTGTTCTAGCAGATCTTCACCGGCCATCAAAGTAACTGTAGCATTCTTCTGACGAGCTCGACCTGATAATTTATAAACCATACGTCTGTGACACATTTGGATTAAGAAGCAATGAAACATTGTATACAATTACTGCTGTACGTGTATCGTATAACGGGTTAACCTCATATAGCTTAAACTAGGGATGCGCGATAATACCGGTATACCGGTATATTGCAATACGTCTCAAACACAATACGTACCGGTACGGTCCCGCAATATATCGCGATATTTTTATCTTAATCTAATAGACTGAAATTGCATACTCGAACCTGTTTTGCATTATTTGTGGCCGAATTCGACCGGAATCTTTTTCATTTTTGGTTTTCCATTAATATATTTTAGCATAAAGATCTAGAATAAAGTATTGACATATCTACCTGTGACGACTTTAACATTAAGTAGAGGTGTTGGAACTGATTAATATTTTTCATTATATGATATTGGGTTAGATACGAAAAGAATATATGTTTTCGTAAAATTTAGTTGACGTCATTAATTTTTTTTTTTCAATCTTAACCTTTTCCTATTTTATACGTGTCCGCATTTTACTCTTATCCTTTAAATTGTTGACCGCATTTCCCTCTATATCTGTATCGTCTGCCTAACGCGTCTGCCTTTTGGACTTATCAGTGATGTCCATCTATATACACATGTATTAGAGCTTTACTTTATAATATGACAATATATGAAAATAGTGGCACTTATAGTCTCTTAAACTAATGTCAGCTATAAAAATCTATGAAATTCTTCTGCAATGTCTTTAACACACCCTTTGAAATGTTTAAATTGTTTCAATAAGTTGTATAAGAAATATATGACAGAAAAGAAAATTTTTTTCCTACATCTTTTGTCCTTATTGTATTATAAATAAATAGCTACAAATTATTCTAACCCCTAAGAAACTAAGTAGGTATCAAGTTTGTTGCAAAACGTGCACACTTCCCTGTACACATCCATACATACAGTATACTACAGTGGATGCTTTACCTATTATTTGGCAGAAGGCAAATCAGAGGAAGCTCTATATAGCGATGGGTTAATGCTTAATATGTAATTCACAATTGGCATGCTGACACTATCAGTCTATCGGCATAGTGTCGCAAAGGAACTTTCGATTTAAGTAAGATTTGTAATAATGCTTATTTTACTGGACAAAAGTTGAGTCTTAAATGTTGCATTGGGATAAATAAAGCTTTCACAATGTATAATTGTGTTTAATCTTCGTATTGTCATTCAAATACAAGCATGGATTCTGAAAAAAGCTTATGTTATAAACTCCCAATATATCGCAATACGTATTGCAATACGCTGCATGATATCGCAATATATCGCAATACGAAATTTCCGGCGATACCCATCCCTAGCTTAAACACTTCTAAGTTTCAGAATTTGTGAACATAAATTTTTGATGCTAATGGGTCAATGTGAAACACACCTAGGTTAGCGGACCTCGGAAGTAAATATAGATATGCGTGCGCAGCGCTTTGTTGTAATGAGCAGGTGCACAAAGCGATTTTAAGGGTGAATGCTGATAGTATTTTTTCATTATGGGGACTGCTGCCCCACACCCCGCTAAAATATAAAAATAACCAACAACAAAAACCGTAAGAGTTATCAAAAATAATTTATTTATGAAATGAAGAAACAAAATGGCGTCCAAAATTGTAAACAATGGTCTGCATAGCAACGTCCGAGCATGCGTGATATATAGATTAAAATATGGTCAAAACATCCGGGATCCGATAAATTAGATTCTATCCGATCACTTTATATTAAAGTAAATGGACTGATAAAATCATTATGAAATTGCAATGTATATATCATATCTTTGGCGAATCAGAGGGTAAGAAAAAAATAAACAATTTCTTTATCAGCATTTGAATCCATAAATGATACTAGTACAGATAGAATTAATCAAATTATAATTCTATTGGGCAAATTAGATAATGACTTCGTTGCTACGATACTAATTTGATAAAATTGGTTGACAAAAATTGTAATTAGAGATTTTACACATGTAATACACATATTGCAGACACGAATATTTACCTTGCATTTGAATCTTTGTTATTTCATTACCAGAATATTCATAGCTTAGAACAATATTGCATTGTGGAATATCTATACCTTCACTACCAATTGATGTACAAACTAGCACTTTGTAAAATCCATCACGAAACTTCTGCAGAATGTCTGCCTGTTTGCTTTCCGTCATGCCTAGAGGTTTACGAAACAACACAAGAAGTATAAATCCTAAATACATGTATATAACTATTTTGTACATATATCGAAATATAACTACCAAATGGAAAAGAATAATTGTAATAAGAGATGCCCGCCTATCAGCCATGCTTAAATTTAATTAAACTATGAAACTATTCTATAACTCTAATTCTTTAGCAAATAATGTATCTTAAATAGCATTTACTAACCTTTAAGTTATATTCTTTAGCAAATATTGTACCTTAACATTTACTTTAGATCTTTAGAAAATATGGCACCTAAGCGTTTTGTATTGGGGTAACAATTTGTCTCCAAATTGTATCTGAAGTAAGCTTTCCTTTATGTCCAATGAGCCCCTGTTTTGTTATCTAATTATGTAATATGTATGTATGTATGTAAAAACAAAAGAAAGTGACAAACCTTCGTCGCCTCCTCTGTCTTCCTTCCCATATAAAGGACTAGTTCTATATCCCGCAGTTTTACCAATATCATTTTCAAGAAATTCAGCCAATGCTTTACATGTTGCTCTGGCTTTAACAAATACCAATGCCCTAGATTCCTCACCTTTACTGATTAGTGATTTCTTTAATGTATCACTCAATGTTCTAACATTAGGATTTTCCATTGCTCTTCCTTTTAAATTAATTTTCTTCTGAATTTCTAAAAGTAATTACAATGATTATTGAGAAGTAATTTCTTAGAATGCTTTAGTATAAATGTCCCAATTAAATCATACTACCAAACATGACCAAATCTAGCACCTAATATGCAATGTCTGTGATAACTAACATTCACAATCAGATCACTAACTTTATGAGGTCAACGCTTATCATCATCGCTTCATTTGAACTTGTCGATTATACGATCTTTACTTTGAATTGTGGCACAACTATCACTTCTCATATTGTAAATATTATACATGAGCAGTTATTTAAAGAGCAATTGTTGCTTTTAACTCATCTATAACAGTTTGAAGTGTTAGTTTTTAAAATGTTCAATAATCTTGACACTGTACTAATTAAATAAGAGTTCCGAATTTGAGGATACAATAAAAACTGACGGACGACTTAAAATAAGTTACAGATTTTTGCTTTAACAGTGTCATGTCCAATACAGCTCTAAAATCATTAATCTAAATAACTCAAATTGTCAACTTACCCATAAACTTCTTGAACAGTGCTTTCTCCATTTCCGTATGTTTGTCTTTATTAAAACCGTCTGATTGATGTTTTCCCGCCAAAAACTTGATGACATCTTTGTATCTAAGAAGCTTGTTGATTTCAAGCGCAGAGTTGTATGTCTAAAATTAATTTGACATTACTTATGACAGTCTACGAAATTAGGATATGACAGTTGTTGCCCGCACAGATCATTTAAGCAGCTAGCACCATATCTTGTTTGAAGAAACTTGGTTTCCCAAAAGAAATATTTGGTTGCTCGAACTAGATATTAGTTGTCCCGGGCCACCGGTCACCCACTAATTTTGTAGACTGCACATGGTATTTTTTGAGAACATACATGTATAGCCAATTATAATATATTGTACTCCATTTTAAATCATATCCAGTCGCATTTATCATACATAAATTCATCTGTTTCGGCATAATACGGCATTACACATGCCTCAAGCCATTTAAAACATTTATGGCAATGACCTCACATCATTGACAAATTATCAATGAAATTTGTTATGACTTCAAATTTTTAACAGTATTATCTTTGGTTGCAATTATATTTGACTATAACAAAAATGTATTATTATGTTGAAGATTTCCTATTAGAAAATACACTTGTTGAATTATACGATATGTTGTGACAATTCATTGTTCTTCGATTAAATCAACTGCCGTCAGCTTAATTTTACAACTATCAAAAACGTATTTATTTATTTAAATCTCACAGTGCAAGTTACACAATACATGTAGATCACAATTAAAGTAAGCTATGAGAGTTTATATCATGAATTTAAACAAAACAAATAAACATACGTACGAAAGAAACAACTCACATTTAAGTATCTTGCACAAGCGCAAATGTCTCTGGATGCACCAAAGTCATCAACTTTTTGTTGAGCTGTTTGAAACAGATCAACTGTCCATTTATTGTAAACTTGTGACTCTTTGTCAGAAGGTTTGGATTCCGTGACTAAGTCAACAATATTTGGTAGGAGAAAAGCAATTCCTGTTAAAATCAAACGTAAAATGATTATATGACAAGGAAACTGGCAACTTGAAATCTGAAATAAGTATATATAGGCATTGCAAATACATTTGTATATTTAATTTATTGTATGTGATTTTAGTAATATTATCGATATTTATGCATGAAGAAACACACTCAATTGCTCACATGACTCTAGAGATCAATTTCGTTTTATAGATTAAAACTATTTTGAAAACATATCATCAACTTAATGATTCGAACATTCACAAAAACGTAATACTATTATTGCCGTGCCAGGCAAGCAAAATTGGGACTCTAGAAAGACATTAGCGGGTTTTATACTTCTTAATTCCATGGTAAGACCTACATGAAAATGAGAATAATCGAGCACACATTTATTATACCTTCCAATAATTCTTCAGTTTCTTCGATACCAATAATCAATATGTCCCTACATGGGTCAACGGCTGGTTTCTGTAGAGGAATTCTTTCTGAAAATACGTCAATTTAGATAACTAGATTTTTGACCAGAACATCCACAGATATTACACCAGATCATAATAGCTTGAAAAATGCATCAAAAGTTGTCGAAACAATGATGAAATTAACCTGACAAACTAAACTTCAATCTTGTTTTCAAACCTTCACAAGTTTGTACACACTTACATTAACAATCCTATAAAGAAATAATTATATTTCCTGAAGCAAGTAATTACAATATTTGTCGGTCAACTGCATCATTTAATTTTGTTTTGTTATTAATATTCTAATGAAATAACAATTCTAAATGATTAATATGAATATGAATATTATGCTACAGGAAGTTCAATGGGCAAAAAGATAAGCTCTAAGACAAAAAATACCACTGCATAAGCATTTCTGTGAGGTGTATTAAATTAATAACTTTAGACAAGAGTGACTTTTAATAATATCCATAACAAGTTTACCTGTTTCTGCCAAAATTATGTGCTTTTTAAGAGCCTCAATATTGTTTTTCACCGTAGATAGATGTGTTACATCAAGACATGCCATCACTCTAATTATATAGTCTACAGCTTCTTCATCTGTGCGAGATTTACCAACACCAATAGATGCTGTCAAACCTACGACCTGAAATATGCATAGATATAGTTATAGTGCGTAAAGTTTGACCCCGATCTGACCTTTCACATTTGCATCTAATAATTATCTACACCTATCCCGACGAAAATCACGCCTATTTTTCACTTCGGCGGCGCTTGTAAGTATGTTTATGTGTTAAATTTCAACACATAATCATCACGGCCACGGCGTAATCGAGCAATAATACTGCATTTGTATTCAATGTAATGAATATTCTTGCATATAGGACAGGTCGGGGTCAAACTTGACGCACAATACCATCTATCAATTCGTACTCATTTGTTCGTTTAACCAAAATGATATACCCAAGAAGCTTGATTTGTTAAAATAAACGCACAATAAAACTTCAGTTGATATTTAAAAAGAAATTTGACAAAAATGTAAGAATCAGCATCAGAGACGATCTTGCAAGGAGTACCAAAATATGCAATTAACTGAATCTTAAGTAATAGTAAACAAATTTTGTTTTAATGAAAGTAACCAATTCTTACTAATTGAATTAAATTTGATGACGGTAATTTTGTCTATGAAGATAATTATAGTGTTTTAACAACATATATTATAGACCTTAGACTTCACACAAACGTTCATACGTTCAACACTAACAAACCTGTGGTAGACGATTATTCCCTTGCTCTTTTTCGACCAGATATTTTCTCATAAGTCTATTATAAGGCTCGTCCCCTCTCGTGTGATGACACTCATCAATTATCAGTAATGAGAACTCTGATAATGATTTTACAGTTGAAATCTCAAGATTGTTTACCAGAATTTGTGGTGTAAAACATAATATATCATATAATTCCATGAATATATTCAATTGCTTGGAATCTTCATTCTCGCCAGTAAGATGCTTCGTCTATAAATTGTTAAAAAAATAAAACAATAAATATGGTTGCTAAAATGGTGCCGATTTTGCAAAAATAAAATTTAACATTCTTATCAATATTTTTCAATATTTTTGTTGATTATGTCACCTTTTGTCACCAAGCTGAACACTTTCATGATGGTAGAACTTTTACTTTAGCTTACATTCACAATTAACATACCTATGTCAGCACTTATAGCTCGATTTGAGAACTTGTTACAAAAACTTAGATAAATCTCTATCTAGTCCACTCTATCTAGTCAACTCTTATCACTGTTTACCCATAACGTAACCACCTAATAACTTCAAAGAATGTCCAGATGGGGTTTCAACAATTACAGAACTGGTTACACTATACCTACAATGTACCATTTAATTCGCAAATTGCACACAACTTGAGTAAACTCTAATTTATAACTAATATCTCATATATTTTGCTGCTTGGAATGTAAAAAATCTAACTAAGTAGCCAACTTGCGTTTAGTGCTTGCCTGCTTGGGAATAAAATGTCTTAAAAGCAATAAAAATCATATTCTCCGACAAAAATGTGTCTTCTATTACAATTAATGTGTAAGTGTAAGTTTTCTACCCATTGAAGACAACACATTATCGACACCCACCACGTTTTATAGAATTAAACAAAAAATTGCAAAACGCCACATTGAAAACAATCATAATATAATAAACTACACACCTTATACATTGGTAGATATTTTCCTATCCTGTCTGCTTGTTGTTTAATTAGCAAACTTGTTCTTGCCATGACAGCAACTCTACGAGGTCCTAAATACATTAAGAAAATTGTAACTACATGTATGTAGAACTACAGATAAAATAAATAATAAAAATATCAATACTTCTGTGCATAATCCAACAAAAATTATTTATAAATAGTGGCTATACTGTGTATATCTAATTAATAAAAACAGTCAATTACTGGATGAACATACTGCTGATAGTTTTTAATATTTTAATAAAATATAATGTTTTAGACGTTGCTTTAATAGTACTTATATGTATGTGTACATTTATCTTCGTAAACATTTACTGTTTATGAAAACAGACACATTGTCAACTGTGAGTTCACACCAATGTTTATGCAATGCGATACCATAAATTGCATTACAGGTTAAGGACTAGTTCTGGCTTCCGAAACTAAATAAACCGCTTTTAATATTTTTATTTTCATCAGATGCGGCATTAAGGCCTTAGGCTTGTATTTAGGGCGTATTCACCAAATGTCTATCTTATTCAAATGCAATGACTTGGTTGATTTTGAAAAAAGCAGAAGCCAGTAGACCTTTCCATTACTTTTAGCATATTCAACAAACTCTTTAATGGTTACGTTTACATCTTGTCCCACAAAAAAAGAAAATATGGCTATGTGTTATGGCAAATATATTGTACTTCAATCATAAATGTTAAGCAGGAAATTTTCGATACTTATTAAACTCTACCTTTTTTCGTAGACTTTTGTAAATGTTGTTTGATAATTTCTAGAGCTACCCACGTTTTACCAGTTCCAGTTTCAGAGCATATGATTGTATTCATTCCCTGTATGGCTTTTTCAGCTAATTCAACTTGGTAAGATCTAAGCTCATACATAGTTTGATTCTTTCGAGAGCTTTCTGTATAATAAAAACATAAAGAGAATAATAATTAACGTTTTTCATGTGTATATTCATATGTTATTAGTTTTTATTATGTCAGCATTAACTGATTTAACAAGCACAGTTTTAATATTAATAATAAACATTATTATATTTATCTTTATTTTACGTCGCCTGAAAATATACAATAATTGACATTACTATGGCAACTCTTGTCATCATTATATAATCTTAAAATGTTCTATTTGATTAAGTATTGCGATTTCAGACCATTATCTAATTTAGGAAAAATGTTCCTACATTCAGCCATTCTGCTATTTAGATAACATATTCTGATGGTCCAACAATGGCAATTTACTGCACAGTGTAAGAAATGTACATAAAGATGCGTTTTACCTTCGTTCTCTTCATAATCAGAACCCATAGAATCTGAATCATTGTCTGAACTATCACCATCTTTATTGAGAGGAACATTTTCATCATCCGAAACTTCTGGAATAGGTAACATAACATGAACACGAAAATTCACACACATCAATTTGTTTTACTTGTACAGTGGCTATACATATCCATCATAAGGATCACTTTGGTTATTGCAAAGTGGTGCTGATGTGACTAAGTTTCAGGACCAAATAAACTTCGTTTGAGAAGACAACTGTCCCTTTATTAAGACTATTCCACTATTAAGACCAACAGTTTTGATGGCTCTGTAAAAGCATAATATAGGAACTATAGGAGTTATTTTCGACTTATTTTCAATGAAATTGGAATTAAACATTTATCTGTGTATTTTTTGACAGAAAATTTAAATTTTGTATTAAACTGCATTTTGATATAAAGAAGCTTCATATTTTACTGTGCTAGAGTGGTCAATCAACAAAGCAGTTAAAAGAAACTTAGTAAACACACCTATATTTTTCTTCAAAGTTGTTTCATCATGCAGTTCTGTCACGTTTATATTGAGATTACTTCCAGACTCTACATTTTGTTGTTTCATATCCGATTCGTCCAGAGAATATGATCTTGGAGGTACAGGTGGTGGGGCTTGATCAAGTTCCATCTCCCCTTCACCATCGTCTGATAATGAAACATGAAATATCTTTAAAGACATATATGTATATAAAAAGATACATTTGTTCTGAAATATAGTTAAGCAAAAGGTCCCAAATTGTCCATAATTTGATATATCATGTCACATTTTTT
The DNA here is from genome assembly GCA_025267735.1 of Mactra quadrangularis. NCBI lineage: Eukaryota > Metazoa > Mollusca > Bivalvia > Venerida > Mactridae > Mactra > Mactra quadrangularis. The sequence goes on along the minus strand of CM046311.1, from coordinate 7,269,184 downwards.
TTCAATTGAGATTTTAGTTATCTGAAGTCATGTACGCTGGCTAACATTTATACTTATTATATATATAGCGTACATGACTTCAGATAACTAAAATCTCAATTTAAAAAACAATGTGACATGATACATCAAATTATGGACAATTTGGGACCCTTTGCTTAACTATATTTCAGAACAAATACATCTTTTTACAATTACTATAATAATTTCAAAAATCACACTGAGAAATTAATGTCTTATGGTTTAAGTCCAGCGTTTTCAGGATCCATCGTAAAAATGATAATCCTTATTGTCCAATAGGCGTCACAAGGCGCTCAGAATATTAGAGAATTCAATCGCAGTGATAAGGTGCAATTTTAAACAACGTGCTGTTTACATTATTGCTGAAAACCTCAAAGTTATCAAATATTTAATGTTCTTTGTATACATTATTGTCATTTTAACAGTGCATGTTTGTTTGTACCACATGAAAAATCCAATGAATAAGATTGCTTGATGAAAAAAAGGTCAAGGGAAATCATTATGTGATCGGGTAGAGCAATAAGAATGTCAGTATCAGGAAATTTTACAACTAGAAATAGATTATGATTGTTACCTGTGATTACATGTTCAATGACAGACATATTGTTCCTATAACTTTCTGTTGCCTGACAACTACCTGCAGTTTGCCATTTGTCTAAAGCTGTACAATTATCTGAATTCTGATTGGATGATGTATCAACTCCTTAAAAAGAAAATAAAGAACATTTTAGGTTTTTAATATTCGAGGTAAAGTTATGATGAGGCAAGTTCGATGAGTCGGCCACTGTAAATAATCTAATGAAAATGGTTTTTGAAAACAATTTAAAATATAAATGAATAAATAACAACATCGGTCCAAGTCTACTCACCTAACCATTCTAAAAACGTATGTTTGTTTGAAATAAAGTCAGGGTCCATGTCTTGTACAAGGTGTTCATATCCTAGTTCCATCATTGTGTCTAGTAACACAACATACCACTTTCTAGGAGCCACTTTTCTCTTCATTCTGTCCAGTAGCATCACATTACCATCAAATTGTCCCTTGTTAGTAACTTCACATTGTATATTGTCCATGTCAATTTCATTTAATATCTTTTCACTGTAAAATCTTATTGTAATTTCCGTACATGGTAAGTTCTCTGCTAGTTTGTTGGTAAAGTGTTGAATTACTTGATGTATATGTGCTTCTATTTCATCATTGTCATCATTTGGTGACATCAAAGAGCGATAGATGTATTCATACCCTAGTAGAGAAGAAGAAACAATAATAAACAAATTACAGTAAAGTTTTACTTATGGAACCATCAAAATCAAAGGTCTTTATCAGCAAAATAGTCTATATAGACATAGATAAAATGTCATTGCGAACGAAACTGTTCTTAATTATTGTTCTCTGCAATACAAAAATGTAATGAGCATATATATAAACAATTGTTTCCAGTGATGGTCATAAAATTGCAGCAATCATATCTATGTTTAAATAATGTAATTTACAACGTGATATGCAGCCAAGCCTAGCCCGTATATAGTTATCAATATCTAACTATGGGAACATTTTCCTTCTCAATGTTAGCATTTGGAACTTAGAATTTGTCAAACATCAGATAATATTTGCAAAACTAAGGTGGGTATGTAACGGAATTTGTATCAGAACTTGTCTGAACATCCAATTCTAGCTGGCAGTGAGAACCATCACAAAAATTATCTTAAACAAAGACAATTAATATTTTCTGGTAGTCTTAATATATGCGCCATGCAGCATGTGGGTTGTTAAACATTAAAAAAAATAAGTTCACAATTATGTTAAATATCAACATTACTCCCTAGCTTAATGTAATTTAGAGGCGCTTTAGGCAAAGTATAATCCTTCAGGGGTGTTAAACCTAAGCTAACAAACCTGTTTCTTGTAATGCATCCATAAAAGCTTTCCATTTCCCAGGATGGTTAGATTGTAACAAACACTCCATCATTTCTTCGTTAGCTTTATAAGTGTCATTTTGCATCATGGTTTTTACTCTGGAGTGATCCTCTACAAAACCAAATTGAAAACATATCTTAACAGTGATAACGGAAGTCAAAAGAGGCTAAAATGGTCATGTGTCGATCTTGTGAGTTAAGTTTTTATCAGTACATAACTGATGACATACAACTTGTTGAAATGATTATTCGTGCAGTAATAGGAGTCATTTTAAAAAAGCCGGAAATAAACAAAAAGTGGTACTTTGAATGTTATGACTTTTGTTTATAAAACTTTGATTTCAGGTTATGTAATTCCAACCTTACTTAACAAAGAAAATGTGATGTAAGGAGGCCTTAACAATCGTAAAAATGGAACTAAGATTCAAACCAGTAATGCTGTACTACCTTAAAGACAGACTTGGTCACCATACTATATGACTATTTTTCAGGGGCAGTGTCAAATGTCACTCCAATTAATTTTTTGAATGCTTATATCTAAAAATCATTATAATTTTGAATTTGATTTCTGATTATGTGATTCCAACCTTACTTAGAAAACAGACTGGAATGAAAGGATGAGTAACCAAATCCTGAAAATGGAAATGAGATTCCAACCAATAACCCTGTACTAGTAAGCGATAAAGCTAAACTTTGTCATTATATGAACTTTTTTCAGTGGCAGTGTCAAGTGTCTTTCCAGTAGGCGGATGGTGGTTCAAGCAATATCCATTCCCATGAATGTCAAGATGCCTAAATTAGTACGATTTTTAACATCATTCATATTTTTCAAGCAATATAATTTTTTTTACTTACTGTCTGTTATCACTGATGATGAAAGAAGTTGAGTCAGTAGCTTAGGTTCTTTTACTGATTCCACAATTTTAGGTCTAAGAACCCGCAGTCGTTGCTCAAAGTCCATTTCAGAATCTGCAAAATAGTATGATTATGTTTCTTCATCGAATTTTAAAGTAAAAGTATGCATAGAAATAGGTTTTCAATACTTAAAACAATAGATTCCATCACAATATGTTAAAGATTAATAAATGGGCAGTAATTTCAATAAATTATGCTTGTGAACTTGTGAGACAAGAAGAAGTGTCTACCCGGCTGGGGGGGTCTGAAAACTAAACCCTCCTAAATCCGCCACTGAAATGTTCAAGTGTTACGTCAATTTCACTGTGTACAGTGCTCTCAAAGAAATTTCTGTGTTTTAATTAAATGATTAGAAGCTCATTTAAGTGTATAACCGCACACTGTGGATCGTTGAAATGGTCAAGCATTATGATATTTTTGTACTTTTAACATTAACTTGTATTCACATGTACATAATGTATACGTGTTAATAAACCAGGTGCGGATCCAGGATTTTTTTCTGGGGGGGGGTTCGACATTTTTCTAAGAAGGGGGGGGGGGTTTCAAAACTTTTGAAATAAAACCACATTATACCCATTTTGCAAAATAATGCAACAAATTGCTAATAAAAAGTACATAACCATGAAATATATGTTAAGCACCGAGAAAAAATGCTTCGTGCTACTAAAAAATGACTTACATTTAAATATTTCATTAATGAACAGGTACATTTTGGAAATTCTAGGGGGGGTCCAGACACCCCTGATCCCCCGCTAGATTCGCCTAGGTGAACGGCATTAGATCCCTTTAGCTCGTTTATATGGGTAATGCGTTTGTAAACATGACAATTTCCATTAAAAGTTGGGATGAAAATTTTCTACATTTTAGAAGTTTAGTAAGTGTAAACAAACTGAACAATGAACATATGTAATATTATATAAATGCTGAATGAACAAGAAATGTCTTAAAAAAGACAAACGGCGTCGATTTAAAAACAAGAGGGCCCAAAGGGCCCTGGGTGCTCACCTGAAGAAAAGGTCAAAGGTCACAGAAGAGCCATTTACAGAGGACCACTAATGTTAAAACCTATTTTTTTACCCAGTGACCTACTTATCCAACCAATCAGACCTATTTGAACAATTTTGGTAGGGAACCACCCACGGACCATTCCTGTTGAGTCTGGGCAAATTATCATAAGCGGTTCAAGAGAAGATGTTGTTTGAACTTTTCTTTATATAATTCAATGTAATATTGTGATTCATGGGGTGGGGTCAATTTTGACCCAGGGGCATAATTTGAACAACTGTGATGGAGGACCTCTAGATGATGTTATATACCAAATATGAAAGCTCTAGGCCTTGTAGTTTCAGACAAGAAGATTTTTGAAAATTGCATTGTGAAAACCTATTCATTAATGCTACAAAACAAAAATTATGAATTTATTCTTAAGGTTCTGGAACTGTAATGGTGACCTTCCACAATTCTTATACTGATATTGTTTCTTGAATCTATACTATTAAAGACATTGAATGCTGAAATTTTAAAGAAATTTACCGTTTGTAACTTAAGTTATGTGCATTTTTATAACGTGACCCTTGATTTTCAGAAAGACCGTAAATTGTGCTGGGACAAAAGGTGAAAGAACTTTTTTTTTCAAATTCTGCTGTTTTATTTCCAAGTTTTAATCCATTTTCTTGTTATACAGTCATGTAATGACAAATCAGAGCAACCAGGTTACACTTTGGACAAATACATATAAAAATACAGAGATTTGCATACATGTACCCCCAAGCAAAAATCCAAGTTTTTGAGAATGTTAAAAAATTTACCCTATCTTTAAAAGCAAATATCTCAAGTTAGAAGTTAGTTAGACACATGCAACTAGTTTTAAAATTTTCTGCAGTATTAACTGCCCATATAATGAAAAATTTAAGAAATTTTACCGTTTCTAAAAATTTTTATAAGAATTTGTATGAGATTACTGTACTGAAACTGCAAGAGATTTTATAGAGAAAAATAACGTCAAAATGGTCAATTACAAATAATACTACTTTATACAAATATATCATCTAAAATTGGTATCTGAGATGGAAAATGTATGTTAAACTCTGCATTATCATATAAAAACCTTCTCTCCATTGCTTTTTGGCAAGCTTGAGGGGACTATTTGGGGATTAAACTTGTACCAGCTATGTTTTCTGCTGTTGTCGTTTTTTGCACTAACAGTTGGACACTAGAGTTAGTAATGCTGGCATATTATGTGCCTTAGCTTTCAAATTATGCTGTTTATTGTATTGTTTTTTTATAATTAGAATATGATGATATTAAAAACAGAAAATGTGCAACGATTTTGTCTTTATATGCTGACTTTGGTACGATTATTTGTGGGAATTCGGCAATAAATCAATATAAGTTAAACATTCTTTCCAGTTTATCGATATTTGTGTAGTTTATTTTACCTTTGTTCATTTTCAGTACACAAAATAGATTAAACAATCAAAACCCCATTTTGCCCCAAATTCTCCATTTCGTCCATTTCGCCTCAAAATCTCCATTTCGTGTTTCAGTCATACCCAATTTACATCGCAAAAAAAGATGAAAAAAAATGTATTTTACACCTGTACAAACAGAATCAACGCAAAAGTTATGATCCACTACGGCTTTTCATTGTTTTATGTCGATAAACCATTATTTTTACGATAACTAACTACGATCACGCTGTTGTAGAGCGTCTGGTTTCGCCATTTTCGGAAAATGCGTTACCCTATGACTTCTGGAAAAACCCAGAAAATTTCTAAAAATAGCAATTACGAAACTTGACGAAGATAGGTAATCGGGAAAAAACCGGATTGTATCGAGTGTCGAAGTTTACCGAAGTTAGTTACAGTTCCAGAACCTTAAAAGTTACGTACCAATAACTGTGCGGATTAATAAATATATGTGGAGCTGTGACTCTCAAAGTGTAAACCCCGGAAACTGGACGTAGTGAGGCTAACTTAATAATTATTGGGTAATATGTCAGACTTTTTACTAGAAACCGGTTCACATCTGGAGACGTAATTCATTTTACCCATAAAATATTGTGTTTGACACGTAACTTTTTATTGTTACAATATAAAAAAACACTTTGGAAAGCAATAGAAGTCTACCCCAAAAAAATAATCTACGAACGAAGCAAAATTTCGTAAAACACTGCATTACAATAGTGTGGCCTTTATTTTTTCGCGCGTGTCAGGGCCATCCAATCGAAGAGGGGATTTTCTCTGTTTCCCCCGTACGTCATTTTCAGTGCTTATAAAATCATCCAATAGAACGGCGGATTTCCGAAATCCCAGACAGCGTCATTATACAGAAATGTAGATCAAAATCCAGCTTAGACAGCTACGCCGAAAAAAGTGGTCTGTTTTAATCAGTAAATGATGTTTATGCAAAAACTTATTCGCCTACATGTAGTGGGAAACTTTATTTTAAAGTACATAAATATGCATGACCGAGTATACCACCTGCAATATCGCTGTTAAAGTATTAAAAATATATAATGAAAAATATTTTCTTTATGGAAATATAATGTTTACAAAAACGAACTATAATCACTATAGCTATGTTTTGCACTGGAAACCCTGTAGATTAATAACAATAATTAAGACTCATAAATATGTCTCGTGAAAAAGATAACATAAATAACCAATTAACAATTAAATCAAAAGATTTTATCAATGTCGGTATATCACAGTATCTCTGTGACAGATAAAACGTTATCAATTAATAAATAAAACTTCGAAATAAGTCAATTAAACTTACCTATAGCGAGTCCAACTTCTTAGGTAATCGCTTATGACAGACGATCAAAACATAAAAATCTATTTATAAAATTGGAAATTCCCATACTGTGCGAGTTCAGAAATTAAAGGTATACACTCTTGAATTGTTAATTATGTAATTTGAAGAAAAGCTGATGCAAACCTCGAAAATTGAAATGCGAAATTTATCATAATTATTGTTATGGTAACTGGATTTGCTCTGGTAAAGATTGATTTGAAAATTCACTTAGTAAACCATGGAGAAAAAAACTACTTGTACATTGTACACTGCAGGGGCGGATCCAGGATTTTTTCTAGGGGGGGGGGGTCCGAACTTTTCTAGGGGGGGGGTCCGAATCTCATTGCAGAAAAAATGCAACATATTGATAATAAAAACTACATAACCATTAAATCTTTGTTAAGCACCGAGAAAAAGTGCTTCATGCTACTTAAAAATGACTTACAGGCAAGAAATACTCTAATGGACAGGTACATTTTCCAAATTCTAAGGGGGGGTCCGGACCCCCTGACCGCCCCCCCGCTGGATCCGCCGATGCAATGTATATTCGAAACTAAAATTGTACTGCAAATACCAGTGTTTAAATTTAGCATAATGAAACGGAGTAATAGTTTAACTCCTTCAAAACGCCGTTTTTACAAAAAAGTACTGTTTTTTTTTTCAATAAGATAAACCTTTTTCATAAAATGTAACTCAAAGACATATAAATAGACTATATATCTATGATGTATAGCTCATTAAAAGGGTTGAACACTCCACGTTATGCCATAAAATGATGAAATATTAAAAAAATGAATACCTTACTTTCAGGGTGGGTTTTTTATACTTTGACTCTTACTGGTCACAAAATGTCACCTGGTTCAAGCACGTGAATCTTATCGTACATGTATACATGTATTGGTGGACCATCCTTTATGAACTCATGTTTGCAGACAATCAACGAGTCTATACCTTTAAAATTATACCGATCAAATATCACTCTCAAGCAAAACATTATTTTCGGAAAATGAAATAAACATACAATTCTATATGAGCCTAGCTTGTTGAATGCACTATTCTTTGTAGGTAAAGTATTACAATGTAATGCATAGATAATCATAGACATATTAATAGATTAATTAATATGTTTATGGAGATAATCGATATACAGTGCCCTCCACAAGTTCTTCGATAAATGAAATTTTGAGAAAAGCTTATCATGTTTAACCGCAAGTAATTATGCTACTGTTAAAACTTATTCATGTAACATGGTTCGAATCATATGTTGATAATGTGAACGAATTTATGCTGATTTTGCAATTTGCTCTCAGAAAGATGACTTTTATGTGTTAATAATAATAATGGTTAGATTTATCTTTAAAACATGATCTTGTCCAAGATATTTTGATAGGCCCTGTATGACATATATAGAGTAGGGGTGTAACGATTAAACGACATACCGGTTAATATTGCAATACGAGTTCTAACGGTTTTTAACCGGTTCGTTTTTCCTTGAACCGGTTTTTTGTAGTTAAGTGTCATACTGCTAGTTTTTATCATAATCTGATAGTTAAATGTTCAAACAAATATAAAAATGAATTGAATTCTTGAAATACTCTTACTGTGCTTCTATTTAAGGTTAAACATTTAGTTAATTGAAAGAAAAATATCTTCTAGAGTCTGTTTCAAACCACGCATTTTTCTAACATATAGACTATTTTACATTTGTGATTCAAACATTTGGATAAGAGATCATTTGAAAAATATTCATATGCGTGCTATGCTGATCCAATTAGGACGAGGTACATGCATTAATTAATGCTTTGCATATCTAAGCGAAAAACCGGTACAATATATTGCAATACGGGTTCTGCATATTGCAATATATTGCAATACGTTTTTACCGTATTGTTACACCCCTAATATAGAGCAGTAAACGTAAGCCTATAAATACATATATTGTCAATTAAGCAACGGTTGGGAATTTGATCCTCAGGATTAGTTTACTAAGGTTATAGACTTCGGAGAATATGAAAACTCATATGTACTATGGTGAATATTGTCAGGGTCCCAGATCCCTGTGGAGTTTGAAAAGGCTGAATATAATTATGAATGATGAAATTTTGATTTAAAATATGATCCGCCCCGCCCTCTCAAAACAACTAGTATAGCGATAGTAAGGTGCTCTGTACGCCTCACACGAAAAACAAATAGAAAAGAAAACTTTTAAATGAACAGTCTTGCCCTAAATATTTGTTTTTTCTAAATGAAACATGTTTATATTAGCGTCAATGTGAGTACAATTCTTTTGCACAAATGTAAGCTTATCAAGTTTACACTGTCTGATATTATATGTTAATTACACATATAACCCTTACCTGTAAAGACCTCTTATCCCTGAAGTACCACACCCCTACACCCATAAGGACCAATGCCATTCATCCCATGGACTATACCCACCAGGAACCCATACCCGGGATTCAACCCCCCACCTAAACCCTACCCACACCGGAGTCCCTTCCCCCTACCGGGACTCTACCCCCACCTCGGGTCCACACCCGGGACTTTACCCTTTCCAGGGACCCTATCCTTTGCCCACCCCATCCGGTACCCTCGCCCACCTTCCTATGGACTATCCCCACCAGGGATCCACACCCGGGATGCTACCCCCACCAGGGACCCTATCCCCACCCGGGACCCGACCCCCACCCGGGACTTTACTTTTCTAGGGGACCCTATCCCCACCCGGAACCCTTTTATCCCAGGCCATGGGAATTCCGCAGCTTAGGCAAGTAGAATTCCTAGCAAGGGGAATTACTACTTTATCCTTCCTTTCCCACCCAGGGGAGCGGGTATCCAACTCGCGAGAGTCGAACACAATTAGTCGCTTAAACTCTGGAGGAAACAGAGTTTAAACGTTTGGAAAAGCAAAACCCCATTAAGGGGAGAAATGCCCTTCCGAAATTGTCCCAGCTAGGGGACGTAGTATTCAACTCTATAGAGTTAAACACAACAAATGTGCCCCAATTCCGTCAAATAACTGAATCGGAGCACTTGGTTTTTCAACGAAATACAACTTGAAAACCTAGGACCCTTATAGGTGAAATTAAAAACTATTTTTTGGCTTACAAGCTAACCATAGGACTAAAATGTTAAACATGTCTAGTAAATAAAAAGAATAAATTCTATCATAAGACATTCATGGAAACATTAATATATTTAATTCTTTATAAAATTTCTTTTTCTTTTTAAATACACATTTTCATAAGTGAGATTTGAATAAAAATCACAAAATTATAAGAAATGTTTATACCAGTTGTCCTCCCATTTCATACAACACGACTACAATGAAATAATAAATATGGCCCCTAAGGGCTTCATACATTCTCACAATATATATTTTTCTACATTTTCTCACCCGATAACATGAACAAGAACTATATGTATACGTTTAAACAATTTCGGAGCATTTATACATTTTATAAACATGAAAATATTGTTTCTCACAAGAATATGGGTATTTAGGGGCCGGAAGTTTACGAATAAATGGGTACTCTCCACATTATATATAAGTCATATAACATGTATAATATCAGGACCCATAATAGCGCAGTAGGATGAATGGATGGAAATCATATCACAAAACATTTCTAAACCAAACTCTGATGGTTCAAAGCCCTGTCTAGTCATTCAATTTTTTATTTTTATTATTTTTTTATTTATCATATACGTTTATATTACTATATTATAATAGTTTATACCTAGAAACACGTACTTATAATATTAACATAAAAGTTTAATTCAGTGACATATTTTTTGTTTTACTTTCTTTTAGATTTATGAATTTTATTTTTTTTTTAAAGTAAACCTACTGAAGAGAAATTAAATATACTGATTTTAAAGCATTTTGTGGTATGGAGTATGCTGCCATTTAAGAGTTTCATGCGGTATACCCATGGTAGAACTTTGAATTTTTGTTCACCAATAATTAAAGTGGTTGACGAATCGGGCTGCGTCTTCAATGTCCGAGCTAAAATTCCAAAATAATTGTCATGTTTTAAGTAGACAACCGAAAAACTAAATGAATAGATAAACATGGTGAATAAATGTTTGATACTTAAAGTTATTAATATCATTTATCTGATGATGTAAAAATTGAAAGAATTTTCATAGGTGGGTCTAGCGGGGGCCCCTGAAATTTGGAAAATGTACCTGTCCATTAGTGTATTTCTTGACTGTGAGTCATTTTTAAGCAGTGTGAAGCAATTTTTCTTGGTGCTTAACTTATATTTAATGGTTATGTAGTCATGTATATGTATCAATATGTTGCATTATTCTGCAAAAGGTGTATAATGTGGTTGTGGTTCGAAATTTTGGACCCTCCCCTAGAAAAGTTCGGACCCCCAGGAAGAAAATCCTGGATCCGCCCCTGATTTTACATGTATCGTAATACATATAGTATCACATCTACTGTATCGTGAACCGTATCGTAACGCATCTTGACTGGAGATATGCAGTCCTAATCACTGATGATTGTATCCAGATAAAATTATTCCCGGGCGGGGGCATACTTTCGTGGAACTTGGTCATGAAATAATGTCTACGGTCATACTCCCTCCTACCGCTAAGTCACGTATGACAGTTGTCAGTCACTGACGGAAATCAGTGCCTAATAACTGGTTAGCAACAGAAATTTAGCCTTTCTAGGAACGGTGAGTAGGTTGGCTGAAAGGACCTGATAATGACCTTTACAACGTGTTGCTACGGCGTTAAACCCAACCCAAAGAAAAATAAGTGATTGATCAGCATTTTCTCAAAATAAAGTTTATGATTTGTGCGTCTATATCACTGAAAGAATACTTATACTCGATTTACTTATTTTCTCTTAGGTATATATTGTGTTTAAGGTACACAGGTTATACTATATTATGTCCTCAATATTGACTCCATACGCTCGAGAGAGTATAGCAAATGTTCTTTAAAGCTAGTTGCTCGTAGATTTGGTCAATTTTTCTAACGTTTTAAAGTCTTTTGTCAGTGTCTGAAGTGTTTTAAGAAAATGAATTCTTGATATTTTTCTCGGGCTCGCCTTTCTGCTTAACATAGATCTAATGGTTATATAGTTATTATCATTAATATGTTGCATTATTCTGCAAACATTGTATAATGTGGTTGCGGTTCGAAAGTTTGGAACCCCCCTCCCCCTAGAAAAATTTTGGACCCCCTCCGCCTAGAAAAATTCCTGGATCCGCCCATAAAATGTCATTTTCAGAACACTACTTTATCATTATCAAAATGTTGCTATACATTTTTTAGAGTTTTAGAATGTAAATATTTAAGTAGAAATTGATGGACACGCTACTTTAATCAATTTAGAAGGGATACGAAGAGTAAACATAGGCATTATATGTATGCTTTAGCTCACATACATTTAAACTTTTTATAATTTTATACACCTTAAATCGGGCTAGGGGAAATATATAATTTTGTGGATTTTGTGAAAATGGGAATAATTAAACAGGGAGCGTGTGTATGCATAGGAATTGTTGTTTTTAACTGGATTCAAGCATGGATGGAACCAAAGCTGCCTGTAGTAATAGACGGTTACTATCACCCTATATTCAAACCAGTATTTGAAAAATTTAGGTTAGTGTTTTATGTAATTTTATATCATAGTTTGGTATTTTTAAAGTCTGTTTGTTTATGTGTTATTAAGTACTCAGTCACTGACCTTAGCTAGATACGGATAATGTAGGTTACATGCATGTATAGTTCGTTCATGTAGACGATGTTACATGCCTGTAGGTGCCTACCTACAATTCGTCTATGTAAACGATAAGCGCATGAATATGGTCAGTTCCATTAAAACCAATATTTGCGGAGTGAAACCTTATAACAATGTTTAAAGTTTGGTAAGTTTAAACATATTTTATTGATAATTCTTCATATACAATGAACATAAATAATCATGCCCTAGTTAAAATAAAGTTTGAATGTTAAAGTGGTCGGTTTCAGTTAATCAGTAAAATGATGTTACTGTATTAAGGTTATTCACCTATTTTATGTGCATGACAAATACTTAAAGTACACAAATCCTCATGACCTATAGTACAATCAGTACAGATGTCCCGGCTACATAATTCAATACCACCACATAAGGGGTAAATATCTAGTACATCAACCTTTTAAGACATCGCCGAGCTATAGTTCCGAATGATGAAGCCCTAGAATATTTCGGTAACGCTCGCTATACTACTTCAACATTCGAAACTCCTCGGCCATTCTCTTGTAATATAATTCAATGAATGGTCGAGGTGTTTTTAGAATGCTACTTCAACTCTATAATCAGAGGAGATACCCATTACGAAAATTAGCCATTCCTAATGGGCAGTCAGCTACAACAATCAATGATAGCAAATGGCCCAGGAGTTCCGAAAGTCAGCTACAATAGTTGTCATTTACGGTGTACCGTTAGAGCTATCGTGCCTTTGTGATGTCGTTCTATAATGGCGAAGACATGGTTACATGATGAGAAAACGCTAAAATACCATATTATTAAGGTGTCGCTGATATGCAGTATTCATGTAGCAATCGAACTACTTTGGTCTAAGCATCGTGCTGACATAAACACATGAACTCTCTGAAAGCGACTCTGGGGACCATGAGTTCGATTTTCGGGCTAGAACTTCATACCTTGATTACTTTAGTCGTTTTTTATAATTATACAGGGTTGTCAACTCATAGTTTAGGTTATGTTTACGGCGTCCAGCGCACCTAACCTAGCTTTCCTGGACCCTAGTTTTTAACCAGTACTCACCTACCCTTCCACAAGACCGGATACTTCTCCACATATCTTCTAAATGGAGGAAAATTGACATTATTGTCAAATTTCAATTGAATGGTTTACATGTAACTCCCCGTTTGGGATTCGAGCCCGTGCCCCTTAGGGACACTAGATTCGAATTCCATGTGCGCTACCAACTGCGCTACCGACTAGGGTTCTTTTAGTCATAAAATACATTCTACTGTCATTATTTCCCTGCCTCTTTGTCAAGTAAGGCTGGTTTAGCCACTTGGGAGGGTATGTGGTTAATTAGTACTGGGTTTAAAGATTGAGTCAGAGATTAAGGTCTCTCCTAGGACAGTGATTATGACGACTGACTGCCACGATGTGGCTGAAAAACTGTTGAAATGTGTAGATAAGCACCATACATTAATAGTTTTTACGACCCCTTTATTATGTTACCTAGCTTCGAGTTTTTTTTATATTTATTTGACAGCGAAGCAACAATATTAGAAAAGGCATAATGTCCCTAACAGGACACCTAAGCTAACATATCGTTGAGGGCGGGAGGGACCAATAAAAACACATTGAAATATTCTGTCACTATAAGTGCTCGTGAAAACTATGAAATGTAGTGTGCTTATCGCCATATTTCATAATTTTTTAATCACAATACAATTCAAGGAACATGCGTGGCTAAGTGGTTACCACGTCGGACTGGCAATCATTGGAATACCGGCTCCGCATTGGGTTCAAATCACACTATAATCTATCATGTCGTTCTTGAAGCAAGAAACTTAAGCATGTTAGCTCAGTACTTGCGAACCAGGAATTAGACTTAAGAGTGATTAATCTAAGTTGTAAGAACTTGTTACACATTCAAGCTGAAATAAATTAGTAAACTAGTACAATACATGTATAGTCCGTTTTTTCTCAACTGTCAAAGCTTGAATAATTCCACGGTGACTGAATGCATTGTTTTTGTTCTAGCGCCCTAATTGTAATTAAATATATCTTGACTAAAACATATCATACGGCATAAGCATCTTTACTCGATCAAAATACACACTTTCGGAAACTCAAGGATGTATCACGACGACAATTTTAACAAACGTATTCATTGTGAAATTATTCATGTTTTGACAGTTGAGAAAAAACAAACTATACATGTATAGAAAAGTAAAGACAACACATTGAGTAAGTAACAGCACAACACATGATATCAGTTATATATGTATATTTTAGAATATATCTGATACGAATAAAAACACTCAAGAATGAATTGAGTGAAAAAAGTATATAGTATAAAACACTTAAAATAGAATGAGTGAAAAAATACAAAATGTATATAGGAAAAAACACTCAAAATATCTTGAGTGAAAAATATATAGTATAAAACACTCAATATAACATGAGTGAAAAATATATAGTATAAAACACTCAAAATATCTTGAGTGAAAAATATATAGTATCAAAAACACTCAATATAACATGAGTGAAAAATATATAGTATAAAAACACTCAATATAACATGAGTGAAAAATATATAGTATAAAAACACTCAATATAACATGAGTGAAAAATATATAGTATAAAAACACTCAACAGAAATTTGAGTGGAGAACACATTCACTGTAATGCATGGACCATTTTACCAAGACGTTCAAATTGTTCATCACTTGTGTTTCTAGGGTTTACAATCTTAGACATCCTCTTTGCTTTGCTTGCAAATGCTGAAATGCAAGAAACAAATGATAAGAATATACGAAAGTTTAAGCATTTAAAGTAGTGTTTTAGTAAACGATAAAATGAACAAGCATTATACTAGGTAAACACAAGGACATTCTATTTTAGTTGGGTTTAACTCATTCTCGTTCCCCGAATCCTACTAGACTCTGTGTACGAGAATGGGTTTAACTCCGTAGCAACACATTGTATAGGTCATATCATGGTGGTCAGTCAACCTACTAACTGTTCCTGTGAAGGCTAAATCTTTTGGTTTTGCTGTTAAAGTGTTTCTATGCGCATACCTCCGTCGGTGACTGACAATTGTCCTACATGATTTAGAATCAATGGTAGGAGGAAGAAAGGAATTGTAATGATCAGTAAAATTTTCAGTGGGACGAGAGTTCGATTCATTAATCGGTAAAAATAGTTTTGCTGAAATTGAGAAAGGAAATATATGTTGGACGATGTTTTAAACCATTGGACAAACGTTTATTTTCTGATTTAACCAATATTTCTAAGAATTACCAAAAATATATTTTTTTATAAAAAGGTATTTCTATATTCCCTTTGGAATTACATTGGACAAAATATAATATTTTACCATCTAATTTGTGTGTCTGAGAGATAAATCTCATCTCCAGTATGGTCAACTGTTCTCTCAGTTCCTTGTTAGATAAGTATCTATCTTCAGGATACTTGAAAACTTCACCTTTCCATGGAACAGTTATCTCAGGACCAGTGTAGATTGGTGACTTCACCACATCACTAGATTTTCCACAAATAAATACTGACTGGAAAGATCTAACAAATTCTAAAAACTTCCACGATGTTACCCTCTCTCTAGCTCTTCCCCACAAACTTTTTTCATCATCAAAACGTCCTACTTCACTCATAATTAAATAAATTTGCTGCTCTTAATAAATATACGTGCGTATCGTTTGAATGCTCAAGACGTTGTGAATTGTTCCATGGATACGTCGTCGCCCTATGATGTTATTATTGTGACGTCACTGACGTTCAAACGTAACGTCAAGTTTATGTAAACCCCCATCCAGTGTACTCGGATCATAACTAACGAATGCTATGTAGGCCTTCTATAGCCGTCCCATATAAACGATTTTGTGTATAAGAAAGGTTCTAACTAAAATAGCAAGCAGACGCAGATTGTCCCTGAAGTTAATTAGTTTAAATATACTCAATAATCACGATTTGATTAGCTAGAATAATGGTGTTAGTTTTTCTGTTGCCCATGCAGTTAGTGGACAGTAGTGTGACACGATACTGTCACGCTAAGACGTCCCATGTGATTTTACCTAGATGTTTTTAACTTTTTATGTATTTATTTATCTATGTATATTGGATCGGGTGTGGCTGATTGGCTACGACGTTGGGATTGTAATTATTGGATACCAATCTCCGCGTTGGTTCGAATCACAGCCAAAACATACCCTTAAAAGTGTTGGCTTGAGCAAGAAACTTTATCCTACTGGTTCAGTACTGAACACCATTGCACATTTTCACACAAATATTCTGACGAAACAAGTAATCGTAAGTCAGTCATAATTTTGCAGTTAAAGTCAGAAAGATAATAAACATAACTATGATATGATATTCAAAAGGTTATACAATATTCTACATAATCTAATAATAGATCTATTTGGAATTGATTGGACAAAAATTTACGGCACATATTATTAATGTTTCTTGCTTCTGACTTACGAAGATGTTTAGCGTAAGATTTTTGTGTGAAAAGCGCCACAAATTTGTGCGATACTCCGTCATGTTATGTGTATTCTTACAGGGAAAATTTGCAGAATGGTTTAGAACATGGTGGTTCTATTGCCGTATATCACAGAGGTAAACTTGTTGTTGATATATGGGGTGGATATGCTGACCTAGAATCTAAAAGACCATGGAGTAAAGATACTATGACTTTAGGTTTCTCTACAACTAAAGGAATAGCAGCCATTGTTGTGGCTAAAAT
This sequence comes from Mactra quadrangularis, assembly GCA_025267735.1. Taxonomy (NCBI): domain Eukaryota; kingdom Metazoa; phylum Mollusca; class Bivalvia; order Venerida; family Mactridae; genus Mactra; species Mactra quadrangularis. The sequence continues at coordinate 7,252,061 of CM046311.1, read as the reverse complement.
GGTTGAAGAGTAAGTACATGCAGTATTTTACATTATCTGAAAAAATACTACATGTAATTTTGAATTACATTTCACAGGCTTAGCGCAAAACGGTCGTTACTCAATTAAAAAAATCTTTTAAGTGAACCAGGTATTTTACTTATCCGAAGTCTGCATAAATGCCACCAATTATTTCTTACAGTGTCTTAAGAGCTTTGTATAGTTAAATCAGAAAAATACAAGTATATTGGTATCGGGGAAATGTTCGACACATCGGAGTAGTTCGAGCTAGCCGAGTTGGAATTACTGCATTTTCACTGTAGGATATCAAGCATTGTAAAATTTGGCGACCTTAAATCTAGAAAAAAATCATGCAACAATATTGAAATGAAAAATAATCATAAATATTGTATATTCTGTTTACAGTGGTGTTCTAGACTATAGTCGCCTGGTAAAAGATTATTGGCCAGAATTTGCTCAAAATGGAAAGGATAATGTCACTGTTGAGATGTTGGTCAGCCATCAGGTAGGCGTATTTGTATACAATGTTACTTGAGAAATATAAAAATATGAGATTTAAAATGACATGCATTTTGATATGTTTGGCGATGTTTATTTATATTTGTTTCAAAGTTTTATTGTATAAATGGTGGTCTACTCAGGGTATATACTCGATGTGGCTTACTGTACACGTATATATAGCGGTCACAGTTCAAAGTTTTATTTGTATCGTGTCATAGTGCGCCCAATTTATACATTTAATTTTGTTATATCTGCGTATAAAGAATCTTATAGAAGGTTTCAAAGGCCCAGGATCCAATCAACAGCTTAATATAGTCACCTTCATGTTTGAAATTTAACAACAACCGTTTAAGCACATTTGTGCTAGTTTAGTGTAAATTTTACGAGAGGTAATCGTCTTGAGAGTGATAAACTAACCTGCTTGGAATATTTCATTCAGTGCTTTTCGTCGCTTTGATTATTCTTACAGCGTGGCTTTAGAATTGTTTCTTTTAGAGTATTTGGATAAATTTTATGTGTTCTCGTTTGTTTTTTGAAAAATATTTTAAGTTGTTCCATATTTTCTATTTTCAGGCTGGACTTGTAGCATTTGATGAGAACATAAGTTTGTTAGATATCAAAAACAACCCCGAGAAAGTTGAGAAAATGTTAGCTGCACAGAAACCATTCTGGCCTCCAGGTTAGATATAAAAAACATTCGATATATTGAAAGTAATGTACTATAGCTGGAAACGTTATGTATGCTAAGGTTTACAAATGCGTTTTCAGCCAAGGATATCTTTTATTATAGTTGGGTTGTATGAGTGTGTCAGTCGTTATTTGGTACCGGTGCCAGTACAGATACTCACTTAAACAAAGTCTTATCTTGTGACGCCATCCCTAAGTTATCACATTTTCCCGGACTGCGAATTTAAGTATAACACGCGAGTAGACCCCATGGGACTTTGTAGTGTTGTTTGATAAAGACTACTTTTGGATTTCCTTAAGGGTCAATGCAATTTGCCGAAACTACTCGTTGTTAACTTCGGACGGTACCGTCATTGAGTATTCATTCAGTATGGGTTAATACCATTTATATTGGCACCGTTACTTTAAACGGTATTTGAACATTTCAAGAACAAAATGTGACGGAACAATCGATGTAAAAGAACGCTTAAATGCGAAGAAGAAATACCTGCGTACAAGTTTGACCTTTTCGTCTCTTTTAAACAACGACTAATAATAAAGAATTTCCAGAGTATCTAATTATTATTAGGGAAAAAAACAAATAACTATTTACCATGAGGTAGGACTCTCAGTATATGACGTCAGACAGCGTTCCGGTGTATATATATACTGCAGATTATATAACAGCATAATATGTTGTTTGATTATTATATCTTTAGAGAAAATGATGTCTCATGATAACTACAGTTAAGTTCCGCTACTAAGACGATAACAATCGATGGCCTTAATAGCAAAGTGGTCTTAATATAGGAACCTTTTTAGTCTCAAATGCACTTGGGACTTAAGAATCTACAAAAATTGCATTATATGCCATAACCAGGGAGACATTAATAGCGGAACTCTACTGTAGTTTATTTAATGTATATTCTAGGTACAAGACACGGATATCATCCAGTAAGTTATGGCCCTTATGTTGATACACTGTTGAAGAAAGTTGACCCTAAAGGTCGTGATACACCACAAATATTTTATGAAGATTTTGCAAAACCTTATGGTAAGTTCTTGTTCCAAATGGCGCACTCGTATAGTTAACTAATAGCTGTTGTTGCTTTGTCTAATAAAAAAGGGGTTATTGGGGAGTGGATCCATCCCTGGATTGTTTTTGCTCACGTAGTATAACTACGATACGTTTGTGGACCTTTGTCATAAATATTTTATATTTCTCGTGGCGTAGGTATTGTTCGTTTTTTCTCAACTGTCAAAACATGAATAATTTCACGGTGAATGCGTTTGTTAAAAGTATTGTCGTAATACACCCATGAATTTCCAAAAAATGTGTATTATGATCGAGTTAAGCTGTTTATGTCGTATGATATGTTTTAGACAAGATAGTTTAATAACAATTAGGCCGCCAGTACAAACTGATCAATGCATCCAGTCACCGTGAAATTATTCAAGCTTTGACAGTTAAGAAAAAACGGACAATAGCAGTTTGATAAATCCCATATCAAACTGCTACGAGTATTCTATCTGACTTAGACAACGGGTATGGAATTATAAGTTTTTAATGTCCATTTTCATTTATTTTGCCACGTGTTTATACTACTGCCATCTTAAAGCCACATAAAACTCAGAATAATATAGTTGGCCTTAAACTTAAACAAACGATATTAAATTTTGTGTCGTGAATTTGGTGCGAAAGTTATTAAAATTCATTAACACAATTAAATAGTGTTATTCATGAATGTAGATATTATTAATGTGCCCATGTACATAATGTGCAGTTAAACAATTATAAAAGATTCAAATTAATAATCATTTTTGATAAATAATCACAGTGGTGATTCGTCATAGGAATAATTCTTTATCACAGAACTAAATACTGTTTGGGCTAACCAGGAGCGCTATTAAGCTGTAAGTACATGTATTATTATTATTTCATATATTTCATCACTTTTAAACATTGTTATAACTAGTAAACGTATGAACATTCAATTTAGACCATATTTCTCATAAAAAAGTGAAGTAAGATAAAAAGTACAAAATAAACAATATAGAAAAAAGAAAATAGAACGGTCGATTTAAAAAGCATATAAGAGAAATAAAGTAAGAAGAAGAAAAAGATTCGCCCAGTTACTTTCACTCAATCATTTGGAGCTACTGAATAACTGGTAAAGTATCCCATTAAGAGGTTAGGTCTCTGAGCCGACTCTTAAATGATGCCACAGAGTGGATCTCAGCCAACGAGGCTGTAAGATTATTCCAAGTTGGTACACATCTAGGGAAGAAGCGGTTGCGGTAAGAGTCTATCCGACAAGAGAAGGGTACACGTAGATGATATGTATTATGATGTCTTGGCATCGGTTTGGATTCTTGTAGATAGATAGTGTGGTAAATGTCAACTAGATGATGTATAATCTTGAAAAATATGATGAGCTGAGATTTCTGTCAACGTGATTCAAGAGATTCCCATTTCTTACTACATTTGTAATTATTAAAAACTACATTTGTCGATTTGGCACAAAGGGAGGCAACACTGGCAAGTGCTAAGATCCTATTTAACTCCCTTGTGTGTGTATAATAAATTAGATAATATTAACTATACGCCCCGGGGACATGTTTATGATTTTAAACACAGGGTATAGAAATATACAAAATATAACGCGTGACTCTACAAATTTTGTTTTTGATTAATTTGATATGTCTTCAATATATTTTTGTAATAATATTTAAATACCTAGTTAAATAATAAACAAAGAATCTGCAACCTTAAGTAAGACAGAATTAGAGACCAATTGAATTTAATTGACATAATAAACTGCTTACTTTGACAACTCATTCGTTAGTATTTAACTTATGATAGAAAAGATCACAGTTTTAATGTGTAGGTCGTTAGTATGACTTAAATGTCATACATATAGCCAAGCGTTTGCCTTCTTTCAGCGAAGCATTCGACTGGCTCTGGTCGTTCCTAAACACCATGACATTCCTTTGTCATAGAAAATGGAAACACTGCATGGTTACCAGAGCTGTTAATGTTTTGCTTGGAGTTGGCTTACGCTGTTGATTTTGGTGTTTGTCTCCGAATGGAAACGAACCGATCTGCATGAGTCGTGCATGTGGTCGCACGATCATGGCGCTTTATTTCCTGTCTCATTTAATTCCCCTCAAAATATTTAAAGTAAGAAGGTATACTAAATTTATTTAGCTATTAGTTCAATAAAATTAGATCCTATTGTAATGTGACTGAAGTAACTAATCTGTCACAAAATTTCTACAGGTCTTTAATTTAGTCAGTTTTTTTCCAAAATAATTGCCCATTCTAAATCAGTGAGTTCCCTCCCACAAATGCCTTTCTAAATTTCTAAAATCATATTACGAGGGGGTTTAATAGATAGGAAATGGTGCCAATGCAGTTTCACATTTATATATATCACATAATCTGCAAAATTACGTAGTTATACGTATGCAAATTTCAAACCAGTACGGTACGTGTACAAAATGTACAAAATAACATAACGTTAAAATAAAACAATCCAGTCCACTTCATCAATTTTCAAAACATGGCACATGAGTCCACACTATTATGGTACAGTGACAAAGTATTATTTCTTGTGAGGACTTAAATTAATCATTCAGTACGTGTGGCTCAGTGAATAAGACGGTAGATATTACTCACTTGTTTTTACGTAGATAATAAAAGAATATTTCTGCCCAAATCTATTTGTGACGGACTATTTTGTTCTTAATTCGACGCACCAAGTAACAAAATTCACTTGTAAGGCAGTATTGTAAGTAAAGGTTGTGTGATTTATTTGAACAAACTTAGTGCGGCTGTTAAACCACCACCCCTACGTATATACGTATGCTAACATATTTTGCCAATGAAACATTGTGTTACATAAAACTGGTCGTTCCATAATGTGGGGACAAGTGGACCTTTGAATCAAACCCTACCTATATTTTTGTGCATCTGCTTCAAAACCATCAAGACCAATTTCGTGATCATAAATGGTAGAAAAATCTCAATTACATAGTAAAATACATAATGTTATACAAACATTTGTGCATGATGACGCCTTAACAATATTTGTTTTGTTACAAGTATGAACTATCCAAAAAACAATTGATCGAAAGGTTTCTGTCTTAATTATAGTTTCTCGCTTTTCTTTAAGCTCTCCCAGTAATAACTAATAAGGACAGTTAATTTCTCAAAACCTTGGTTGGCTTTCAAATAAATATAGATAAGCTTATTGAAACCTGTCACCTTGAAAATCTACATGCATATACTCAGCAGTTGTACTATTCCATGACTTATGCTGGTCGACAAATGAGATCATGAATAAAAACTTTCCAATTTTCATTGCCGCTTTAATACAAACTATAACATTGCATTTTGTTCTTAGTGTGCACAAAACTTGAAAAGTCTAGATCCACCCCATACGTTCACGCACTTTTTTCTCGAGTTTTAAGCACGGCGAAAACGGTCTGATAATATCAAACACTTAACCGTGTGGTATGAGATTTATCAAACACTTTTTAAGCAATTTGAAGGGGGGCACTGTTGTCTAATTTTGTTAAATGACATGAATTTGTACTTTTAATTTTGGACACATTCGTTCATAGAGAAACACGTAAGTCCGCAATATTGTGGCACTGTTTCAAAGTATTCATTCTTATGAAAACAAAATTAATCGTTCAATGCGTGTATTTTGCCGAAAGCTTACGATAAAACGCGATTTACAGTCGAAGACAAAAATAGATTGCTTCACTCCACTCAGGTGTAAATGGTTACTTGCAAGAGTGGTATAAATCCGTTGTGCCAATTTATCGGTTGCACTAAGCGGAGTAAAAGACTCCAAGGGAGATTGATAGATAGATACCAGTAGCTCGATGACCAGTGGTTATAGTTGTAAAGTTGGAGAAAGTACATAAGCGTGAAACTTAGACTATAAAATGCAATTACTTTACTGTTTTAGATATTGACATGTATATGAATACACCGTTGGAAGAGTATCATAGGGTAACTAGATTATATAAGGAATCCCCATGGAAGATGTTGTTTAAAACTATATTGTTACCTAAATATAGAGAAATCTTATATAATATGTTGATGGACTCTACATCGTTCATAGCTAAAGCATCTAAGGCTATCATTGAGTTTACTGATGTAAGTTTTTATTTTTCATTTTTATGTATAGTTTGACTTTAAGAACTCATTACATGTTTCGTCGATTTAATGCGTTATACAGCTCTGACTATGATTTTCAATTTTGTTCAGAAGACCTTATAACAAAACATTTTAGTTAGAGCAAAAAGCCATCAGTTTTTGTTGGTAAAATCTTAGTCAAATCGTTTTATTTTTGGATTTGTACCATTAAAATTATCTTAAAAAATGCAGATTTTTATGGAAAACAATGAGTTAGAGCAGTGTTGCATTAAGCCGGTGGTATACGCTTGTACGCGTGTCAATATGTTGTGTTGTCTGTTGGTTTCGTTGTCATTCATTCAGTATCAACAGCCAGTGTCATTTTAAACAGAAATTTAACCCAAACTCCATGAACAGATATTTTATAGACCGATATCATAGGCGAGTGGGCGAGCTGAGAATTTTAGACTGGGTTTTGTCCGGTTGCCAGTTCACTTATCTAACCATTTTACCTGAGTTGCACTATCAATAGACTCATATTTTCCGTAAGCAACTTTTACTATACCTGCTATCTCACATTAAAAACTATGTTTGGTACAGTTTAGCCAAAGGTTCAAACTTACATCTCTCTTTCTGTGAAGTTACTGGGATTTCCAATCAGTGAAATTTATCACTAGACTTTAGAGGCGGATACACTGTATGAGAAGCGTTCCAGAGGTAGGACGCGTGCTGAGGGATTGAGACTCCACTAGGGGCACTGGTAATTTCCTTAACAAGAAATTTACCTACAGTTATTTCACTCCATTAGGGTGTAAATGGGTATCGTGAAGGTCGTCTGGTTGAAGGTGATTTCAATGATCAGGGATTATTGTACAGAAATTGTAAAAACGGCTGAACATACATATGGAAGCATATTAAATAAACCGTACTCTAACTTTAGCTTTTACATTTTTTACTGAAATTATGTTGTCATATTTCACAGGGTGATGTGTATGCTCACAACAATCCAACATTAAGACAGATTCCATGTTCTTGTTGCTATAGTACCGGTGCTGCACGTGGCTATGCTAAACTTTATGGTATACTGGCTAATGGTGGCAAATATAATGGTAAACAGTTACTGTCTAAAGAAGCTATAAAGAAGTTAAGTGTGTCACTTGTAAGTGGACGTGATGCTACCATGGGAATTGAGAATAATTTCAGCCGTGGAACAATTATATTCAAGAATCCCAGGGTGAGTTATAACAATTACATTCTAGTCTTTTCATCAAACTTTATAAAAAACATGTAGTGAAATGCAGAAAACTTTTATCAAAATTTTATCATAGCATCTTCACATGGTGCATAACCTTGAATACTTATAAAGCTTGAAAAATATCGCAAGTCATTTAAACATTTTTAGTTGAAAGTCCGAAGAATGATAAACAATTATGTGATGTTCAGATGGCATACACTGTTCTACATAGCTCAAGAGTATCATTCATTGATAGGACAAAGAATGAACGCATAATTATGAATGTTTTCTGCTTTAAACTTACGATGATTTGTGTCATGATTTGTGAAAAGCGCCAGTGATTTGACACATAATTGGCAGCCAATCATGCACTCTCAAAATCAAATGGTATTATGTTCTTAACAAGCAAGTTTGTTTTTAACAGTTAGAATTGGTTACCGAACACATTTTTGGCATATGGAAATTTAAATGTACAAATATATTGTGATATTCTACGATTGTCATATACTAATTGTACTATGATTATTTTCTTTCAGGGTGAACCAGTTTTGGGACATGCCGGTCATGGAGGTCAAAATGCTTTCGCTGATCTGAAGAATGAAATAGGTCTAGCCTATCTTACTAATCATATATCAGTGTATGGAATGGGTGATGACCCAAGATATCTGAGTCTGGAGAAAGAAGTATACGCTGCTTTAGACGCTTACGTAGCAACATTGTAGAGGAAGTGACGTTGTACTCAATTTTCATCATCTGCTTTTTAATAGAATAGTAGAAGAGCATGGTTTTGTGTGTAACAAAGGAGATAATCAAGTATGAAGAACGATACTCTAACAGAGTTACTGTCCTTACTTGACAATAACTCATTGATGGTAGAGTGACAACTATAGAGTAAAGTGTAAATTTAGTTCTACTTGAACCTGGGATATAAATGATCAAAAGTTGAAAGTTGCAATATTCACAATAATATGTTTTATGAAGGCAATATTATATAAAAAATACCATGGCAATAAAAAGAATGAAATACATGTAATCAAATTGGCAATATTTAGGAATAAAAAATGTAGGGGACAATTAAATTATCATGACCATATAAGGGGACAGATAATATACCATGACAATATTAGGGGACAAATAAATTATCATGACCATATAAGGGGACAGATAATATACCATGACAATATAAGGGGACAATTAAATTATCATGACCATATAAGGGGACAGATATAAGATATATACCATGACAATATTAGGGGACAAATAAATTATCATGACCATATAAGGGGACAGATAATATACCATGACAATATTAGGGGACAATTAAATTATCATGACCATATAAGGGGACAGATAATATACCATGACAATATTAGGGGACAAATAAATTAGCATGACCATATAAGGGGACAGATAATATACCATGACAATATTAGGGGACAAATAAATTATCATGACCATATAAGGGGACAGATAATATACCATGACAATATTAGGGGACAATTAAATAATCATGACCATAGAGGGAACGAAATACCATGACAACATTGGGGGAACAATTAAATTACGATGACAACATTTGGGGAACAATTAAGTTATCGTGACCATATAGGAGGACAACTAAATAACCATGACCTTATAGGGGGACAAATAAATTATCATGACCATATAGGGGACAAATAAATTACCATGACCACATTGTGGGACAAAAAAGTTACAATGGCAACATTAGGTAATCAATAAATTACCATGGCAACATTTGGGAACAGTCAAATTACCATGACCATATAAGGGGAAAGGTAAATTACCATGGCAAAATATTAGGGGTTAAATAAATAAGTAAAACAAAATGATTTATATACAACCATTATTATTCAATACAATTGTACATGGTCAACTAACAAGAAATTATTTAACACATGTTCTTTGACTACAAACATTATTATGTTGCTAAGGAGAAAATGTCTTAGATGAATGTTTTAAAGTTCTCAGATCATATTATACAATGTGCATGACATGACATCAAGCACTTTTGAACATACATGTATTTTCAATATGAAAAAAAGCGCTATTCAAATGTGGTATATATAATAATAATAATTACATATACTCTGTTGATCTCTGTAAAATTGAAAAACAATGCAATTTGTTCACATGAATAAATCCAGAAAATATAGCAATGACTCATATGTTTCAAGTATCATATACTTTATTTATAACTTTCTATATGTAAACATGTATTTATAAAAAATTCCATTAGTGCGAATTGTTATATACCTTGTAGAACTGGATAAAATAAAATATTTGCTCAATTCTACTCTGTTCTTGTATTTCCTATATTTCAGGCCATGGACTTGCTTAAATCACAGGAGCTTGGCATTCCAAAGTGTGCAAGATTAGGTGGAACTAATATGAGTTGAGTATGGGCAAAATGCCCACATGAGCCCCTTATAGGATCCATATAGTCGACTCTGTCTAAGCACTGGCGAACGTGAACAGAAATCTTTAACTACAAACTAATGAATGCCATATTAGTATTTGACGAATGTTGAGATTACCAGGTCAAATTGTTACGGCACTCTCATATGTAACCACTGCCAAAACTAAAAGGGTCGTCGACGTACCTAAGTTCGCGACCAACCTTGATTCGCGGCCATTTTTGTTTATGTTCATACTCTCGCGAGATTTCGAAATCGAGGCTATAACCTGACGTCACGTTTACTACTTGGTTTACGCTACCGTATCGATCTATTAACTTAAACAGAATGCGTTTTAAATAGTTTTTTTGCAAAATTCGTTTGAGATTACACAATTACACACTTTTTCTTATTCCGAAATATGCTGACTTTGATATTAACAATTTATTTACCGAAACATAAAAAATACTTAACCAGAACGTTTGTCTGCAATGTTTTTCGTAAAATCTGTGATACGAGACACAAAAAAATAATTTTCATTGGCCTTATTTCAATGACGTCACAGCTCGCGAATCTAAAGTACCTTTTTCAAGATGGCTGCCGTTATACAGTTGTAGTTTGTTTTTATGTGTTTCAACCGTTTTTTTTGCATTTCGGACAGGATTATTGATTGATATTGGTGCAAAATAAAATGTTAGTGTCAATAAAGCAGGTTAACAACGACATTAAATGTTTTAAATGACATTTTATTGTTTTTAACGCTTAACACCGCGAATCACGGTTAGTCCTGGATAAATTGGTATGGCGAAATATTTCAAAACCTGGTTACTTCCCTTTTTTCGTTGTTATTTTTATTATGATTACATTGTATTTTTATTTATCATTATATGTTTAAACGTACTTTTTGGACTAGAAGTATGTGTAAGATAACAATTATATGGTATAGCGTTGAGAACCCATGATTTCAACTGTATATGCGAAACAGACAGTATGGCATAGGTTTATGCACATCCGATGGGCGTCCTATTCATTTGTTAGTGGTTAGGATAAATTATTTCTTTGAGAAATATTTGTTGAACTCTGACCTAAACTTTCGGGGCTGAAGTCCAAATATTGCGAACTTTGATTGCTGATAACAACGTCTCATTCCGTATGACAAGCGTGTTTAGTGTAGCCAGGTCAGTCAGAACTGTGGCTCACACTTTTTGCAACATGCTAGCGTTAAAATTGACAGCGTTGTTCGGGTTGGGTGTCTTTCTAAGTTTTTATCTTGGATGGACGTGCATGCTCACAACTTTGACTGTGTTTGGTGTTTATTTAGCGACCGGTGGATGGAAATTTATGAAGGTTGTTATAAAGACGTTACCTCGAGATTTAAGGTAGGCTTTGCGTTGTATCTTCAATGGTTCATTAAGGTCAGTCATGCATAGTGAACATGTTAAAATTACATTTTTGGGAACTAGTTGGTAACCCTGGAAACTGGGATGTAAACATTCTCATTTTTGCACTGTGACAACAAATTGTTTACTTGTTTATGATTGATTAAGTATTATCATTTGGAATGGAGATTCTATGCTGGTAACAACACCTTTGTATACATGTAGGCCTATTGATTGTATCAATGTTTTAACATTTATAAACTCAACTTTGGGATATTTTTGACAGACTGATACATTATGAGAATTTTATGGTATAATGTTAAAAAATGCATGGACATATTAACAGGACTAAACTAAAACAAGACGTTTCATTAGTGTCCTTGTAGTATGTAATGATACTGATGCTATCTGAATGAGGAAAATTAAATTCTCAATTACACTTGTTACTTATTTTGTATCTGATGATTGTTGTTGTTGTTATTCTAATACGCTATTGAAGTAGCTGATTGTCACTTAGTGCATGGTTGTCGTCACAATGTGTACTTAATCACTATGTACTTTTAAACACTTGCTACTCGTAGTATGGGATTAACAAAGCTAAAGTTGCGCAAAAATAAGAAAGAAATACAAGAAATTGAATATAAGTTATAACAACATAGGATTGGACATGCTTTCTCCCTGTAACTTATTTGGTTGTCCAGTAAGAATGTCATGTGCTGTGCAGTGATGATTGTGGGTAGCTATATTGTCACTTCCCACAGCCTTGCTCTTGGGTTTACATTTTAACAATGCAGTTTAGTGCCCTTAGGAGAATTAGATTCATTTCTTACCTGTAGTCAGGGCATACATGGTTATATTCTTTGACTTTACTTCCTCAATAAAACTTCCATCTTATACATTTTGCCTACATATATCTTAGGTTTCTTTTCTTTCAGAGCATTAACAGTATTATTATCATTAAAATGGAATGTAAAGAAATACAACAATACTGGAAGCAGTATACCAAAACTGTTCCAACAAACAGTGGAAAAGTTCCCTAATAAACCATGTTTTATGTATGAAGATAAAACTTGGACCTTTAAGGTATATATTTGCTGGCATTTAAATCTCTGATTACTGATATGTTAATGTGGTGTTTGCATCATTAAATTGTGTAATAGCTGCATCACAATGTTATGATGCCAACTCCTCATTTTCCCTAAAATTACCCAAAGGACTGTGTTAAGGCTTAAGCAACCCATTTGTGACAAGCTGGTGGGTGTGGTCGAGCGGTTATTACGTTGGATAGTGGACTGGTAATATGTGGATAGCCGAATTGTTCAAATCCCATCAAAAACCTACCCTGTTGTTTCCTTGAGCAAGAAAGTTTATCCTACTAGCTCAGTATAGGGAAACCAGGAAGCTGACTCGAAAGTGATTAATCTAAGTTGGAAGAACTTTTTCACAAGCAAGTTAAATAAGTTAGTATAAACTAAACTAAACTTTTTGTTATGGATTCTATGTGGCACTTTTAAAAGTAATTGGTTTTCCCATTTGCATTTTCTAGTACAAACCACCTTTTGTACAAATTTTGGCTCGAATTTATATAACTAGAGACCAAATTAATCCTATTGATCTGTGTACACATCTTTACATTGTAGCCATGCATGTTTGTTTTTACTGCGGGTGAATCCAATTAGAATTAGAATTCCCAATCAAGTCTATTGTAGGGCTGTCATCGAAAATCGCGATATCAATGTATCACAGATTCTTGACAGATGATCTGATATCCATTTGTACTTTGAAATATCAATACAATCTATTATTTTGTAAAGCTATAAACTATAGGACCTTTTTGTATATTTCTGAGTTTTCATGTACTCTGATAAGTATTAAAACAAAAATCATACTGTTTGTTATTGTTTGTTTTATGTCTGAAACATCCTTTAACATCATGCATAACATCATGAGGGCATTATATAGTATATATTTACTAGTTCTAACTAGTCTGACTCTATCACCGATGCTTGCTTTTGGATATATTGATACAAATTTTCTATCAATGACAGCCCTAGTCTAATGTGATTTAGAAGTACATATAATTATTTACTTTCTTATTTATTTGTCTTGCATATTTTCAGGAAGTAGATTTGCTATCCAACGCTATTGCTAATTATTTTTATGAAGCTGGTTACCGTCCTGGTCATGTTGTGGCTATACTAATGGAGAACCGTCCAGAGGTTGTGTTTTATTGGCTTGGTTTAGCTAAAATAGGAGCTGTTGGAGCATTAATAAACCATAATCTACGAGATAAATCATTATTGCATTGTATACAGGCTGGTGAAGCTCATGGTGTAGTGTTTACACAGGAACTAGCATCAGGTAAATGTTAATAGCTTATCAAGTTGCAATCCAATATAAGTAACATATGGATAGCGTTTACAATTTACACAACGGAAGGTCTGCTAAATTTGGAATACTCTACTCTTTCTGTTTGTTTTGAAGACTTTCTGTTTTTAGCAAGTGTTAGATTAGCAGGTCTTCCGACCATTCTGTTGGATATGTGGCAGAGCTTGGAAGACTCATGAGTCATGTGACATTCATTAAACAATCATGTATGCAATAATGTATGGCACTTTCCTTCTCGGATTTTTTCTTGGCGTGTTGATTTACAAGCCTATTCAGGAAATAGAGGAAGCTCACTACCATAAGTAGAAGATGGCAAATCCCAAACCCTAAAAGTAACATAGTAGTTGCTGGTAGAAGGATTACTCATGTGACACCAGCTCTAATAGTCTAATGAAACCCAATCTAAAATTCTCCCTTTGCACACTTGCTAATATTATGTGGCATAAATAGATGTGGCAACTTCGTAATATGGGTCATTTTAAACTTACACAAATAATGGTAAAGATTTTGGTGCAACATTTTGTCTTTGCATCTATGAAAGAGTTTTATTTAAAACTTGACACATGTTTACAGGGTTTCCAATGGAGGTCACATACTAAATTGCATAACTTTAGCATAAATTTTGACTGAATTAAGGCCCTTATATGCTTAGAAGTTCTTAGTTAAAAGTTTTGCATGTAAATTTTATTACTTTAAACAACATACATGTTAATTCAAATTTCAATTGTCACAATTGATTTGCATGTAAATGATTGAGTTTGTTTAATAATCTAGTGTGCTGTCCATGGACTGCTTTGTTTATAAATGGTGGTAAAAAAACTAAATAAACTGGAAAAGAAAGATTCTGAATTTCTGATAAGGGTTTGACACTAACAATGTCCCGGAATTCCGAGTATCCCAAAAACTTGGGAGGAATCCCAGTAAGGCTTAGCTAGGGGTTCCTTCTGGATCCATAAAAACTGCCCTTCTACATTAATTTGAGTTCCCATGAATTGTTGACCACAATTTGTGACTTAAATCTGTATCTTATTTTTGTCTATTATTTGAGGAATCCCTAAAGTTAAAGAGGAATTTCTGAATAACCAACTTGGAATTCCTGCTGGAACCCAGGTAAAAACAGTAAGTGTCGGACCCTGTTTCTGATATGTATTAATGTTGCTATGTCTTATATTTACAGCCGTACAAGACATATCTAAAGATCTATCAAGAGAAGTACAGTTATATTATATTGGTCAAGGATCTCCTAATGTTGTTAATGCTATATCATTATCACCAGCACTTGATAAAAGTCCTACATACTGTCCACCTGCTCCTAGGACTAAATTTACAGGTAAGTTGATATAACTATTGTAAATACAAAAGTGTTGGAAATTCACAAAAATATTATCATAATTTCGCAATCAGTAAAAGTTTTTGGCACTGATAATCATTTATGTAATATGGCTAATAACTATCTGTTTTGTGTTGTTGCAAGATTGCAATGTTTCTTGAAGTACACTTTTGACTGTATAGTCTTTAAATAATATATTTCTTTCATATTTCTGTACAATCGTCCCACAAATGCCTTTTTTCACAATTTTAATGGCAAGAACTTTATCTGTGGTTTAAATTATTTCATGTTAACTGAATACATTCCCTTATACTAACGTAATTATACAAAAGCAATATTGACTCAACAAGCAGGCATTAAACTGATAAGCCATTTGTTTGTTCCACCAGAACTTAAACACACTAATGTTAGATGACAAACATGTTAACACACCACATTACTGTAAAATTTATTAATGTTTTGACTGTTGAAAAAACCCCACAATAATGATAATATATGCCTTTACTACTGGTTGCAGTATCTTAATTAAATTGAGTTGTAAGTATACTAGGGCTGGGACGGGTAGAAAATTTGTACCCGGGTACCCGAGGCCGTATTACCTGCGGGTACCCGGGTACTCGCTGTTATAAATCACGAAAGAGTTATTACGTCTACATCCTGGCACTTGTTATTGCTTATAAAGTAGCAACGAGGTTTCCGAAGTTGTCTCTGATGGCAAGAGAGAGTCTTTGTTATTCCGTCAACTTCTGTCCCGTCAAAAAGAGTGTTTAGCGTTGCAGGGCTTACAATCACAAAACAGAGAGCATGTCTTGACCCGATTGTCGCCGATGCAGTTTTGTTTATGAATAACTATAACAAATCCAGATTACATGCCACCTAGCATTCCAATATTTGTTTTCCCACTGCCTACGTTTATTAAGTTAAAGCCTGAAGTAGGTCTGAACGTACCTACACGTAGTTCTGAGCATTCCATACCTCCACTTCCAAGACTGTCGACCAGTAGTGAAACTGCGTCTACTTAGGTTGTCCTCGTATGCAAACATTTTTCTGTGCAGTGTTAACTGATTGTGGGGAACGAATATTGACGTATATGAACGTATATTGTTGATATTTAGCCATTATAACGAAATAAGACATAGATGCAAATCCAGCACTTTAGCAAAATTCTTTAAGAAGCTGGATTCGTATTAGTTGGTTATAAATGTTATACATTGACGTCGGCCATATTGTTGTTAAGTAGTGCCTATAGAGATTTTCGGTAGATGAACATTTCATTAATTCTAATGGAGGCGGATTTTTTTAATTGCCGAAAATCGAAACTAATTTAATATGAAGTATTTTATTTTACGGATACCGGGTAAAAACTTTGTACCCGGGTAGTAGCCTTACCCGACCCGATACCCGGGACTCGAGTACTCGTCCCAGCCCTAAAGTATACATACATATGACTTTAGAAATGATGTTGTGTTTTTCTATCTTACAGATAAATTATTTTATGTTTATACATCGGGTACAACAGGTCTACCTAAAGCTGCCATCATATCTCATTCTAGGTAAGTTTTGTTTACAATTATGTATGTACCTGTATGTCCTAGGGTTGCATATCTCCAGTCAAGAATTATATAATGTTTGCTGTAATTTTTTGTTGTACCTACTAGGGCTGCCACAATATACTGGTATATTGCAATATGCAGCTGCAGCAATACGTACCACGGTACGATTTTCCTGTATCGGTATTTCATTAGAATATTCTTCCCTTTGCGAAATAATAGTAGCGAAACATCAGTTTTTCCATTGTTCATTCCATTTAACCTAAAGTTGCAAGAATTTAACCAATTGGGGCACGTCTCAGTCGTAAATGACCATAAATACTTAAAGAGGCTAGATTCTATCAGTAGCTGCTTATAAGATTTGCAATTTTTCTGTTAAATACAGTGGAGGAACAACAAATCTAAAAGTCCGCTATATATCGTGGTACGTATTGCGATACGATGCCAGCGTATTTCAATATATCGCGGTATACTTCTTGCGTATCGTGACAGCCCTAGTACTTGCCATATAATTGATCACTATAAGTAAACTTGGTTTCAAGACTGATTTAAAGGTTGTTCGATTGCCCATGACGATCCATGTATTGGCTCTAGCAACTTGTTATTGCTAGTAGATATTTTGCTAATTTTTAGGCAAATAGATATATGGCTGGTTGTCCAATTGGGGTATTTACTTTTAAAATTAATGTCAAGCCATGGGCTTCTCGATTCATTTACATGTTTTCCATTCATTTTAATATTTTTTTCACTTACAGATACACAATGTAGTTGCAATAAAATCAGGTCTAATTTAAAGTGATAATACCGTTCTCTGCAAAACATTTTCTTTGTTGATATTATTTGACAAAAAACTTTATACACTCAAAGTTAAACATTTGCTACATTAAAGTATTCTATATCAGTATCAACATGGTCTTGTCTTTTTATTACAGATTTTATTATATGTCATGTGCTGTGAATTCATTTCTTCAAATTACAAGTGAGGATATATTATATGATGCTCTACCCTTGTATCATACAGCAGGGGGAATTATTGGTGTTGGGCAAGCTTTTCTAAGGGGGACAACTGTTGTTATTAAGAAGAAATTTTCAGCTAGTAAATTCTGGGATGATTGTGTTCAATATAAATGCACTGTAAGTAAAACATGTTGTAGCTTTAGATTTTACTTTTGAACATATGCCCATAGTTTGTTAAATTGGGAATATGTCCTGTTAGCTCAGTTAGTGGCACTTCTGAGAAATGATTGGTTTGATTCCAAGAGCAAGCTTTGTAGTCATGTGCACTTCGAGTGGTGTAAACAAACACTTGTTTTCTGTAAAATTCTTACAGCTGTCAAAAATGGGAAAGAATAAAAAAGCTCATGAGATAACTGCGACATTTCTTTGTCCAAAAATGCCTACATTAGCCTGTGGTTTGTAATTACTACCACTTGTAATACCCATACTTCTAATTAAGTATTTTTATATGGCATTAAACAATGCAAATCTGGGCTATAAAATGTATAAAAATGGCTGATAGTCTTGTTTCGTTGTATATGTAGATAATCCTGTATTGTGGCTAATAAGCATTTCATGTTCTGTTAATAGTAACTTAACACAGATAAGCAATGATGGAACTACTTGCCAGTGAGTTATTTGCCTAGCCTTATAACTTGAATTGTATTACTATCACTTTTGATGACTGAGGCATATCTTCATAGAAGATTGTAGTGGTGTTCCAAATGTATCATCTACTTACTATATCTGTTACAGGCAGCCCAGTATATAGGTGAAATCTGTAGATATTTGATGGCCCAGCCACATCGGCCATCAGATACACAACATAAAGTTAGAGTTATGTTTGGTAATGGTTTACAACCTGCATTATGGAGAGAATTCCAGAAAAGATTTGGTGTAGAGATAATGGGAGAGTTCTACGGCGCCACTGAGGGAAATTGTAATATAAGTATGTACTATAGTATAAATGATTTTTGTTTGAACTTTAGAATTGCTAGCATTTAAGTGGTTTGAAACTTTAAATGATTCATGGGCTTTAATGTTGTGTCCTGGAGTTTTACCAAGAATGGAATGATTAAAAATTTTAAGCACTTTTGAACATATATTCAATATGAAAAGAGCGCTATACAAATGCGGTACATATAATAATAATGATAATAATAAAATCCTATTCTTCACATCTGTACTGCACATGTTTGTCACCATGTGTATCCCTGACTTGGCCCAGAGCAGTTCAGTGGGAGTCTTCTCGAATGGCTTGTAATACCATAAATATTTAGGAGTCAGCTTGTTGGTCGTCAGTCTGTCTGTAGCGTTTTCTTGTCCATGCAATTTCTCAGCACCTATTTTACAGATTTGATTCAAACTTCACTAATATGCCAGATATCAGGCTGATACGTACTTATCCCATTTTTGTTACGGTCCATTTTTTCCAAATTAAGCACCTTTGATGAAAAATCTTTTCCGCTCATTTTCTCAGCACCCAATTTCTTCACAAACACCCTATGGGTGGTATTTTATCTTATTCAGTTTTAGGTCTAATACCCTCAGACTCAGAGTATCACCACTCTGTTATTTCTGTGGTATTGGAACATATCTAGTAAATTTATATTTTGTATAATTTCAGTAAATTTTGACAATCGTATTGGAGCTTGTGGTTTTACTTCTATGATTGCACCATTTATGTATCCTGTAACATTGATTAAAGTTGATGAAGATAATAATATAGTCAGAGATAGTAATGGTGTTTGTGTTAGAGCTAAACCAGGTATGTAGAGTAGTCTGACCCCTTTATGTAGTGGTTCCTCCTCTTTATCTAATGGTCACACCCCTTTATCTGGTAGGTTCCTTCCATTTATCTAGTGGTTACACCTCTTTATCATGTGGTCTCACCCATTTTCTAGTGGTCAGACCCTTTATCTATAAGTCCTGCCCCTTAGTTATGTATGGGTGTTTGCCTGCAGGACTCCCTCCCCTTTCAAAAGTGCCACCTCTTAACTTGAACTTTGTTTTTATAGGTTTTAATGATTTTCACAGAAATATAGTTGCCTTAAAATGACCTTTTTTCTTGTGCACCCTCCATCAAAATATTCCTTTGGGGTCCCAGTGGTGAATTTTGCTCCTCCCAATAAAATCCCCTTTGAATTAACTACAGCATTGCCCGGATCTGAATGAAATTGACTTTTTTGAGAGATAATTGCCAAATCAACATTGAGGCAGAGTTGCATCACTGTCACTATTAGTAATGAAGTTAGCAACTTGAAATACGCCTATTGCTTAACAAATAACAATTTTTAGCTATGTCCCAAATGGACAATGGTGAAGACAAAAGTACCATTGCAGACATTTCTTTAATTATGTAAGAGCTAAACCAGGTATGTAGTTTGAGCACCTCTCATGCATTGCTAGCAAATTATTTACTGGGTACATATGTATTAAATGTTAAACTTGTTATTAAACTTAAATCAATGATAAAATTATCTATGAAAATGGTCCCATACATTTATCAAGTGAGTTACATTATATTTGCATAATAATTAGGTCAGCAGGTGAAATAGATAACAACTATCTAAGTACATCTTGAAATATCTGGGCCTGATAAAACTGTCTGAAGGACAGCGAAAATGCATACTGTGATTGACAACATGTAAGAGCCTTAGAGGGTATGCATGTATAGGCTTGGCCCATTTTCAAGTACCTTTCAAGACCAGTTCCCAGATAGTATATATAAATGATGTAGTGACTACTGTACCTGTATGTAACACTTGCTGACTCTTCTACCTGTATCCTGTTTTAGTGCATGTTAAATTATAAAGTTAGTATTATGTCTTAATTTCGTATCCGTTGAACTCCAAAAACTTTCTTACCCTCTGTACTTCTCCATTTATTAACATTTTGGCTTATTGCCTTTCTCAAACATGGATATACTCTTAATAGTTTAACTACATCTTCCCTTCTTACACTAATGTTTGAAAAAGGCTATTAGCCAAAACGTTATTAAATGGAGAAATACAGAGTGTAAGTATATTAGTATTGTAGTCTAGTTATTTCTGCATATAAAGAATCTAAGAGGGTATAAAAACATTAAAAGGTATATAATAAACAGTTACATATAAATATATGTTTTAAAAATTAAACCACAGCCATATTAGCGCATCTTATCTAGCTTTTTATGTATTTATGAGCAATGGTCGTCATAAGGTTATCAGACTTGCCAATAATTCTTCCATTGGCAGTCTACGAATTTAGGATATAAAAGTGGTTGCCTGAACTGGTCATTTTAGCAGCTAGCACTATATCTTGTTTGCAGAAATTTGATTGCCCAAAAGCAAATTTTGTTTGCCCAAACTAGAAATTGGTTGTCTTGGGCAACCGGACGCCCACTAATTTTGTAGACTGCATTGGTGGTTTCAATGCTTTGATTATAATTATTTTACAGGCGAGCCTGGTGAGTTAGTTGGTAAGATTGTTACTGGTGATCCATTGAGACAATTTGATGGCTACGTATCAAGACAGGCTTCAGATAAGAAAGTTGCTGTTGATGTGTTCAAGAAAGGAGATATGGCTTTCTTAACAGGTTTTTATGTGTTTAGTTGCGTTAAACTGAATCGGCTGACAAACTTGTTAATCAGCGTGTGATTAATGTTTTGGCCTCTTTAAAAGAGCAATGCCTTACCTATTTGTGCATTTGTAAATCTGTGAAATGATAATGGAGAAACTCCCCACTAATTGAACTTGCGCAACATCTTCCATTTCTTTGGTGTAATATACCTTATATGTATGTAAACTGTTTCTGAACTATGCTGGTCGAGGGGGAAGCTACTGCATGGTAGGTGGGTTTGAAAAATTTTGACCAGGCTCTAACAAAGAATCAATTTGATACAGCGTAACAAAATATTGTTAAACTTTATTCCACTGTCCGTGGTGCTTACATTAACACCAAGTATTTAAATACTTACTACAATACTTCTGTTCTCCCTATCAAAACAATTATTGACATATAGGTATATCTATAAAACAGTTATCCACATATATGTATGGGAATATTGGCACAAATATCACGCATTCAAATTAGAGGGCTTATGTATGAGTCACTGAAGTTGAATAAAATTGTTGATAAAAATGAATGATTTATTGCAATATATTTTGTATTAATATACATGTATATTTATATTTTTACCTCAGGAGATGTATTGATAATGGATGAGTATGGATACATGTACTTTAGAGACAGAACAGGTGATACGTTCAGATGGCGTGGTGAAAATGTATCAACATTTGAAGTAGAAACAACAATTAGTAAAACTATAAAACTAAATGATGCTGTTGTATATGGTGTAGAAGTTCCAGGTATGATGGTGGATTATTTATTAATTTGTTGAGTTGTAATAGAGAGGACTACTGTCTTGACGTGACTTAAGTTCCAAGTTATGAACCTGTCCATATGATTTGCACATTAAGCCAATGTGCATTAACCTGATTAGCATACATCTGCTATTCATTATCTGGAGTTCTTTTAAAGATACGGACATAGTAAAAAATTATGAGAAATGACTACTTCAGCAGTGTAATGTTTTATTTTTAGTATGATATTACTATTTATAGTATTTTGTTACTATTTATAGTTTAATATGACTATTTACAAATATAATGATGCTAATTATACCCCCGCTTCGAGGAAGAGGGGGTATACTGTTTTACCCTTGTCCGTGCGTGCGTGCGTTCGTGCGTGCGTCCGTCCGTTACAAAATTTCTGTCGCAGTTTTCTCAGCAACTACAACATGCAGCAGCCTAATACTTTGCATATTGCTTCATCCCATTGTCCCATGTGGTGTAAAGCGATTTCATGCTCCTTGCTCATCTACTTCCTGTTTGTCGCATATTTTTAGTTTTTTGCGGGGGTATCACTAGTGAGCATTAGCTCACAGATTTACTTGTTTAGTTTATTGTAACTATTTTTAGTATTATGATGCTTATAATATTTTGTTACTATTTATAGTATAATGATACTATTTATAGTACTATGTTACTATTTATAGTACAATGTTACTATTTATAGTAAAAAGCTCTTATTTATTGTGTTTTATTACTGTATATAGCATTTTGTTTCTATTTATAGTATAATGTTACTATTTATAGTATTTTTTCTCACTATTTATAGGTTCAGAAGGTAGAGCTGGTATGGCAGCTATAGTAGATCCAGATAATCAAATAAATCTTGTAGAATTAAATACAGCATTACAGAAATCATTGCCATCTTATTCTAGACCATTGTTTATAAGGTTGATGAGAAAAGCTGCAGACACTACAGGTATTGTTTTTGTTGGTTGGGTTTAACACTGTAGCAACACATTGAATGGATCATATCTCTGTGGTCAATTACTCCCTCTTTTGGAAAGGCTAAATCTCTAGATTTGGCTGTTAACCAGTTACTTAAAGCATTCTGCCATCAGTAACTGACAATTGTCTTATGTGATTTAGGGACAGCAGTTGGAGGGAGTTTGGCCATAGAAATGATTTCATGACAAAACTCCATGAAAGCTTGCCCAGTCTGGGAATTAAACTTGTAACCCATTGTAGATTTAAGTGCTACTGACTAAGCCAGCTAGGCTGTTGGTATAGTTAGTTTGGTCTTAAACTTAAATCCCATGGTCAGTCAGCCCATTCACTGTTGTAAGAGAAGCAAGATCTCTCTCTTGTGACTTTAAACTCATACAAGGCTCATGTATAAGACACCTGCTGCTTCTGACATTTGACACCAGTGTGTGACGATTAACCTTAGAATTATTTTACTATCACCCCCCCCCCTAAATCCAGCTTTTATACCTTGATCAAAAGACTATTTAACCTCTGGTGGTGCATTGTTTGTTTGATAGCGCTTGTAATTGTTATTTATTCATCTGCCGAGTAAATTATCAGTGTATTATCCATGTTTATGAATTTTAAGCTGGTACTATTTGGGTTAGTATTAATAATTGGATAGATTGCATTCTATTCAAAAAATACTTTTTGTTTAATTTATTTATATATTTTGCCTTAATTTGTTTTACACAAAAAATATTATTTCTTATCTTTCTAATTTCAGGCACCCATAAGCTTAAGAAGACCACACTTCAAGCTGAAGCATTTAATCCTAATGTTATATCTGATAGATTATTTTATATGAATACAAAAACAGGACATTATGAATCTCTAACTCCTCAAATATATCAAGATATATGTGATAGAAAACTTAGGCTGTGAGAATATCTATAAATAGAATTGTACTTAGTAAGAATATTTATACAGTGTCATCCAAAATTACCTTTACCCTTTTAATAAAGCTGGTTTTTTTATTAACACAGTTAAATCTTTTTTTTGGATGTATTTATGCATGGGTAAAGTTATAATAGATCGTAACATTTGAAAGAAGAGTAATGCGACTTTATACAACTGTAATTGTTATACATACATGTACTTGTTTCTGAATATGTGTTTTTAAACTATCAAGTATTGGTAAAAACTTGAATACAAATTATACAGTTCAAAGTGTAAAGGCTATTATGTATGGCACTGTATATAGAATTTTACATTGTGATAATATCTTTAAATGGAATTTTACTTCGTGGGCATGCTCGATTGGAAATTCCAACTGTTAGAACTCAAATGGAGTACGTCGGAACTGTGTTCTGGCAGCGTTCTACCATTCATTGAAATAGGTGGTGAGAACAGAATCGGTTTCAGTTTAAAGCGAATGTTGTTAAAATTATACATTTGCCCGATTGTTTACGATAACAATTTAACTATTTGCTATAAATAAAAAAAAAGCAAGTATATTTGCTACGGATATTGTCTTTTGACATCCAATGTCACTCATTTGGCAGATTCTGTGGAAGAGATGGAATTTGATTCTGGCACAATTCCGACATCCCAATGGGGCACGCTCTGAGAATATCTATAAATAGAATTGCACATTTTGAGAATATCTATGAACATTTTTATGTTATGAAAACATCTATAGGTGAAAATACCCACAACAAACCATGGCATTAATTTTTATTTGTCCCTTAGCATTATTTTTTGTATCTTTTATTCATGTCTTATAAGATAAAGTCGACTTTGCAAGAAAATTTTGTTTGTGAACAGTTTGCCATAATGCAGAGACTACTAGTAACTATTACTGTAGACTATCAAGTTCAATTACTAATTAGCGATTATACTTGCTATGAATATGATTGGTAGTTTTTTTACTGAAGATCGTCTGTTTTTGGGGGACCATGACCTACATAGAAGTTACTTTTCCATTGTTGTTTATGTCTTATAGATAAAAGTTTAACCAAATATTGTTAGAAGTCCTATTTTTGTTAATTATAATTATATTTACTGCTAGATCTTGTGTCATTTAATGATTGTCCCTTTGAATTTTTATTTTAATATTTCAGCATTTTTTTCTACGTTTTATTAATCTGGATTATTTTCTTTTTACTTTGATACGAAGAGTTAGTAAAATCATGTTGATATATGTATTTATATTATAATTAGGTTTGTATTAAGAATGTAATGTTCCATTTTATTCCAAAGGGACTATTCAAGTATTATAAAAAAAAATGAAGAATTATATTTCTATATTTTGGCTGAAGCTTTAATTAAACTGTTTTGATATAAACTTTTTGCATGATAGCTCCATAATTATATTTTTCTGAAATGATTCTTACCAATACATGAACAAATATTTTGTCAAATGATCATGTACATAATACATACATGACATGTATTACATGTATATGTATTATGCAATACCTAAGCACTTTCAAAATAATGTTTATTTTTACTATGTATGTTATGTTATTTTGATTAGTATTAATCTGTTTTTCTGTCCCTATGTCTATCTGTGATGTATTCTAAATAAACAATAAAAACATGAAAATGAAAATCTTATATCTTATCTTTTTAACTCTCTTTAGTGATACAATAAATTCATAGTCTGGATAACCTGCCCCTTACTTCTTTTGTAAATGGGTCAGGCAAAGCACAATAATGGTGGTGACCACACAGGGCATCTTCAGGTTACAACATTTTCTTTTTTTTGCTTTATAACTTTCTAAATATAGTCAATTAGGTAGAAGTTCAATTTTTCTTTGTGCACATAAATTTAACAAACAATTAATCAAAAACCATGTCTACAAAGTAGACACAATTTGGAAGTTGTCTATTTCATGGGTGAAAGTTGAAAATATTGAAAGCCTACTATTAAAATATTGAAAAAGACAAGTTTCATATAATTACGTAGGGAAATTTAATCTCTAAATACTGAAATCAGTATTTAAACTGGAAACTTACACCCATGTTATTTCTTGTCTGAATTTCAGATACTTAATTAAGCATATAAGGTATCCACTGTAATTCTTGTATAAAGTACAAAGTACTTTTGATAAGTCTATACAGTGAGAAAGGTTCATTTAAAAAACAGAATTATCCGATATCCTGCGCAATACATTGTGCTCTGCCATTTCTCTGCTTTGCCTGACATACTTTTACTCATTGAAGTATGACTGGGAACCAGAGACAAAAATCCATTATATTTTGAGATCTCATCAATGATTGCTTTTGTTTTTCCATCCATATGATCAATATTTAAAATGAATGGTTCCCTTGTTCTAAACCAGGCACCTGAAAGAAGTGCAGACATGCTGGAACCAAGTAAGGCGCTATTGTATCAGTATCTTGGCATATACATCTAAAATTTCTACTTCATATACATGATAGAGCAATAAGTCCAGTGTTCATCACTAAGTGTCCCGGGATTCCGAGGATCCCAAAGACTTGGGAGGTACCCCTGTGATTCTGTTAGGATTCCTGAAATATTACACTGTGCTTATATGAATTAGTTTTCATAAATTCATTATCACAATTTGCAACTGCCCACCGGTATCCATTCTTCTCTTTATTGTAGGAAATCCTTAATGTTACAGAGAAATGTCTGATTACTGACTGGGATCCTGAAGGATCTGACTGGGATCCCAAATGCTTTAGGATCCCTGGTAAAACAGGTAATGAGCCAAACTTTGAATAGATTCAATAAATAAACAACAAACAACAATAAACAGTAACTATACGATCTGTATTTTATAAAAACTGGATAAAAAATCAATAAAAAATTAACAATTAAAACAAGAATACAAAATGCTTCCCTGCAATATGACTGTAATTACTTGTAATTAATAATACAATAACCGAGACTATTATGTACATGTAAAGTCTGTTTTTCTCAACTGTCAAATTTTGAATCAACTTCATAGTGACTAAATACATTCTCACCACTGCTAAGAAAAATAGGATTGGCCATTCGTTGTGACGACAGCAACCAAACATTGCCAGACAAACCTTGGAATGGAATCCACAGAGCCGAAAGAAAAGAGGGAGACAAATGAACTCCAGGCGCAGGACCCTTGACATTGTGCTGTGCAAGATGTCTTGGGGAGAGGTCAAAGCCAGGGCAACAGACCGAAACAGATGAAGGACTGTGGTAGAGGTCCATTGCTCCAAACTGGAGTTAGTGATGATGACTCAGATAGTAGGCAATAAACCAATAAACCATTCCTCTGCTCTACTGGATCTTTAAATACACTATCAATATCTCATCATCGTTAGATGACTAACATTTTAACACAAGAAGTCGCCTTGAACTGATTCTAGTTTTGACAGTTGAGAAAAACATTAATATAACAGTAAATGCGTCATCAATAAAAATCAGAGCAACTGCTCCTAAAGACAATGCCCTAATGTTTCATTAAAATTTAAACAATTCCTATAAGTTGAACACAAAAAAATACAACACAAAAAATCATTATAATCCTTGTTTAAGGTAGATCTTCCATTCTGTTTGATATGACATCATGGGTGCATTGCCTAACGATTTTCACTACGTATCACTATGAAAAAGCGCTTTCTTGTAGCGATTCATTTTAGGAAACAGCTAGCTAGTTACGTCACAAACCAAGATGGCGGCCTTTGCCGAGGAAAACTTGCTCTTATTGCAATTGCACGTTTTCGGGGGCGATTTCAAACTAAATAAGGCTTTAACAAGTATAAAATCACTGCAAAAACATATGTTTATTTGAACATTTACAAATATCAATTTATTTCAATTCATCTATAGTCAGTCAAACATAAAAACCAAATTGTCGGCATACAGGAAGTCACATTATTGCGGAGGCAACCATTTTGATTTGTTAAAGCGCTTTCGGGTAGCAAAGAATTTTTTCGCTAGCTTTCGCTACGTAGTGAAATGAAGCGATATCTTGTAGCAAGCTGTTTCCTAGTATTTTGCTTCATAGGGATACCTAGCGATTTACTTAGGCATTGCACCCCATGTTGTAAATAAATATGATAGGTAAACAACAAAAAATAGTCAAATTTAATGCATATGTCAATAAAGAAGAATGTAGACTTATTTTGAGACAAGAAAATCATTTAAAAATATTTATGACTAGACAAACATAAATACAATACACAGTACCCACCAAAAGTTAGGAGACATTTCCAGATTGTAGGCTTACTGAATAGCTTTTAGTCACATTTGATAACTGTTTATTTTGAATGCTTTGCATTTTTTGCATTACTTTTTGGTGATCATTATTATTATAACAGAGACAACAAAAATAGCATAAAAACTTTGTTATGGAAAATTATTACAATAATCATGGTTTTGGAGGCTTTATGATGTCAGATGCTGAATCTTATAGTGTTGCATTCATGAAATTTGTTGTCATTTTATAACAAAACATACTTAAATATATTACAAATAATGTTTCTACAAAAGTAATCAACAAAATTCAAGAACTGTAGTAAATAACTTTTGTCTCCAAACTTTTGGTGGGTACTGTATATCTTATATTTTATGTAACATGTACTCCCATGTATCACTTTATAAGTAAGTTTCATAGTATCAAAAATGTCCCTATATGAGGGCACCTCTAAACTACATCTTCTGTAAAGGTATAGTCTAATTTTTGACTAGTATAATCACTTCCTACTATGTTTAAAAAGACTGTAGTAATTCTTTTTTCATATTTTCAAGTCGAAGTATTTCTTCTTTATAAATAGACTCCTCATCTAAAACAACAAGATTTCTTAACTCCTGAAATCAAACAAATTTATATACAGTGAAGTTCTGCTTTAAAACCACAACACATTGGGCACGTTCCACTAGGTGATCGCTGGCTATCGATTCAATTTGCTTGATCGCAGCAAATCGTTCCATAGGAAATCGCTACATAGCGCTAGCTAGCGATCGTCTTGTAGAACGTGCCCATTGTTTATAGCAAATCATGTGAATTTTTGATTAATTTTAAGTCCCAAAGGCATAATTTGGTAGGAAAAAATATTCCTATCTAAAACCTATTCTGCTATTAAGATTGTTGATTTTGATGGTCATAATAGTGGAAACTTACTATAATAAATGTACAGTATAATTATAGTTATTCAAAAAGACATCAGACTAGCAAAAAAACTTTAAAAAATCCTTAAAAACATATCTTTAGATGCAATCTATTTTTTTACCAGACATGTGTAGAACTTATTTTGGATGGCACTGTATGTCGTAAAATCAATCAAACTAACAGTCAAAATTTCAATCAAGTTTATGTTGTTACAAAATCAATAAAACTTTAAAGCTGGATTTTGAATCTTTAACGCAAAAATTATAAAGGGAAATAATCCATAATAAATTCATGTAGAGTTGTGGTTACTGTCTTATTCTGTTCATCACATGGTATGTAATCATTGTGAGAAGTTTCATAAAGATCTGAATTCATAAATGGCTGAAATATACAGTAAATAAATGGAACTGGATGCCTGCCTGGAAAACTATAAGTTGTTTTTTTTTTCGTTGAAAAATCCAGCTAACAAAGGAGCAAAACTCCAGGAGCAAAGATAGTTAACTATGAATACATCTATAAAGGCCAATAAAGCTAGTCAAGATTTCCTATACCCTAATAACCCCTCACAGGGCCGTAGACTTACTTGTTTAGACAATGGTAATGTATCAGAACCTAATCTATAGTAACATGAACCATCTCCTGTCATAGTATATATAACACCACGACTTGTACTGATCTTGATTTCTGAAATATATAGTGAACATATTAATTTTGTCAATTTTGGTGTAAAATCTATTCTTATTTCACCATCACTCAGAAAAAATGTTCATGAGTGTCATACTAAAAGGTAGGGCTGTCACGATACACGATGAGAATATCGCGGTATATTTGTGATGTGCTAAAAAACAAACTGCAATACGTACCATGATATACCATTTGCAAACCAAAGACACGGCTGCATAATACTGTCTTTTTGTAGGGAAAGTGCCAGTAGCAGACTGGGCTGAAAAAACTGGGTCTCTTAGAGTAATGAGAACATTCTAAACGTGCTCAAATTCTTAGAACTTAAGCTTTCATCGAATGAACCATGGAAAAATGACGTTTCACTATTTTCATTTGGCAAAGGGAAGAAATCTTCAATGAAAATAAAAAATATTGCTAAATACCGGTACATTAAATTTGTACCATCGTACGTATTGCTGCGGCAGCATATTGCAATATACCGGTATTCTGGCATATCGATACCCTACTGAAAAGCATCCTAATTTTCACTAATTTTTTTTACATTAATACTTAAGATTTTATATTATATGAGTATTAATATCACTAGTTTGAATGTCTTTGAATTTACCCAGTGGACCTGGCACTGTATCCACCAAAATTGCTGTCTGCTCAGTGACTTTTACAATGCAGGAGTCTAATGGTCACCAAAATTGTCATTGTCTCAGTGACTTTTACAATGCAGGAGTATAATGGTCACCAAAATTGCTGTCGGCTCAGTGACTTTTACAATGCAGGAGTATAATGGTCACCAAAATTGCTGTCGGCTCAGTGACTTTTACAATGCAGGAGTATAATGGTCACCAAAATTGCTGTTGGCTCAGTGACTTTTACAATGCAGGAATCTAATGGTCACCAAAATTGTCATTGTCTCAGTGACTTTTACAATGCAGGAGTATAATGGTCACCAAAATTGCAGTCGGCTCAGTGACTTTTACAATGCAGGAGTATAATGGTCACCAAAATTGCTGTCGGCTCAGTGACTTTTACAATGCAGGAGTATAATGGTCACCAAAATTGCTGTCGGCTCAGTGACTTTTACAATGCAGGAGTATAATGGTCACCAAAATTGCTGTCGGCTCAGTGACTTTTACAATGCAGGAGTCAAATGGTCACCAAAATTGCTGTCGGCTCAGTGACTTTTACAATGCAGGAGTATAATGGTCACCAAAATTGCTGTCGGCTCAGTGACTTTTACAATGCAGGAGTATAATGGTCACCAAAATTGCTGTCGGCTCAGTGACTTTTACAATGCAGGAGTATAATGGTCACCAAAATTGCTGTCGGCTCAGTGACTTTTACAATGCAGGAATCTAATGGTCACCAAAATTGTCATTGTCTCAGTGACTTTTACAATGCAGGAGTATAATGGTCACCAAAATTGCAGTCTGCTCAGTGACTTTTACAATGCAGGAGTATAATGGTCACCAAAATTGCAGTCGGCTCAGTGACTTTTACAATGCAGGAGTATAATGGTCACCAAAATTGCTGTCGGCTCAGTGACTTTTACAATGCAGGAGTCAAATGGTCACCAAAATTGCTGTCGGCTCAGTGACTTTTACAATGCAGGAGTCAAATGGTCACCAAAATTGCTGTCGACTCAATGAATTTTACAATGCAGGAGTATAATGGTCACCAAAATTGCTCTCGGCTCAGTGACTTTTACAATGCAGGAGTCAAATGGTCACCAAAATTGCTGTCGACTCAATGAATTTTACAATGCAGGAGTATAATGGTCACCAAAATTGCTCTCGGCTCAGTGACTTTTACAATGCAGGAGTATAATGGTCACCAAAATAGCTGTCGGCTCAGTGACTTTTACAATGCAGGAGTATAATGGTCACCAAATTTTTTACAGCCACCATTTTCCTAGTACAATAAAAAATAAGAAATAATAAGAAATATTACGTATGAATAAAAATCACCGTAACAATTTGTTAAAAATCTCTTAGTTCTGATATTTTTCTGCACGAATACTGGTCATTCAATTTTTGGTTATTTACGTCATAAACCAAGATGGTCGCCTGTGCTTATGTACAGAAAGCACTTATTCCAATTGCATGTTTTTAGGGAAATTTTCAAACTAATTAAGTCTTTAAAAAATATAAAATCATTGCAAAAACATACCCGGTATGCTTATATGAACAGTTACAAATATCAATTAATTTCAATACATCTATAGTCGCCAAACATTAAAAACAAATTGTCAGCAAACAGGAAGTCACATTACTGTGGAGGCATCCATTTTGATTTGTAACAGCGCTGTTGGGTAGAAAAGATTTTTTTATGCTAGCTCTCGCTGCGTAGTGAAATGAAGCAATATCTAATCTTGTAGCTAGTCGTTTCCTATGATTTTGCTATCTAGCGATACCTAGCGATATGCTTAGGCAATGGGCCTCAAGTATAAAAACCATACTAACCCAGAACATAATGATCAGGTATAACAAGATGGGTGACAGGATCATACACAGGTATAAGTTCTATACTATACTTGGAATGTAATAATATAGGTGTTAGTTTTCCATTAAATAAACGATCTACTCCAAGTCTAAACTGATCCTTCATGTCACGTGTTAATTCTAGACCAAATACTTCATGGTATTCGTCTATACCAAAATATATGGTACCTCCTTTTCCTGCAATAATAGTAGAAGACATATGTGTTTAACAACCAAAGCAAAATATATGGTGCCTCCTTTTCCTGCAATACAAAAAGATGACATACCGGTACTTTATATGTTTTAATTTCTTGTACCATTGTATGTATACTATGCCAAAATAATTTAATCTACCTATCTTTCTGATATATGTTTAATATCCAGAGGGCTTTTTGTAAGTTTAGGGCTATACCAATTCATTTTACATGGGTAGAAATTGAAAGTTTTAAAAATAATGAAAACTTACTTTCAGAATACTGAAAAAGACAGATTTCTTATACATTTCATAGAGAATTTTATTCTCAAAATACTGAAATCAGTATTAATACTGAAAACTTTCACCTATGCTTTTAGCTTATAGGGTAGAGATGGATCAAAATCATTTCTGTTTAAGTGAAATTGTGTTAATATCCTTCAATGAAAATTTGACAACATAGTTAATTTTCCTCCATTAATAAGGTATATGGAGAAGTTTTCCAGCCTTGTGGAGGGATAGGTGAACAATGGTTACAGACAAGGGTCCAGGAAAGCTAGGTAAAGTGTACTGGCCATGTAAAATAGTCAAAATTGTGTTGAAAAGACAAATTAAACCAAGTGTAAAAAAAAACTTCACTTTATAACAAATAAATATTATTAAGTACCCTCCAACAGTGTTAAAACCAGTATTAAAAAAAATACCTACCACAGTTTAACATTCCACAAACATGTTTAGCTAAAGATAACTGATGTATATCTTTCCACGATTTCTCCGGAAATATTTCATATATAAAATCATCATATATATTGATAACATCTCCTAGATAATACTTCTTACTGTCAGAACCTTTGTTTGTATTACTGGACTGTTGTCTTGGAACTGAAATTTGTGAATATACTTTATTACTCTGTAAACTGGTCAGGCACAAAATTAGAAGTAATTGCATTTTATAGTCCAATTTTCATGCTAATGCACGTTAAATGACCTTACAGCTGTTACCCCTGGTCATCGGGCTACTGGTATCTATCTATCTATCTATCAATATACTGTAGTGAGTATTTAAATCAGCGGGGTTACTGTGAGTAACACTGACAGTTGAGTAAAATTTAATAATATATCAATGAGAAAACAATTATACCTCTGCATACAGGATGTTCCATAACACTTTCACCATCTGAATCACATAGATCTTTAGTCTGAAAATTATAACAGTTATCTTGTTTAGTACATATGTAATAGACAATTTGAAAAATTTAGGCATTAATGTTTTATCATTTTTATCCATAAAGATTTACGTAATTGTATTAATTTAAATAGCTTTTCCTGTCACTTCAAGGCAAGCTCTTAAAATTTCAGTCATTTTGTTAACTGCACAAGTTGTAAGCTTACAGGGGGGACCACTTACAAGGCAGTATAAGAAACAAGCACTTGCCCACTTGCCCTGCCAAGTTGAAAATCGACAGGGCAGGTTGGTGACAAAAAACAGCTGTTCCGCCAGGCAAGTCAGCATTTCGAGACGTAAAAATCCAATTTGTATAAAAAATCATTATTCAAGAGGTATGTTGGTTGTTCCCTGACTGATTGCTATATAAGTGTTCTTCTCAATCTAGTCAATCATTTCATGTTCCCTGACTGATTGCTATATAAGTGTTCTTCTCAATCTAGTCAATCATTTCAAAAGTTAAAGTTTATTCTTAAAATGTTTCTAATAAAAAAGGAAATTAAAACATTAGAGTTAATGCCATCAAAGTGTTTATTCAGTTTGAAAAATGGCAAAAATAGATGATAAATGTTTGGGCAATTAAAAGGTACTATGGGCAAGGTAATGTCTCATTTAACTTGCCCTAGGGGAAGTTGGTCTGAAAAATTTAACCTAACACTGCAAGGGGTGACAATAGGGAGGGGTTTTACTGTATATAGATACTTAAATTTTCTTTGAACATCAGTAACACTTATATTTTCTTAAATTTTTTTCTTCACTACGATACGTTGATCTGGCGTCAAACGAGCCATTTTGAAATATACGTTCTTTCAGAAATGATGTCATTAAGTCAAAACATTACAATTTTTAGTGCCGATTTTACAAAATATAAAAACTTCATAGTTTACCCTTTAAAATGATGTATTGTGCATCTAAATAGTCGAATAGAAAGCAAAAATACAGAGATTTCAAAGTGTTACCATACTTTTGGGACACCCTGTATTGTGAAGGTCTTTGACTCACCTCTTCAATGGTAGTTGTAGGTAATTCTGTGTCACTCTCTGGTCTTAAAGGAGCATTCTTGTCTTCCCTAAAAAATAAAACATCCTATACAGTGAATTTATAGCATAAAATAAAGAGGAAATTTTTCAACCAATGGTCAAGTATTTTTGTGGGGTTGTTCTAAATTTAGAGAACAATCTATTACATAACCACTTTTAGGCAACCGATACTTTTGTACTCTTTCACTTTAAGTCGCTAATGAATTTGGATTCAGGCTAGTGAAAATTGCAACCTGGTAGCCCGACCGGGCTAGTGCTGAAAAACAACTAAGGTGAAGAATGCTTTAAAACCCAAGATATGCTTCTATTGCACTACTGGAGCATGCCAACTGCAGTGTAATCTTGGAGTGGACATGGCCCGGTGGTCAGGACCTTATACCGATAATTATTAAATAGCTTACTCAGTACTGGTTCAAATCACATCTAAAACCTACTTCTTTATTTTCTCGAGTAAAAAACTTGATTCTTCTAGCTCAGTACCTAGGATCAAGAAATTGGACAAAAGAGTCATTAATCTACTACAGTATAACCTCTACAGAACAAATCCTCTGTACAACAACAGCTTCTGATATTTCCTTTAGGCATAATTTTAATTGTATTTAACCTCTGCAGAGCACATCCTCTGAACAGCAACATATTTCAGTCCTTTCAGTGGGTGTTGTTCAAGAGAGGTTGTACTGTATGTAAAATCTTGTTTCGCAATCAAGCTAAATTAGATTGTATAAAATAGTGAAAATCTTACATACTTGAATTTTTTTTTCAATATTTTCATAGCAAATGATGAACTAATTTTTTCATCTATTGAATTATCTCCAATAAAAACTTTAAGAACTCTTATACACATCATATATACAGCTTCCTTTCTGTCTAGTAGTAAGGACAGACCTAGTATGGCATCTATACCTAAAAAATAATACACCAATATATATGAATTAAGTTAGGTTTGTTTTTTCAAAGATTATTTGGATAAGATTTGGTTAGTGTCAAATCCCTTTTCATTTAAAAGTTCTAAATTGTTTTACATCCTTTACATCCATTGAAAATGTCTTGGCTTGTTTTTCATTCAAGGGTTTGGTTCATTTGATGTCCCATTTTCAATTACAAACATTTAGTCCCTTTTTTTTTATTTTTCATTTTATGTCCTCTTTTTTATTGAATAAATTTTGGTTTGTTTTACATTCCCTGTTTTCATTTTCACTGAATAAATTTTTGTTTAAATTCCCATTTTCAGTGAATAAGGATTTGATTTGATTTATATCCCTTTTTCAATGAAAAACTCATGGTAAGTTTTTCATCCCAAATTCATTTTAAATAGGGTTTTGTTTGTTTTATGTCTGCTTTTTCATCGAAATGGTTTGTTTTACATCATTTAAAAAAAAGTTTATTTTAAATCCCATTTTCAATTAAAACGTTTTTCAACAGGAATTTTGCATTTGTGACATAAAAATGCAAGTGTATAACAGTATGTAGCCACATTGTAGCAAACAGAAACAAAATGACTATTTTGACAGAAAACTTAATAAATTTACAATGATACAACTAACATATCTGGGCAGAAAAGGGGCCATAGTCAAGTTCACTTGACAAGATAAATATTTTTGGACACTTACCTTGATTTTGGTAGAATAAATCTCTACATTGTTTCTGCATGTATAATATATTAGTTAACATCATCACACATCTAGCCATCAATAATTTATCATCATTGGACATTGTACAGTTTACAGTATTTGTTGTACATTTCCTGGCTTCTTTATGAGTATCTACCATTGTTTTAACCATACCTAGAACACAAGTATATGTCAATTATCATATAAGTAGAGCTAGAACATTAATCACTAGTACTGTTTCTGGGACACTGGCAGCAGATGACAAATAAACTATCAGATTTGATTGACAATTGATGACATTATAACGTCTGAAGAGCAACCCTGCAGACGAAATCCTCAGCACAACAACAGCTTTTGATATTTCTCTTAAGCGTAACTTTAATTGAATTTAATCTCTGCAGAGCAACAACCTCTGAACAGCAACAAATTTTAGTCTCTCCCAGTGGGTGTTGTTCAAGAGAGGTTGTACTGTACCATTAACCTTTGCTATAGAGTGCAAAAATATGCCATTTTTGACAATTTACTTTTATCTTTGCAATGGTATTGAGACCAATATCAAGGGACGCTTAAATCAATAACTTAACTGCCTGGTTAGCTCACTTTGTAGCACAACTGACTACGAATCCAGGGGTCATTGGTTCAGGTCGCAGGTTTAACCTTCCTGATACTTTGTCATTACATATTCTCTATAGTCATTCTCACACCAACCTTTGTATCAAGT
Source organism: Mactra quadrangularis (assembly GCA_025267735.1). Classification (NCBI taxonomy): domain Eukaryota; kingdom Metazoa; phylum Mollusca; class Bivalvia; order Venerida; family Mactridae; genus Mactra; species Mactra quadrangularis. Next base: position 7,215,087 of record CM046311.1, on the reverse strand, counting down.
AGGGCAACTATCATCCACTGGCAAGGGTTTGTCTAAAGAAGTTAGCACTCGGTTAAAAGCATGGGTTCAGATATCCAAGCATACCTAGTGACCACAAAGACTAAAATTTTAATTTTTGACTCTGAAAACAAGGGTATGGACACATATTTTAAATTTATATCATACTTGATTATTGTGTTATTAGCGTAAAAGGAATTTGATAGTAGTGGACTTAATTTGCGTATTATATGCAAATTGATGACAGGGTGTAATCACTCAGATTCTTATTCAGCACTGTTTAAAGATATAGAATCTGCAAAAAAACCTTGTAGGGACTCGAGTACATGGTTCGCCTCAAATACCGCAGGATTTTTTATCATAAAGCACCAAAACAATTATTATATTTATATATGAATAACACAAAATTGGGATTTTCATTTTTTAAAAATGTGCTCCAAGTTTTAATTCAAATGCCATCAAAAAGCTCTCGAAAGTTCACATTTTACTTACTGATAGCTTTTAGTAAAATATCATTAGCATAAACACCACACAGTTTTCTACTTATAGACATCATGTTATACAGTATCGTCAATACTTGGGCTCTTAACTTAGCTTTCTCACAATGTCGTATGAATCTAAACAACACTGTAACACCATCCTGCTCATTGATGTGTTCACCTGAAAAAATAACATCATTATGAGCAGAACATATTAATTTTGACACAACTTACATAGTAAAAACATGTGAATTGACAAATGAAGAACCCATCTTAAACCACCACAATTACACTTAAACTGAAGTATTAATGAAGTACACAAACTAATACAGACAGACCACCCAATCCACCAATCGACAATCTGACTCCTATATACCCTCCCCCCTCTTATTATTTATTCCAAGGTTTAATGTTTACCATAGGTTCACATTCATATAACTGCTGGCCAATATTTAAAGGGATATACAGGCAAATGACTGTGCCAAAAGTATAGAAGCTAGTTTAGTCTTTAAAACATTATAAAGAACTTAAGAAATCACTTACTAATAACATTTGTCACTATAACATTCAACTGAACGAATAAAAACATGTGGCATACACATTGTTGAAAATGAAAGTAGGATACTGAGGGAATCACCAAGCTACAAAATGTATTTATAGATTTGTTATATGTTGTACTTGCTGAAATTAAAAATTTTCATTGGTCGCTTCTTGTCTTTTCAACATTCTTAGGCCGTTAGGATATCTTTTTAATAGAATTATACTAATGTTGCACAATAACAAACTCTAGTATCTTCTCATCAGTAAATGCATATTTTGATTATTGATTATGTCTTTAATACAATGTCATTTTGATTATTCGTGCTCTATATGGTACCATGGATTGACTCAATCTTTAAAAAATAAGTTTCAAACAACCCAAAATAAATTGATAAGATTTGTATTAAATATGGATTTTAGAGCTCATGTAGGAGCTGAACATTTCAGACTTCTTAACTGGTTACCAGTTAAACAGAGAGTTAATCAAATTATTCTTAGTCATGTTTTTAAAATTAAACTTGGTATGTCTCCTACTTACATGTCTTATAACTTTACTTCTCAAGACACAATTCACAACTATAATACAAGACTAAGTAAAAAAGGTGCTTTTTCCTTACCAAAAGTCAAAAGTTTTGGGTTAAAATCTTTTTGCTACTTAAGCTGCTCATTATGGAACTCTTTACCATCTGATATCACACTAATAAAAAAACTGTTCAAATTTAAACAAACTGTGAAACAGTATTTTTTAGATAATTTATCTTAGATATTTGTATGTTTTTTATTTTCTCTATTATTTTGGCATGGTCCACATAATTTTTAAGTTATAACTGACAACTCCTTCTTATATGACATTTATGTTTGTGCTTGACCACCTTAGATGTATTTTACCATGAAGCCATACCTAGACTATTTGTGATAGATAAATTATGTCCAATTTAAATCACATGATTACCAACTTGACTGTGATACTAAGATATTTCTGTGATTAATTTTGTGATTATTAACATAACTGTGATTCCTCAATATTATATGAGAATAGATTTGTAATTGTCTGCATAACTGTGATACTTAATTATTTTATGTGATTAATTTTATTTTTATAAACTAAACTGTGATCTTGGATATTTCTTCTGTGATTAATTTTGTGATTTAGTATTACATCTATCTGGTGCTTATTATTTAATACACATATTATATCAATGTTTCAATTATCTGCTATGTCTTTGATAAATCTTATTATGTTTTAATTTTATGCAACAGTCTTCACCATTTTAATTATGCCTCTCTTTGTCACGCCACCAACACATAGGGACCACAATGGAAATAAGGGCTTGCCCTTTTTTGTGTTATCCCTGGTGTTGGTGTGCATTACATAATTACAACATCATAATGTCTGTGATATTTATGTTTGTATGTTTTTACTATGTGTACACTATGCCAAAATAAATATTACAATTTTTAACACTAATCTATTTTAGCTAACCTGACCCACGTGGGTCTAGTTAGGAAACACACAAAATATAAAGAGAAAATATAGAAATATTTTGCCAAGACTTGGGCAAGTAATACATCAGTTGGTCTGTTTCAATCACAATTATAAAAATATAATGCAGAACCAGGAAAATTGGAAATGAAAATTTTGCCCACTAATCCCTTTAAGAGTAAGATAAGATATTATACCTGTAGAAATACTTTGTTTACATAAATTAACTAATATAGCCGCAGCATTGTATACTAACTCTTCACATAATGGTGGAGGTCCAATACCTGACATAGATACAAATACAAATGTATATTGATGTACATTTTGATAATTCATACTAATTTATTTTAGCTTGATTTATAACAAGTTTTTACAACTTAGGTTAATCACTTTCACATCCACTTTCTGGTTCCAAAGTACCACCGTGACAATACCATGTGACTATGACATCAAAAATGCTATGGTTTCAAGAAGAAAAATACAACATGTAGTGAACAATCTGCCTAGACTCAGAGTTTCAATCAGTCGTAGCTTTTTAATTCTTGTCAGATTCCATGTGACCTACAAGGCTTAGCAGAAAAGCGTGTACTTTTGCTGCTCATTACATCTCCAACAGTTTTTTACATTTTGTGAACACCCTAGAAAACCTCCCAACGTTATTTCTTTTCTTGAAATGACTATGACATGTCCCAGTAGGGCTCTGGTTTTAGCCAGTAATACAAAACACTAAATTTCATTTGACTTCACATTTAGATCCTTACATGGGGGTGAATAACAAGCATAATTTAATTGCTCTGAAGTACCATAAAATTGGAACAATTTTAAATGCTCATTCTAAATGCTAGACTAGAGCATGTAAAGAGTTCAGACAAAGACTGTAATATAAATGTAAGTAAAGGAAACATGAATCAAGCATGATGTAGTGTGAAAACATATCAGGAACAGCAATAATAAAATACACACACCTTCAACTCATGCCTCAGTCCCATAAAATTGTGGCTTGTTACGGACTCGTACGTGCAGACAGTCGTAGGCCGTGGAAAGCCTTGCGTATCAAGGTGATGGTAAGCACATGGTACAAAAAACACACCCGTACGGAGCCATAGTTTGAATATATGCATGTTTAATCCATACTCAGCCACGAGTGTGTTCACGATTTGACTTTGAGTCTGATACGTGTATCCTGGACTCATCTCATGGACCCTGGTAAAAACGTAACAGTCCGTACGGGTAAGCAAGACTTCGTACGGGTACGCAAGACTTCGTACGGGTCCTTGCGGAGCTTGATCGCACGGCGCCCGTACGGTGCCCTCACGGCTATTTTTATGTTTATGGGACTGTAGCTTCAGCCAAAAAGCAAACAGAGATTTTTTCAGATTCTTAAACTTCTGTCATAAAAAAAATAACACAAAAAATAAGAGCTTAAGGGGTTTCTGCCATGGAACTGATGGTGGAAAAACAATTAACCCTGAGGGTTAAAACCATGTTTATGTAATATAACAAGAAGATATCCTACCATCAAGTGAACACAGAGATATTTTTCTGGAAACTTTCTTCACATCCAGTAGTTCAGGTAACATGTATATATATTTATCATGTACTGTTAATGTATGACCAAAATCTATGGAGAACACTTCAGCATGACAATCATAATAGGATTTTATCTAAAATAGTAAATAAACAAGTAAATCTGTGAGCTAATGCTCACTAGTGATACCCCCGCCAAAATCTAAAAATATGCGACAAACAGGAAGTAGATGAGCAAGGAGCATGAAATCGCTTTACACCACATGGGACTATGGGATAAAGCAATATGCAAAGTATTAGGCTGCTGCATGTTATAGTTGCTGAGAAAACTGCGACGGAAATTTTGTAACATACGGACGGACGGACGGACTCACACACGCACGCACGGACAAGGGTAAAACAGTATACCCCCCTCTTCTTCGAAGCGAGGGTATAATAAAATAAAGGTTCCAGTGTGCTTTAAAGTCTGCTTTCATATACATATTCAGGTGACTTTACAATTATGCACAATAACCCCATATCATTGAAATCCCTTTCAGGCAGGTGACCCCTCAATGTACCCATTTACCTCAGGGTAGAGTAGACAAATTATAGCTAAATTTCTTGCTCAAGGAAATTAGCAGTGCCCCTAGCGGGGTTAGAACATGGGACTTTTCTATCTCTACGTATGCTACAAGACTATTGCTTCTACAGAAATCATAACAAATCAAAATGTCACAACTCAAGCCTGCATCCAGTCATCACTTATACTTTCTCGAGCACTATCCACCAAAAAATATGCCAAGAGCATATTTAGCAAAAAGCTTAACTATACAAAATGAGTAATTATCACCAGCTAGATTTTTGCTAGGTTTTGACTGGTGGGTGAAGGCCATGGCAGGCATGTAAATTTGATTCAAAGACAAATAACCAAGGATTAAAGTTACAATTTATGTAAACCAAAACCTAAATTGGCATTATTTTCAAAAGTTTGAAAAAAATGGATTTTGGTTCTTAAAGATTGGCGGTTAAAAATATGGTGAGTCTGGAAACCAGAGATATTACTATTTTTTCACCATAACTACAAACCTTGCATCAAGGATGTATTTTGAAACATTGTTTTCAGTATAATTATACTTGTAAATATTAAACATTACATAAACAATATAGTTAAACAATACCTGAGCTCTAAGATAACATAAACAACCCATTATATCACCATACACTACCACACAATCACTTACCTGAGCTCTAAGATAACACAAACAACCCATTATGTCACCATACACTACCACACAATCACTTACCTGAGCTCTAAGATAACACAAACAACCCATTATATCACCATACACTACCACACAATCACCAACTTTAATCTTTGATTTGTGCATATAGTCTATTTTATCACAATTTAAAAATGCTTGTACATCCGTAACTTTCTGAAATAGTTAAAATTCTGTCTGCTTTTATTCTATTTATTAATTTTCCACAAACAATGGCTCTATTTATAAGGTTTGGCACTAACTGTTTTTACCAGGAATCCCAAAGGAACCCTAGTCAGCTACTCAGGGATTCGTCCTTAACATTAGAGATACCTCACATCTCCCCTCCAAAATTGAATACAGATTTTCAGTCCCTAAATGTAATAAACAACCCATGGCAATTTTCAGGGATACTGATTGAATTCCTACCTGAGAATTACTGGGATTCCTCCCAAGTTTTGGGATCATCTGAACTCCAGGACAATTTTGTACCTGCACAATGATATTAAGACATACACAGTACTTATAACATCTTACAGTTAATACTTTACATTATCAACAAGCCAAATCATATGAAAGCAGCAATTTTCACTAGCCCAATTAAATTTGCACCAGGACAGTACTTCACAATTTTGTAATTTCTATCTTTATACTATAATATGAAAAAATCTCCAAACACAACAAATTTTTAAACTCGTTTTATTTATGACGACGTTTCGCCTTTCGGCTTCATCAGGAAAATGAAAGTTTTTTTAAAAATATCTTTATACTAGAAATTCCAAGCTATTTGAAAATTCATGTTATAGCAAACATGGTGGCTACAAAGCTGAGCATTAGTTATTGGTTGAGCTGTGATTTGAATGTTTTCTGCAAGTTGTGTCATTAATATAATAATAGCAAAAGTTACCTTAACTTGATACAAATTGCAAGCATGACAGATGTAAATTAAGCAAGTAAGGGTACAGTTTACAGTTTATTTTACACTCAGCACATGATACATGTGAATAGAGGTACAATTGAAAAAACCAGTACATAGATGATATATACATGATACCAGGCTATACAGATAAGCTACATGTGATCATATATTATATATAGGTAGGAACCTCCCTGTGTCATTCTAGATTGTTATTAATCTTTGAAGGACGTTAGGAGGCTTCTACATCACAATATTATACAGGATATGTCATGATTATTTAGGGGAAAAAGTCAATAAATAAAAGTGAACTAAAGAACACATATAAAAGAGGGAGGTAATTAGTTGTTTAAGCCAGGTGGATTGTTGAAAGTTTTCAGAATAATTTTGATAAATTTACTAATTTGAGTCAAGCGATCTACATTTTCTTCATTCATGATGCGTTTGAATAATAGGATGTTACTATTTCTAAGATTAACGAATGATAAGAATTTATGTCTTTCTTTTGTAAAGAATGTACATTGGAGTAAGTAATGAAATTCATCTCCTATATCATTAAGGTTACAAAGAAAACATTTTCGGTCATTTCTGTCTAACCCAATCCATCTGCCTTTCTCGACTGGTAGGTAATTATTACATAATCTGAAATTGATTAGTGGTTGCAAATACTGGTAAGGTAATTCTACATATAATTTTTCAAAGGTATGTACAGTTTTGTAAGTTCTATAATTTAAGCATTTTGCGGACTCGAAGATAGCAGTAGACCACGTTTGTCCGTATTGGTCCTTGAGTGAGCTTTGTAACAGGTTTAACAAGTAAATCTGTGAGCTAATGCTCACTAGTGATACCCCCGCCAAAATTCAAAAATATGCGACAAACAGGAAGTAGATGAGCGAGGAGCATGAAATCGCTTTACACCACATGGGACTATAGGATGAAGCAATATGCAAAGTTTCAGGCTGCTGCATGGTATAGTTGCTGAGAAAACTGTGACGGAAATTTTGTAACGGACGGACGGATGGACGGACGGACGGACGCACACACGCACGCACGCACGGACAAGGGTAAAACAGTATACCCCCCTCTTCTTCGAAGCGGGGGTATAACAATTAAATATAATCAAGTTTTAGTAAGATCGATGAAAGTGTAGTTTACCTTAATAGTGTCATCACCAACTTGAGACCAGAACATTCCTCCATGTAATACTTTAGTTACAATAATATTCTTCCATTCCTTATCAGAATCTTTTATTTCACCAGGAAATTCACCTACATAATGTAAAGTAAACTAATAATTTTGTATATTGTTAAAAAATTCATCTGTCAGAGGCATATACTTCACTGGTTTGATTATATATCTTTATTGATTGGAGTACAGAAATATTGTAACTAGTATTTAAATCAGTGGAGTTGATGTATAATATATAATATAATTTCAATAATGAAATTTTATGTTTCGGATGAAATTCACTATTATAAAATATAAAATACTGAATAAAAACTTTGAAATACTTTACAAAGAAAAAGCATTGTTATAATATTGTAGTAGACCAAGTCTTTTATGAATTCATGCCCCTAGACCTCAGACTAAACAAAGCAATGTGGAGTTCCTATGCAGGATTTTCCAACTTGTATATACATGTGAAATACATGTTAATATTTCACCATGCTAGTCACTGTACAAATACTATCATGTTTAACTATGAAATATTTTATTATCAGTCATACATTATCACTTAATAGTATGTGTTTTAATTCATTGTTCTCTATATTCTTTATAAGTATCGATCTTCAAGACAAGTGCATTTTAACTAGGGCTGCAGCTCGTTGAGCATGTGGTCATCTGATCCAAACCAAGATTCATGTAGAACAATTCACGAATCGAACTACGAACCACGTAACACCGGTTCATGAAAAAACATACAGAAATTCATATATACAGCACATATATGTATACGGAATATACTTATAAATATAACAAAAATAAGTGAAGAATTACAGAAGCTTTTATTGCATTTTCAACATAGCCGTCTGCAGCCTCATGTTAGAGGTTCAATGATGGTTTTCTCGGGTGTTGAGAGTGCATGGTGCACAAATCACATAAATTAATGTTATCATACATAGCGCAGCTCATTTTCGATGGTAATTTAGCTGATTTTTTTTTTCATTTAATGAAATAATAAATCGCGATACGACGATTTCGGAAGAGCCGAATATTCATACTCGGTTTTCTAGTTGGGATCGGGAATATCCGAGTACTCGGATACTCGCATCAGCCCAAATTTTAACCACACAAACAAGTAAATGTCAGATTTGACATATAACACATAGTGCAGTTAGTAGAGTGCCTGAATTTGAACCTAGTATTCTGAAGGGCGTATAAATTGGAATTCTACCAAGGGCCATTTTACCTTTCCATGAAAATTTTACAATAATGTCAATTTTACTCTATTAATATGGTATATAATATGGAGAGGTTGCTGGCCTAGTGGAAGGGTAATTGAGTACTAGTCATACACAAGGGTCCAGGAAAGCTAGGTTAGGTGTGCTGGACGTAAAATGCCGTAAAATGACCTAAATTGTGTTGACATTGAGTTAACCCCAGTATACTATAAAACATACCTGACCAGACAAGACCTTGATGTATTAAATGATTTCTGATGTCTATATCTTCCTCTGTCCCTGTATCAACTAGTTTACATAGTTTTATTCTTTCTGGTACTCTGTAAACATACAGGTATTGTTTATATATATAATACAACATAGGAGTATAGATACTGTGACTCTGGTAGAATATAAGAGCATTTACACATGGATTAAATGTAGAATTTCTCAGTTCTTATGATGAGGTAGATTTTGAATTTCCAAAGTGACAATACTGAAATATCTATGTAAGACTTACAATTATTTGGAGAAGTTATTTAGCGTATATAAATGTATAGCTTGTCTAAAAAGATATATGAAGAAGCTGTGAGGGTTGTAGAAGGGTAGACAAAGGTCCAAGAAACCTAGGTTATGTGAGCTAGTTGCCATAAAAAGTGACCACAATTTCTGTTGACACTGTGTTAGTCCAAATTAAAAAAAACAAGAAACAACGAAACATACCTTGTGAATTCATAATCAGCATGTTTATGTATATAATCTAAAGGTTCAGATCCCATGGACACACTTCGAACTTTGCCCATGAGTTGTTTTCCTTCACAAAGTTCAACCATTGCCGATTTAGTGGAATGTGGAAATTTATAAAATCTACTATATGTGTCTACGTACTCCATCAAACATCTTATGACTGAACCTTGAACGAGAGGTTCAATATTGGTTGCTGGTAACTTAGAAAACTGGCTGATTATCTCCATGGCAACCGATACACAAACAAAATCAGATGGGTCACTAGGGTTGTTGAGTCCAAACTCTAACATTGAAAATAGACTACTGATGAAACTTGGCTTTAAGCACAGTAACTTGACAGCATCCCCTTTTTGTTTTAGTAGTAATATGTCGATGATTGATAGAGAAGCTAATTTTGCCATGTTTTCAATATCTTTTGCTTCCGCTATTTCAAGTAAATACTGTAAAATCTTTTCTGTCTCCATGGTTGTGACTTAATAAAAAGATAATCTGAAACAATAAGATTAGACAGAATTAAATTAGAAGGCCTGATGGCAAATATCGGCCGACTTAAATGATCAATGCCTTGGCAGTCATGTGGGCATGTATTTACTAATAGAGGGCCTAATTTAAATGGGTTATCAGGCCCTCCTCTGCCATACAAAAATTCTCCAATAACTAAAACATTTATAATGATTTTCTTGCATACAGTGCTGAATGTACAATTTGAACAAAATGACGTCGTTTTCTCGGGATGTTTTGGCGGCTGGGTGAAGATACGGCTCTGGTTTTATGTCTACTAGGCCACTGATGATACAGTTACATCATAGTCAGTTTTGCCTGTTGTCTCCTGTGCTCTAGTCTGCCATCCAAGGTCAGCTATCATTTGGGACATACTAGCTGTTGTTTGGTAGTCAACTTTGAGTTTGATGAATCTTGCCGCTTTGCGCTGGACCGCTTTGAGCTGTCTGATGCAGGTGCTTGTATGTGGGTCCCAAGCTGTGGAGGCATGCTCTAGGACAGGCCTTACAACTGCTGAGTAGGTGCGAGCCTTAACTTTTGTCTGCAGTAAAATCAACTTTGATTACTCTTGGCATTTAATTTAAGTAAAGATACAAACATTTTACTTTTCAAAATATAGGACTATATTACTTCAATAAATAAATACAATGTACATGTACTTAATTCTCTTTACACTGTTATCAACATGTTTAAGCTGGCTGGATGTCAAAGCAGATCATTTATAAATAAAAGCAAAACCTTGCAATTGCAAACATAGCCATTGAATTGAAGATTGAAACAAGGAAATTAAAGTACAAGGTTGTGTCTTTCCTATGCAACAGACTCTGAGACTGATTGTAGGTGCCAGAAACATTTGTGGTGATCGTAGGTGACTATATAGTCACTTCTAACAGCCTTGAGTGTCAGGCCTACCACCCCAGAGAACCAGCTTCGATTCCCAGTCTTGGCATGTATGGTTTTTATTCCCCCTATATGTATATGAATTTACTTTATTTGAAACCAGAATTGGGAGAAACTGGTATTTTATTTTTAACATAACAAATGCAATCAAATCGGTGGCAAACTTAAACTTACCCGTCTGGTGTTAGTATTGATCTTTATGTGTGAGTTTACATGGTCAAAAGGTTAGAAACCATTCAAAATTTTGGAAAATGTTTAAATAACAACCTCGTGTTTGTATACAAATTTGCTGAACTTTTTTACGGTCATCGTAAAATTTGCACGATTGTGAGATTGACATTAAAAACGACGACAACTCTAGTTAAGAATGACAGAATGGAAAGGAAAAGATGCGTTAATGGATATGACATTCGATAGAGATGCACATTTTCTTTGTGTAGAACATCCAGGTCTTGTTCAGAATGCTGACAAAGCAATAAAGACTATTGGTGGGATGAAAGGATTGGAAAAGGTAGCAATGTCATATATTTTCGCGATATAGTTGTAACAAATTCGGATAAATATTTCGGACAAATGTTTATCTGCTTTGGTATCAAGCTGTCTAGTATTCATGATCAATGTTTACATATAAATATGGGTTGTTTATTATTTGAAACTAAATGACACAAGTTAAATACAACTAGTCACTGATCAAAATGTGTTGTAAAAAAGTATCCCTAACTATGCTTTGTTGTTGCACGTATTGGTGAAGCTATTCAGCCTATTGGCCCTGTTACTTGATATTTGTACTATTTGATCGCGGGAAATAAAAATAAGTATGTCATGAACATCAAATCAGAACTAATTAAATGTGCTAATAGTGACTGACTTAATTAGTTCTAATCCTGTTATGTTATGTTACAGTTCATTAAATGTACAATTTTCCCTCTTTTTAAGGACTATTTGTGCATTATATGAGTCACTGATCATACTAAAAACTTATACTCCTTAAGCAAAATATCATTGCTATTCATCAGAGGCCTGTCTGGTTATCATACTTTCTCCATGTTATAAGTAAAACCATGAATTTATAGTTTCAGTTGTATTCAACTGTTTGCGACATATATACATTAACCCTGCTGATTGATTTAAATACCCAATACAACACTTCTAAGTACTCACAATTGATAAATAATAGGTATCCATATTTATGTATGGTATTATCAAACTCGTATTGAGTGTTTAAACCAGCTGGCTTAAGGTATGCACCACTGACAGTTGAATAAAAGTAAACAACATATACTAGTTAAGTTTATATCTTCATTTCTACAGGTATATAACAATCCTCTGACCAGACTGCCTCTAAAATTTCGTACTGAGGATGCATACAGTAAAGCCACTTATGGTGATAGGTAATTTATTCTTTTTATTGATAGAATGCTCCTGAATTGATTAATTAAAGTTAACTCTGAGGCAGAGTTGCTACTAATGCTACTAGCAGTGTTCAACACCAACACTGTCTTACCAGGATCCCATAAACTTTGGAGGAACCTGTGATTTTAACTTGGGATTCCATTAGGATCCCTGAAAAATTATGTGATTATATGAATTTGAGTTATCATGAATTGTTTATCACAATTTGCAACTGCTAACCTGTATCCATGGAGGAATCCCTGTTTCTAAGGAGGAATCCCTGTTGCTAAGGAGGAATCCCTGTTGCTAAGGAGGAATCCCTGTTTCTATGGAGGAATCCCTGTTGCTAAGGAGGAATCCCTGTTGCTAAGGAGGAATCCCTGTTGCTAAGGAGGAATCTGTATATTTTTTACTAGAGACTAGAGATTCCATCATGATTCTTTGTAAAACAGTTGAGAGTCAAACTCTGCTTGTCTATTACTCAGGTGCAGCCCTTGATTACTATCCATGATTAATGAAAAATACTTCAGGCTAATGGAAATCATTAATTTTTTGTGGCTGGTCAAGTTGATTAGTTGACCTTGGACTATGAAGCATTTTATAAATTGGAAAAGTGCTTGTAAAATATTGTCTTTTAAAAAGAAGTCCATTTGAAGTTATATTTGTCACTTTATTAAATGAAAATATATGATAATTTATATCTTCACTGTAAGCGAAGAAAACTATTTTCACTGTATATTTTCATTTCAAAGGAAACATTAAAGATTGAGGTGATGAGAGATTGACTTTTGTGTAAGATCATTTTTTATTTCACGGATTGAGCTCAGAAAGCAATTCTTCATGAATTACAGAAAAATAAAGCATGAAAGAAAGTTTGTTTTTTATATGTTTTAGGCAAGTGGTTTCTAATCTTGTATTAAGGATTGTTAAAAGGAGAAGGAAATCAGATGGATTTGAAGAATACAAAGTTATGGTACTTGGTCGTATTGATACTGCATATAAATTTCAATGTAGGTTTTGTTATCTTTTTATATTCCTAGTGGTGAAACTTGTGTGTATATATTTTGAAAAATTGTGTTGACACGGCGTTACCCAGTATAAATAAATAAATGAATGCCTCTATATCAAGACAAACATGTCCATAGATTGCAAAGAAAATAGTCATTAATCTGGTACTAATATTATTTCAAACACTATTTATGGATAAAGAACTAACAAATTTTACTTTAATTTTTGTGTAGCTTTAATGTGTTTATGGTTTTTTTTTGTATTTCAAAGTGAAAGCAGATTAAAAATACTAGTGGTAGGATGATGAGTTTTTCTCAACCTTTTTTGTTCAAGAACTTTTTGAAGGGCACTACACCGCCGGTTTAGCGCAAAACGGTTGTAACTCACTCTTTTCTTCTATTATGTTGTGATCATTTTCTTCTAAACCAGCGATATATATCATATACTTTCAGCAATGTGTGATTTCCAGTTTTTACCAATGAGGTATAACAACGATGGAACATATGAGGATATATACAGCAAAGTTAAGATAGACAGCCTGGTACCATTAAAGGAATACTGGAGTCAAGATGTACCGTTATATATTCCACCTATAGCTTTCTCCCGTGTTGACAACCCTGTAGATTTCCAATATAACAAGGAGATGACACATAGAGAAGGCTACAAAAATCCTCAGAAAAATCGAGCACCAAATCTTATAGGCACAAGTAAGAAATTCTTACAATTTTTAAGTATGCTATATAGAGAACAATTTTTGGGGTTGTGTTTAATGCTATAGCAACACATTGTAAAGTTCAATTTACTCACCATTCCTGGAAATGCTAAATTTCTTGACTTAGGTGTTAACCAGTTACTAGGTGCATACTATCATCAGTGACTGACAACTGCCCTACATGATTTAGAATTAGTGGTAGGTGGAAGAATTACCATAGAAATAATTTTATGAATAAGCTCAACAAAAAATATAATGCCCAACTGAAAATCAAACCTTTATACTCTTGATCAGTAAACTTACACTACCTACGTCGCTACTCAAGCAGCTTATTAAGTCACTGACAATCAGAGATTTAAATGTCAAGTTTATTGTCTTATTGTCAGGCCACAAGCTTGGTTTTTCTACATCGAAGCAAAATCATTGTATAGTACTTGACTATCACAAAAAGCAATCATCATCATCATTATAATCATCATCACCTGTAATATTATCATAACCATCATCACTATCATCATCATCATTATAATCATCATCACCTTTAATATTATCATAACCATCATCACTATCATCATCATCATTATCATCATCATCACCTGTAATATTATCATAACCATCATCACTATCATCATCATCATTATCATCATCATCACCTTTAATATTATCATAACCATCATCACTATCATCATCATCATTATCATCATCATTACTTTTATTATTATCGTAATCATCATCATCATCATTGAAATTATAGTGTTTCCTTTAAATTAGTATTAACATCAGCATCATTATTAGTATTATCACCATTATTATTGTAATCATCTTTACCACCACCATTATTATTTTCAGTGAGACAAAGAAGATCATTGTATACAATATTTGTAAACTATGGTGAGGAAATACCCACAGAACCTTTTACTAAAGCTGTAGATAGAATCAAAGGTGAATATGTAGATCATAAAGTTGGTGAACTCTTAAAACAGGTACGATGTTCTAGTTTTCTTTACAAAACCATTTGCTTCATTCTGGGACAACCTTTTACCTTGCCTGTTCATTTATACTATTTTTTTAAGCTTGATTGTGAAACCAATTATTTCAACTTAAATAATCACTTTTAAGTCCACTCCTGGTCTCCCAGTACTAAGCTTTTGGTATAAAGTTTTTTGCCTAAGGAAACAACTGGGTAGGTTTTGCATGGGATTAGAACCAACGCAGAGCTGACTATCCAATGATTAATAGTCAAACCGTGTAACTCCTTAGCCAGGCCTGCTTAACTATATGTTGGATATAAACTTTTACACTCACCATTTGTTGGGGAAATTGGTTGAAATGTCCCTCACTTTTCCTCTGTGATTATCTTATGATGGATCCAAGTAGAGTTACTGCCTTTTTTGCACTGGGAAATATTTGGTTCAGCTGTTTTAGGTGAGCTGATATCTTCTTACATGTAACTACTAATGGTAATCGATAAGGTTTATCAAGTCGTCAAAGCCTGAATCAATTTTTTACTACAGTATAACCTCTGCAGAGCAGCCCCCTACAGAACAAATTCACTGCACAACAACATATTTTCTTATTTCCCTTAGACAAAGTTTTAATTGAATTTACTTCTTAAGTGCAACAACCTCTATACAGCAAAACCATTTGGTCCCTCCCAGTGGGTGTTGCTCAAGAGAGGTTATGCTGCAGTCTGCAAGTGGATCTATGGGCTGTTAGGTTAAAGCTCTGACTGGCCTTGTAAAGCCAGTTAAGTTCAACAAACTTTGGGTCAGGCTACAAAGCAAATGTAGAAACAGTTTGGTAAAATGAGTTTTGAGGTTACTGTTTTCAAATCTGAATTTACAAGTACTTGCAGTGTTTTGATTTTTGTTTCTTTTATGTTACAGTTATTTAAAAAGAAACCACTATATCTAAAGACAGAGATAAAACATTTAGTTGGTGACAAGCAACATTTAAAGATATTTCTACCAGCTATGTGTTTCTATTGGTTAGATGGACCATGGAGAGCTCAGTGGAATATATTTGGTTTTGATCCAACAACTAAACCTGAGGCTAAACTTTACCAAACTGTTGACTTTAGAATAAGACAAGGTAAGTTACTGAATGAAACATAATTATTATTATACCATCCAAAAATATGTTTTGAGGGGTATGTAGGAGTTGGCTTGTCCATAGGTCTGTTGCTTTTACATGTCTGCTCAGTTTATCATGACTTATTGTATGGATTAGTTTTTAAAGTTCACACATAGAACAGATATCAAGCAGACGTGCATATCCCATTTTGGTTATGGTCCATTGATCTTTTTGCAGAGTTATGGCCCTTTGATGAAAATGTTTGCCAGCTCATTTTCTCACCACCTATTTTATGGATTTTATTTCAAACAGTTGAAAAAGACCCATGGGGGTATTCATCACATTCAGTGATAGGTCTAGTTTATTTAATCACAGTTTATATTGTAAAAATATGTGTACAAATAAATAACAAAAACATGATAGTACCACTATCAATAATCATATGTCAAGTTTATCCAGCGAAAACTATCTAAAGTTAACAGTTTTGAATGAATATTAAGCTGTTTTTATCCACAAGAAATTTCATATCAATTATCAATTATTTGATTTTTATTCAGTTAGAAAAAAATATTGGCCATGGATAAAAACTTAGTGGACAGATGGACCATTTACATGTTAAAAGTCACTGAACCAAGGGCGATTTTGATGGACAGGGTCCACAGTCCACGGGCTAAATTCAATTTGTGTTTATTTTTGTATTCAGTACATCCAGGACAGTTTGATATAAAAGCTAAACGTGGTGTTGATAAAATGTATCAATGGAATCAAATAAATCGAAGTCAGAAACATAACGTTAAGATAAGTCTTAGAGCGTTACAAGATGATAGCTCCCAGGAGACAAATCAACAAGAATCAGGGGTGAGTAGGATACTTTAGGAGCAGGCCTGGCCGAGTTGTTACGCGTTGGACTGGTAACCATTGGATAGCCAACTCTGTGTTGGTTCGAATCCTATCAAAATTTACCTCATTGTTTCCTTGAGTTAGAAACTTTATCCTTCTATCTTAGTACTGGGGGCACCTGGAAACAGACTCGTAAGTGATAAATTTTAAGTTATAAGAACTTGTTTCACAATCAAGCTAAAATAAATTTGTATATAGTATAGATATTTTTTTATAAATTATTTAGAGATTAATACACAACAAAGTGGGCAGGAAAGTAATTATCCTCAGACAAGTGCAATGTTTTGCTGAGGACACATTTCAAACCATTGTGGCCGATTGGGCTCTATATTTTTATGTCTTTAGCAAGACACTGGGTTTGTACAAATATTACCCCAGGAGCTTAAGCTTTAGAACTCTGGAGATATGGTGTAAGGGTGTTTCTTCAATACTTTGCAGTAAAAATGAATAAATGTTTTAATTTTAGCCTTTTGTAGTTTAAACTATTTTACACGAGTTATCTCCCTTTGACAAAAGCTGGAACATTCTGCATGATCTGATTTGCCTCCCTTTAACCATAGCTGTTGATAGTGTGGCAAAATAAACCTGATATGACATTGAAATTGTCATTGTCATCAAATTTATTGTTGGGTATGACAAATAGCCTTATAGTGGTGTATCAATATATACAAAATGCAATACATATTTTTTGCACAGACAAGCAAAGCAGGTATTGTCCTTTTTTTAACAACTGTCAAAGCTTGAATAATTTCACAGTGACTGAATGCATTGTTTTTGTACTGATGGACTAATTGTTATTAAAAATATCTTGACTAAAACATATCATACGGCATAAGAAGCTTTACTCAATCATAATACACACTTTCGCAAACTCATGAATGTATTACGGCAATAATTTTAACAAACGCAGTCACCATGAAAATATTCATGTTTTGATAGTTGAGAAAAAACGAACAATATAAATGTATACATGCATCATCTTAATTGGACCAACATCTTTTACATAAGTAAATAAAGTTAAGGGAAAACCGATCTGGTTAAAAACAGTCACAATTGTATTGCAATATTAACAAGTAAACATATAATCATTACACCCCTAACCACCCTGGATATTGTTTGAACATGTACCGCCTTTGGTAAACTAGATTTGAAAGTAGATTTGAAATCTTGGGAGTGCTACCAACTGCACAATATACCCAGATACTAACTTTTATACTATAACTAACTTGATTGGTCAATGCAAAAGTAATCTAACTACTTTTAAGTTTAGTCTAATGTAGACTAGTTTTGCTTTGATCCATCAATATTATTCTCTGTTCTCTTTTCAGGAAATACATTATAAATTCAAGACGGATCAATTACCTCCATGTCGTTTAATGTATTATCCTGTGACTTATATTGAATTACCTGAAGTACAGAAACTATTACATCAAAATGATGGAAAGGTAACTTAAAATAATCTTTATAAGTTAATGTTATAGTACATGTATTAGTGATTATATTTAATGTCACTGGGTAAGAAAAATATGCCGCCTGACTAGAGCTCAAACCTGAGACCTCTCGCTTACAAGGCGAGTGGTGTCTTCACTGAGCTATCTGGCCACTTACATATCCTTTTACCCATAATATGTACAGGTACAGGTAAGTTTCATGAAATGAAGCAGAAAAGCAGGGTGCTGGATCCTGTCCCTTTTCTCCTCCCAGCCCTTTTTTCTTCTTATATGATAATATATACAGTGAAACATTGACCTATTTATTTATCTTATTCTTTTTACTACCTCCCTGTACTTTTCTTAGTTCAAGATTAATGTGCTGAAGTTTGTTTACAAGTCTGCTACCTTGAAACAAAAGTATCATTGTTTAGCACTTGGGTAACCCAAAAAACTTGCTTCATAAATGCTAGGTTGCAACTTTCTTAAGCTAATGACTCATAGGTAAAGTACATTTATTTAAGCGTCATGAAACTTAATATAGCTTGCATTTTTTATGTTGCATTTTTTCCCAATCTTATGTATTATAGTACATAAACAACTTCTTTGTTTTTTTTTTGTTTTGCACGAAGGAAACAAATAATCCATTCAATTTTGAGATATTTTGCTCGGTAAGCTTATTTTGACAATGCCCTTAAAAACAAAATTTATTACAAAAAAACCCCAAATTTACATTCAAGCTTTTAATGACCCTGATCACGCGACTCTCATTCTTCATCAACAAGTAAATACGAGAGTTACCTCGTACGTGTAACATTTATCAATAAATATAAATTGTTTACTCAATCACGTTTAACCAAAAAATAAATTATTATTATCAAACATTGAGAGCACTATATTTTTAAGTGACTTACTTAATCTATAACCCTTGATAATGGCTGTGTTACTTAATGTGCGCGTACCGATAAATAAGTTATCCAAAATTTTTAATGTTATAATTACCCGAGGCCTAGGTGGATTTTTTAAAATTGTTTTTTATGGCGTTTTTTGTGAGATGTATAAGTAACATTTGATGCTGGGAGCATTTTAAATTCTCTTCAGAATGTAATAAATCTTCACATCTCAGTGATTTTAATAGTGTTTGTCACTTACCCTGTTCAATGAGGTATTCACGTTGGTATGCAAGTTTGAAAATAATCGTTGTTTTGTCTACTCAAGGTCACCTTGGGTTTTATGAGCACATATTTCTCCAGTCGTATGAGGGAGGGTAATGGCTACATTTTAGTACAATTCTGTTCATTACACCTCAGGTCTTATGAGGGAGGTTATTGCTTACATTTAATACAATACTGTTCATTATGCCTTTGTTGTAAATGAATCATGTTAATTTTCTTTGTCTTTTGTTCTGAATGAACTTGAATCACTGTGTTTACAATCAGTTTGTGAAATCTGTGTGAATTTGAAAAACAGTCAGACCATCAGTCTGTGAAATTGGTTTTTGTTTGTTTTTGTTGGGTTTTACACCCTTGCAACACATTGTATAGGTCATATAACAACTATCAGTCAACCTACTCACTTCTCCTGGAAAGGCTAAATCTCAGGATTTAGCTGTTAGCCAACTACTAAGCTCATACTTTCATCAGTGACTGACAACTGCCCAGCATAATTAAAAATCATTGGTAGGAGGGAGAATGGCCGTAGAAATTATTTCATGACCAGGCTCCATGAAAGTATGCCCTGCCAGGGAATCGAACCCATGACCTCTCGATCAGTAGACTTGCATGTTACCAACTGAGCTAGCCGGGCGGCTTTAGCTTTTGCATGTGACAACTATTATTTCATGGGTAACTACAGTTTTGCAAAGAAGTCATAGCAAAGGAAGCTCAAAAAACAGTTTATGAAAATGACTGTACCCGCAAATTTTGAAAGTTATTCATTTTACCGTGCATTTAATTTTATTAGAAAGTAAAATAACCCTGAGTGCAACATTACATAAATTTATTTAAGTGGTGATTAAAATATGAAAAGATTCATAACATATTGAAAATTAATTTTCGCATGTCATAATGATTTTTACAAAAAAAATGATTAAATTTTGCTTTAAATTGTTAATAAATTTTTACCTTCATTGTAATTTACTTGTTTGACAAATGAATAAAAAAGGAGACTCTTCATAAATTTGATGAGGCATAAAGCATTTCTTAAAATGTAAATCATTGAAAATTGTCAATTACCTCTGTAGTATTAACAATTGTAGAGGGCGGTTTGTACTTAAAATAACCTCTGTACTTGCAATTCTTGAATTTACAAATTTTACCTAATTCATGTTTAAATTTTTACTGTTCCATACATTAGCTAGGATTTTTAAGAACAAAATTGATCAATATCAGGGGTCTATCTGGGACCAAATTTTAGAGAGTAGTGACTTCTCTTTGGACTTGAAATAGGGAGAGGTGGTGTTCTGTTGTAAGCGGGTTGTAGCCAAGTAGTAAAGGCATCTAATGCTGCAATAAACTCAAATGAAATTTTGCCTTTATGAATATTAATATTAATTGTGTTTTGTAAGGAGAGGGACCATTGTACACTTTTCAGAGGCACACAATGTATAGCAATCAAACTGAATGTCTGTCTGTCCATTCTGCCATGATATGCTCTGTCTCAGCCTTAAATTCATAATAAGTCATTGAATTTGAATAAGACTAGGCACAGATAGTAATTTCTACAAGCTTATTTGTCAAGTGCCAAACCTGACCTCATTGGTCAAAGGTCAAGGTCACATATATAATCAAACAAATTTGTTCTGATTTTGTTTCTTCAGCCAAAACTTCCTTATTGCTAGTTTGATTTTAATCATTATTGACTCAATGTTGTTTACTACCAGGCGATGTGTCGAGCTCGTGACTGAAGGTCATGATTCAAAGGTCAAGGTCATATTTTTAAGGTCAAGGTGAAATTGTTGAACTAATGGCTCGAGAAGCTTATTTAACTGTATTTTTAAGGATGGAGAAACTGATGAAGATATATATTGAGTAATAATTATCTGTCAAAACGATCTTGACATTTTTGGTTTGATTTACGGAGATTTTGATGAATGTTTGTATTGGGTGGTATAATGGGCGATTTAGAGGGGAAAAAACTGTTAAAAGGTGATGTTTGATAATAGATCTATACTTACTAAAAGTAAAAAGGTTCAATTATATAAGTTCTCTAATGTATAGTTTTTTTATGGCTTAATCAGTTTACCATCTTTAATTTTATAACCTCTGGTATATGATACATATATGACTTTGTATTTGAAACTTTTTAAAAGTTACTCGCAGGGAAAAGTAGACTTTGCGTTTCTGTGTTGCTTTTATAAATAAAGTCTTAATGATCATTTTATTATTATACTATTTAACTCTTTATTAAAATTTTCACCTTCATTTCAAATTTACCAATGAAGGTTCTTGAGCCAAAAATTTTAATAAAGAGTTTAATACTATAATTGTATGTATTATGTACATTCGTATATGATCTTTCTTTCCTTTGGATGAATAATACAAGGACATTGTATTATTATTTTTTATTTATAATTATCATTGTTGTTGTTGTGGTTGTTGTCATGGTGATTGTTTTATGTGATAATTGTTACTTTCTGATCTGTGTTACGGGACTCATCTGCTAGTTAAATGTTAAAAGTAGCTGACTTCCTGACCTCTCCAAAAGGAGGCAGTCAACAAAATTTGTGAGTGTCCTGGTGTCCGGCACAATCAATTTCTAGTTCAGGCAACTAAAAATTTCTTTTGGGCAACCAAATTTCTACAAACAAAATATAGTGCAAGCTGCTAAAATGACCTGTTGGGGGCAAGCTCTTTCATATCCTAATTCTGTAGATTGAAGGATCAAAACTTTTCTAAAAGCATACAATTCATCTTCTGGTCCTTAACAAGCAATGGACAGATTACAAAATGAATTTGTAGTCTGCTTTGTAGTCCCTGTCTATCTGTTCAATATTACCCCACCATTTTCTTGGGAATATATAGCACAATTTACACCCACTCTTTAAAGGGTGTATCTACTATATTTTGTATATGCTATATAAATTTTTTAAATGCTTTTTAAAGTATTAGTTTTTATTATGTCTCTATTCGTATATCGCGGGCTTAACGCAAAATGGTCATAACTCACTCTTTTCTTATATTGAGTAACGACCGTTTTGCGTTAAACCCGGGATATTGACTAGATCGTTAATGTATGCTATATTACATGTAATTTGTTTTATTTAATGTCGTAAAGCATCATTTCACTTCTACTTAGTTATGCATTTCCATTACATAAACTAGCTGATAAACTTGAAGGTTAATTTCAAGCATGTTTGCATCTTGCTGACGTGGCAATATTTCTGCATCATCTAGCAAGGCTGCCTAGAGTATGGTGTGGTTTGGTGGTGTTTTTTTTATACTTGTTTGAATACATTAAAATGTAGCGCATGAGTTGATGTGAAGTTTAATCTATTCAGGTATAAGCTTTAGGATGGGGAGGAAATTTATAAGGTAGCTTTATGTATTATTGAAAAATGTATGCCATATATGGCCATGTCTTAAGAAGATAAAAGGATGCAATCTGTATGGGTTTTAATCTTATGAAAGTCTTGGATTTTCATCATTTTGATATACAGTGTAGTCTAGAGTTACTTCCCTTTTGTCTATCTGATCATTTAACAGTATGAGTTACCTCCCTTTGAATATGTGAAAGTGTCAGGAAAGGCTTAAGTATGGTTTGTCATGAATCAGCCCTTTCCATCTGAGAGTATGATGTAAATTCAATCTTCATTTAAAATCAGTACGTGCCTGAAAACATGGTATTGTTAAAAACATGTAAAGAAATCTTATAATGAGTGAATGTAGGCTACAGAGAAAGAGGTAGATTGAAAGAGAGAGAGTGTGACATAGGGAAAAGGGGAGGAAGGGAATGAAGACAAGGTATGGCAGAGAGAAAAGGAACAGGGAGAGAGGGGAATGAGGAAGAAGGGATGGAAAGAGAAGCAGTGAGAGAGGGAGAAAGGGAATGAAGACAAGGTAGGAGCAGAGAGAAAGGGGGAAGGTAGGGAGAGGGAAAAGAGGGAGACACTGGGAGAGGAAAGAGAAACCAGGTGAGAGAGAGAGAGGGAAAGACAGAAACTGTCTGACATATTTTAATAATGTACATAGATAACTCCATATATAAAAATGAGGTATAGTTAGCTATTATGGAGATGATAGATTGGAGGATTAGAGTCCAGAGCTAGTGTATACAAGGATTGATGGTAAACTGAATTCTCTTCCTCATATATGACTTTGACTGATGAAAAATGGCATAAAAACCAAAACAATGCAAACATTCATAGAAAGTGATTAACTAAAGACATGTTTTACTATATCAATGGGACTGTGCAAAACTAGTGTAACTTTGTTTAAATAAAGACGTATATAGTCTAGTATTACATTAACTATCAATATGATATATACAACTGTTAAGATAAAATCTAAGTTATTTTATGTATAATACAGAAGTACTGGTGATAGTATTGAAATACACTACTTATAAAATTTGTATAATTTATGCAGATTTAAACTTTTGATATTGCCCTTCAGGTAAAGTAGTTTGTTGAATCATAGCCATACGCCTCAGTGGTTAAATGATGCATTGCCTTTATAATTACTTTGCTTCAAAAAGATGTTTTTACTTTGGCATGTTGTGGTTTTGGCTTTAATTTTTAGAAAATTGTAAAATGGTATCTCAACCATAAGAAATTGCAAAAAATCATTTGAGACGATTTTTTCGAAATTTTTTGCTTGTTTAACGTAGCATCATTATTGCATTACTTATACATGTATATGTGGTATCATATACATATAGAAGAACAGATCAACATGTCAGAAGAAAACATGTCTATGTCCTTTTTTATTTACATGTTGTTTGACTGATTTTTGCACTGAATCTCAGAAATATTTGATTCTGCACTATTTTTATCAAGTTAGCTTACAATCTGATTTAAACCCAAACTAAAATTCTCCACTCACATCATTGCATATTTTACATCTGAAAAGCTCCCAGTATCAGCAATATGAATGAAGAAATCTTGAAATGCAGGATAATTATAACATCATACATAACATAATAAAAAAGCAAGATAAAGTATATTCTCATTTGATGTTAAATTATGAAAACTGAAATATTTGCCTTAGTGCATGAAAAACTAACTTGTACATCTTAATTGAATCTATACTGATAAATAAAGCAAGTTTCAATTAATTTAATTTATTTTTAAGTTATACAAAAAATGATATTTCTAGATATTGTTTGGTGGAGGGATGTTTTCTATTCTGCATTAACTTTGGTATTATCTTGTCTTGACTTAGATCAGTGTTGCTTTTACCAATGTACATATTTTACTGTTGTATTACATCAGGGATCATTTTTGCTGTTGTTGTACATCACATATCATTTTTAATTGAATAAACCCTTCGGTGATTATTTTATTATTGATGAAGATCAAACATTTAAGTGTTTTTATACATTTCATTTTTTATACAAATTGTTTTTATCCATTAAAGAGTACATGTTTTGTATCATTATGTATTTTTATAGTTGGCTTTATATCTACAAGTACTTGGTTATCTATAATGTACAATAAAAAATATTTGTTTTACAGCTATATCTGTAAACAGATATCTTATAGACTATTGTCATAGAAAATTATTTCATGACCAAGCTCTTCCAAAGTATGCCCCATCTGGGAAATGAATCTATAACCCCTCGATCAGTTGACTTGGGCGCTATGACTGAGCTAGCCTGGCGGGCTAAGCAAAATTAATGTTTTAGCCAACAATAATGGTGTCACTGAAAGGGCATTCCTGTATACAACCACCTGGCATGTACCTGTATATTTTTCGTATACAGTGAAAAATTTGAAAAACATTTTGAAATTTCATTCAACATTTTATATTGGTATGTGTTATGATAGCCGACTGTCATGTGTGAAGACACCTGTATAAAATATAAACATGTAAGACTGTCAGTGGTGAATGATTTGTGGTTTTAGTTTTATAGTAAATTTGAAAAACAAGAATTTCGTCTAAAGACATCATAAAGTTTTACATAAAACTGAATGTCTGCACTGTTGTATAGTGTTGTTCATCTTGTTGAAGTGTCAGATGATATTTAAAGCTGTTAGTTCACAGATAACCAATAGACTGCTGTTGTATAGGATTTCTTATGGTAGCTCTGAGGGTCACGTCGAGATGACCTTTGTGTCAACCAATCAATGCTAAGCTTTCATCTAGACGAAGCACTATTAACAGTATCTTGATTTTGTTATTTCTATTTTTTGAATGAGATTTGCAAGCAAATTTGACGGTGAATTTGGCGATGTTATTCACAGGCTGTGATTGCACGGCTCTTTTAAAATTGCATGATGTAGACGATGTGAACAAGTTACTAAACATAATGATTGCTTCATGAATATTGTAATGAGATAAGGACTCCAAAACGTGACCCACATGAAATAGCCAGATCTTAAATTAGCAAGTATGCAAGCAGAAAGTTTAGATTGGGTTTTAATTAAATTGACGTCACATCATTTTGCTTTGACTAAGTGCTAATTTCTAATTTATAAAAGCACACTATATTCATTTTCAATACAATTACAGACACTGATGGATGATCGTCAAATTATATAAAAAATAACCAAATCTTTGAGCATCTAGCTTTAAATGTTTTTATGCATTTCATATTTTGCATAATTAATTACATGCATCTTGTCATTTTTGCTATGTCACTTGGGTTTACTGTCTTCTTTATTATTTCAAACATCATGCAACACTATATTGGTTAATTTTATTCAACTGTCAGTGACACACATACACATTGACCTTGCTGATTTAAATACTTGGTATTTGTAATATTATCCCCTTACAAACTGGATTCATTGAATTTCACCGAGAAAAATGTGTAATAAAGATTATATTTTCTTGAGTGTGCACCTCCTCAATCAAAATATACTTTAGAGTAGTCCAAGAGACAGGAATTTGACTGCCTTTGTTGTGTGGGTTTGAAAGGGGACATAATGTTCCTCATTGCCAGAAATGTTGGGGTCAATGACACATACATTAACCCTTCTGATTTCAATACTTGGTATTTGTAATGTAATCCCCTTAAAAACTGGATCCAATGAATTTGTGTAGAAAACTGCAACAATATGCAGCATTCTCTTTGCTGAAGGTCTAATCTACAGCTTGCTACAATATAATCATAATTTTAAGTTATCTGAACATTAAACAGATCTAAAAAAATCTTGACTTTGTCAAGTATGTTATTCTATATCCATGCAAGATAGTAAATATTCATTTCAAGTCATCTTTTTCTCTTTTATGTGAGAGTTTTTTATGCGTTACGAAGTCAGTGGTATCCATTACAGCCGAATACCTATGTCTAGATACCTGTAAATACATTCTTATGTTTATTTCATGCATTAAATTGAAAATAAATTGACCACTACGAAAGCATTTAGTTAAAGCAATTTAGCGAAGGGGTTGAAAATGATTTATGTTAAGGTCTCACACTGTGCCGTACTAAAATTTATTGCACCATACAGGGTTACAGTTTAATCCATCAATTTGATACTTGAAATTACAGGTTTGTGGGTTTGCGAGTTTAAATTCACTATGTTAAGTTTAGTCTGAATGGCATTAAGAACTTGTGGTAATTTTTAAGTGTTATAACTGTATTGTAGCAATTTTGTACATTTTACTTCAAAACTGTCACTTAAGTGGTGTTTAAAAACCACCACCCTCCAGGTGATGACTGGTTTTTCGACATTTTCAATATTTTGTCAAGTATTTAATTTGATGTAAATTGGTAGTTTTGGTAACAGTTGAGTGGAGATTACATCAATATTTGAACATTTTATTGTATTTTGGTCCCAGGGGCTATAACAGTTAACACATGTAGTGTGAACCATATAGTAAAATAGTCACATTTAAAGTGGTTTTATTTTTCATCGGTACATTTGTAACAGTCATAAAAATCTTCACTTGTAGATGTATTTAACTTTTTAAATTTGGTATGAAATTTAAATTTGGTATAAAAATTCAAGTTATTTACATGATTGTAGCAATGATACCAATAGTTTTTTATGTGTATAAAATAAGCATATACATTTTTTATGATGCAAATTAATGTGAAATGTTTGGTTTTAGTACATAAGTCCTTGGATTTTTTTGCTGACTATGCCTTATCTTGTTTCTTGCTAAATGTTGCATCAGCAACTTAAATCCAGTTTCATGTTCAAGTTTCTATTTGTTTGGTGATAACATGGTAGGAGCAGTGGTCCAGTCAGGTAGGACATGCGCTTAGGGATGTTCTATTCCAACGAGGTATAAATGGGAACTGTGAGGGATCCCCTGTCTGAAGGTGATTTCAATGATCAGGAGTTATTGTACCAGATTGTAAAGTGGGCTGAACATTTATAATTATGGAAGCAGACTTTAAACTGCACTTCAACTTTTTTTTAAATGTGTATATCTACCAAAATATCTGCCTCTATCAAATTTTAGGTACCGATTTTGCATAAATACTTTAGTCAGTACATAAATAGCAACTTAAACAGACCACCAGCTATGACAGATGCAATGATTTCTGAACTCTTTACAGAAGTATGTAAACTAAACTATTTCCTGCAAGGAGCCAATGTGTCTCAGCTACTAACAGTCACCTGAAAAAATGAGCTATTTCCTGCAGGGAGACATAGTGCAAAGTGTGATGAGTTGTGCATCTCAGCAGAGATGTTTACTTTGTTTTATGTAATAGAATGGTTTCAATGCATTTGTATATTCTGAAAAAGTTTCAAGTTTGTATTCCTGACATTAAAAAGTATTTTTGAACAAAATTAGTTAGAGCAGTGTTGCATTAAGCCAGTGATATAATTAAATGCTATAAAAGTTGTTAAATTTTATCTTATAAAATTCAAACATGAATTACAAATCATCTCAATTTATATTCATTGTTAGATTTAATTACATAGTTTCAGATTTTATTTATTTTTGAAATATTCTTCAACCATTTCTTTATGTGACGGTATAGTATTTATAGTTTGTGAGGAATGTTATGTAAGAATAATGTATCGAGGGTTGCCTGCAAGACTGCAGAAAGAGAATTGCTTTAAAGAGTGAGTTACAATAGTCTTGCGGGCAACCCTCGGTATGTTATATGAATGTCTAATTTGGGTTTTATACTATGGTACAGTCAGTCATCATCTTAAATTTTCTGAGGCTCAAGTCCGACCTATTAAAAGGAATAAAAAAATGTATTTCCCGAAACAAGTTGGGGTTCCCTTGATCAAACACCCCTATAGAGAAAAAACCTGTAAAATGGCTATGATGTTTACCTGGTTAAAATAGTGATTTAAAGGCAATTTAGGTATAGACAATTGAGTTGTTTTGTTAAATGAGGAATTCTCCTGCTGTTGTGGCCTTTATTTGCTTGTTAAATGCGCATCATTCTGGCATTAGAGCTGTTTCATTCCAGTTGTTTTTTCTCTACTCGCGCGTTTGCCCGAGCAGTCCCCAACTTGTCCCCAAGCACATTTGGCTAGTAAAAACAGATTTTTTACAAGCCCCATGGTAAAACAACTAGGTTTTTGCCATCGAACTTGTGTGAAAATTGACCACTGATATAATTTTCAGGAGACAGTTTGTACAGAGAAAGATGGTTGGTGTATTGAAGACTTCAACAATAAATGTAGAGATATCATGTATCAATATTTAAATAAATTATTATCTGCTAAAGATCCTGTACAATCTAAAAGATGGAGAAGTAAGTCTGCTATTTATTTGATTTTCACATCTACTGTCATTGTCTAACCCACTAGTCTGAAGCCCTGGGCTAGTCTTCAGTCATTGCCTTAACCCACTACATGTAGCCCGAGCCGTCGACCACTGAACTCTCCTGCCCCAAACCCAGGAGTATTATACAGACATCACCATCACCCACTTACCCAAAGCCCTTGACTTGACTTCCATCTGGCATCACCTTCAGACATTAGCCCCCTTACCCTGTGGCTAGTGAAAATTTGTTTGGGCTAATGAAAATTATCTAAGTACATTTCATTTGGTTGGGCTAGTTGTTAATTTTGCTGCTTACTATAAAAAACATAATATATTGTGCTAGTGCCTGAGAAAATTTACTGCAAAAATTCTTCTAATACAGTTTGATTATATTTTAAGCTTACCTTAGCTAAGCTAAGGGTGAGCGGAATGGATCATTTGCTTCTAGTGTCTGTTATTGTCTTTGTTTGTGACTCAATGTGGTCCCTGGATAGGCATTGATCCCTTGTTCTAAGTTATTAACATTTTTTTTTTAATTGGTTTTTAACGTCATATTCAACACATATTAAGGTTATATATACGACGACCAGCTCTTCCTACTATAGATTTCCTGGATACTTTTCTATCACCAGTACTATAGTAAGACCTGCCATGACCGCAATCGAACCCGCGATCTCCAGATTCAAAGTCAGACAATCTAACCACTAGGCCACAGCCGCGGCTTCATCAAATACTATTGCCAGCAGCTGCAATCTGTCCTACTTGATACAGAGGCAGGTGGGTACATGGCCAAAGAAAAAAATATTTCATGGCCAAACTACACAAAGGTATGTTGACCCTGTCTGGGTTTAGACCCATGTCCCCTAGGTTTGTTGTTAGAAGGGCTTCAAACTGAGATAACTGAGAGGGTTAACTAAGTCTACATGAAGTAAGAGATGACAATTCTTTATTGTTGACTGCTGCTAAATTTTGTTCAAGTGTGAGTGGGACACACTTTATCCTTGCTGATTGAAATCTGCTCTACAGAACTTCTGTACTCAGAATCAATAAAATTAGATATCTGCCTTAATGTTTAGATTACCAAACAAATATTGAGTATTTAAATCAGCAGGATTATTATACCACTGTATCTCCACTGATAGTTGTATAAAATTTAACATTACCTTTCATACATTGTAGATTTACTATGGTTTATTTTTCAAAATTATTTACAGGTAAGAAAAAGAAACAAGCAACAGACTCAATAGAAATAAAAAATCCTTCTGATGAGGAAACATCTGAAACTATTGAACACAATGAGAGTATGGACAATGATGAAAATGACAGTAATATTGATGTGGGCGGAGCATATGATAAAATGGGAGGGGCATGTGGTAACCAAAGTGACTTAGTGGGTGGGGCTTTTGGTAACCATGGAGATTTAGTGGGTGGGGATGCTGAAGTAGGTGAAAACAATGATATTGCAGTACTAGGTGAAGAAGATGGTCATGATTATAAGGTTGAAATGAATGATGAATTTGAGAATATGGAAGTTAAGAATACTTAGCTGGAAAGATGTGTAATTGTGGATGGTTTTGAAGAGTGCTGAATTCCTAAAGTAGCAGTTTTTGAAGGGAGATGTGTTGTCTTGCCAGAGATTTCAGAAGTGTGAAGAAAAGAAGCTGCCTGGTTTACAATGAGTGTGCTGCTTTCAATGGCTATTTTCAGATAGCTTTGAAAAATAAAGAGACCTGCAGTGAGTTCAGTAACTACTGCTAGCTAAAGTTACGGGGTACGGGAAAACTCAACTCGAAAACAACTCAACCCGTGGATAACTCAACTCAAAGTTGTGCCAACTCAACCCGTTAGTTGGGGATTGAGTTGTCTCAGGTTGAGTTGTCTTTGGGTTAAGTTGTTCCGACCCTAATGTTACGGAACGTTCCGGAACATTCGGGGTTATTGAACTGGCTACTGCAGTATGTATGATATAAGTTACCTTTTTGTTAGGGTAGCATGTTGAAGAACCAGCACAAAACAAGTCTAACAAAGTGTAATTCAAGAGGGATGTAGGCTAGTCTTGGGATGAGCCATTGATGTATTTGAGGTGTTACCAGTAGTTAAAAATAGATATGGAAGATAGTGTGCATGAAAAATGACAATGTAGATAACTGAGAAGGTGGAGGACTTTGGAAATAAATAAAAGATAGCCTCGTTGGCAATCAATTAACTCTTTAATGGTTGGGACATAGGTGAAAATTAGCCATTGTTTCACCCTAGCACCATAGGTCTATGTCATGATGCTCTTATTTCATTACTAATAGACTGATATAATCTGATATGCAACTTGGACAACTTTGGACTCACTTGTTTTCAGCATTGTACATTTACCAATGATAAAAGGAAACTATGAGTCATTTGAGCTAATTCTAGTTTTAACATCATCTATTTGATTAACATATGATTCAAGCTATGTTACATGAATAAGTATTGATTACTGCAAAATTACTTGTGTTAGGTATGATCAGATTTTCTCAAACTTTCGATTGTCCTGGAACTTTTGGAAGGCACTGTTCCTGTATAAAGAACTGCAATAAATTACATACATGTAATAATCATAATAAATTAGTTAAGTGATCTAGGGACACTGAACTGATGTCAATTGCTTTCATCTCTTTAGATCTTCTGTTCTATTGGATGATACAATCATTTCCTATGGCAGGAAACACTTTCATCTTCAAAGCTTGGGGAATAAAACATAATGTTATTGTAAAACTAGTGTTGCTTGTAAAACAACATCTATTTTCATATTTTTTATACATGCTGTTATACATTATCATGCAACGTTACTGGTGGATCGATGTAGCTACTATTGGTTTATTTGATGTACATTTGTAACCTAGGGAGTCGCATGGTTTGTTCTGTTTGTTTGTTTGTTTGTTGGGTTTAACGCTGTAGCAACACATTGTATAGGTTATATCACAGCAGTCAGTCCACCTACTCACTGTTCCTGTAAAGGCTAAATCTCTGGATTTAAATGTTCACCAACTACTAGGCACATACTTTTGTCAGTGACTAACTACTGCCCTACATGATTTAGAATCAGTGGTAGAAAGGAAGAATGGTCGTTGAAAATTATGTCATGACAAGCTGTACAAAAGTATGCCCCACCTGGGAATCACAACCTATGACCCCTCGGTCAGTAGACTTGTGCACTACCAATTGAGCTAGCTGGGTAGGCTGGTTTGCTCAGAGTGTAGCCCACAAGTCTGCTGATTGAGAGGTTGTGGGTTCAATTTTCGGGTAGGACACACTTTCATGCAGCATGGTCATGAAATAGTTCTTACAGCCATTCTTCCTCCTACCACTGATTCTAAATCGAGTAGTTTCAATCAAATTTTTTATATATTTTTACAAGGTTTTTATTCAAATGTACATTATATTTTGAAAATAGAATTTCTATATAAATTGCTGTATTTTTACCAGGTGTTGGTTGACAGCGTGAAACTTGTAAAGGCAAAATTCTTTGTTAAGCCTCAGTCTCATTAAATCATGGCTTGGTGTGGACCCGAACAAGCAGATAGCCGTAGGCCATGGAAGCCTTGCATATGTACGGTGGATACGGGATTGTTGTCACATACATTTTTAGCCATGATGTCGATTGTAAGAGCTGCAGTACGGGTGCCGTAATGGCTATTAATGGATGTAGAAGACTCCTGTGCGGCTACTGCAAGGAAAATGGGTGTATACCTTTAGGTACATGCTTGTACCAAGGATGTTTTTGTAACCTTAGGTAACCCTGTACTTTTATTTGAAACTAGTTAAGTGAACTCTCAAGGTTATTTCATCATGGATTACTTTGTTGACATGAATATTGTTTTTAATGGTATGTAACTACAGTTCTGATCAAAAAGTTTGGAGAAAAGACACGGTGAGAAAAATTGATAATGCATAGTAGTTTTACTTTGTTTAAAGCTTATTTATGTACATTTTTTTGTTCCCAACAAAAGGAATATGTATGTGATATCAAATTAAGGGTACCAGAGCACAAAGCAATACATAGTGATATGCATAGGCAACTCACCTATGCTTATGAAATTGGTCATTGTGTTTCTTTTTTCATTGACATGGGTAAATGTTAATCAGTTTAACTCATTAGCAGCATTTGTCCAAGCACTTTTGGAGTGCACTGTATGTGAAGTGAATTATATAAAACAGTGAAATTAGAGATATTTATCTTGAATGTTAAATGATACATGTACATCAATCACACTCTACTATGGTCTGTTTAATTGATGATAATATTATAGCATGAATGCTTTGTCGCCTAAATTGAAGAACCTACTATCAGACTTCACAGGTTTAGCGCTAAATGATTGTAACTCAATTGCAGAAAAATGTGAGTTACAACAGCTTTGCGCTAAACCTGCTATCTGTTGAATCTTGATTAGGTTTTGTTCTAATTGATGTTGATGTAATAGGTTTGTGGCTTGGTGCTGCACTGTTTTAATTGTATGTTAACATATAAGGGAGGTGTTGGGTTTTGCCTACAGCTTAACTTCTGAGCATTGGCTGCAATGAATTTTTAAAATGTATTATTGTATGATTTTTGTATGGAAGATTGTGAGGGACATTTAAGTTGGTGCGTGGGTTACTTTTGTATTACTCTATTACTGATTTTTTAATTCTGTTGACAATTTCATAAATGCAGATATAGAAGCACTTTACTATGGTCTATTCAGTCTTAGATCACTGTGCTACTTTGTAATGAAACTTTTTGTGAAAATATTTCAAATTTAAATGCTTTAAAGATGCTTGGACACAGATTTCAACTTGAATGTTAAAGCTAAAGTTAAGGCAAGGGTTTTTGAAGTATACTTCTAGTATCACTATTCAGTCGACTTTTGACATTAACTTCCCTGACTATGGAGTCACACAATAACTGTTAACATATTGGATTATTGGCTAATCAAAAACCTTCCAAATTCTATAGATACATTTTGGAAGCAGTAAAGCAGTATTCTGATAATAATCATTTGTACTTCGAAATGATCTACAAATGTGATAAATTATTTGTATTTGTATGAAAATATGGCACATTACTAACATATTATAGACGGTTTTGGTGTATTTTTTTCTGATCAGTTTTACTTTGAAATATTACAAATTAATTTTCTTTACATAGTTACAGACACTGTCAGGTATTTTTAACCGGATTTTCAACGAAAAAATTTGGCGAAACACGGGCAGGCGGTAGGACGGGCAGTTGGGCGAGGGGGCTGTCGAGGGTCCGGTGCTGTTATCAATTGCGTTAAAGTTTTTCTTTTCCATATATTTTTGCCATTTATTGTCAGATCTTTATGAAACGTCATACACTGATAACATATTATGTGATGAACAGAATTAGAAAGTAACCACAACTATCTGCCTTTATTATGGATTATTTCCCTTTGTAATTTTTACGTTAAAGTTTTTAAATCCGGCTTTAA
Source organism: Mactra quadrangularis (assembly GCA_025267735.1). NCBI lineage: Eukaryota > Metazoa > Mollusca > Bivalvia > Venerida > Mactridae > Mactra > Mactra quadrangularis. Next base: position 7,180,551 of record CM046311.1, on the reverse strand, counting down.
TGTGATTTCCACATTACATTTCTTGTTAAATAATTAAACAATTATCAAATCTGTGATTACATAGCTTCTATTCCTAAAGACAGCATGTATTAGAATGGCATTGAGTGTAAACCCATTATAGTATAAAGATGGATAGATGACTGTTTGATGTTCACATGTCCCTTCTATGTTTCCGTAGTAACATGATATGATGAATTATATAAAAGCATGTTACACTGATCAATGATCTCTAATTCACTAATTGTAAATTGATTGGTTTTAAATCAATACAATGCATCTTGTACATAGTTGAAATTGTTAATATTTGTGTATCTAATACATTGTAAATATTTGTGTCCATGATTCAAGCTTTGCCCTGATGAATATTGACTATGATGATGATGGTAATGGTGATGACAAACATGTTGATGATGATGATAAAGGTAGTCATGATGATGATGAAAATGATGATGATGACAAACGTGTTGATGGTGATGATTATAATGGTGGTGATGATGATGATGATGATGATGATGGTAATGCTAATAGTTATAGTTTTAAAAATGATGATAATGGTGATGATAATAACGATTATGATGATGATAATGAACATGTTAATGATGATTAAAATGATGGTGCTGATGATAATGATTATGGTAGTTATAATGATAATGATGATGACAAACATGATAATAATGACGACAAACAAGCTGATGATGATGATGATAAAGGTGGTGTTGATGATGATAATGATTATTGAAATGATATGATGTTAGTATTATGGTGATGATTTAATTATGATGATATTAATAATGATAACAAGCATTTTGATTATGATGATTATGGTGGTGACGATGATGATGGTTGCAATAATGATAATAAAGATGGTGTTGATGATGATTCATAAGGGCAAAGTGTTTGATTTTCTATACAAACGATTATCATTTTCATATAAATTGTAAATAGATTTTTGTTTCATTTACTAGCTGGCTAGTTGTTTTTGTTAAGAAATAAAAATTGTATATACATGCACATGTGTTTGTTTTGCTGTTTTAAATCAACTGGCTACAATATTGCTTTACATACATTATATCTACACTGGGGTCCAACACTTTCTTCACACATGTATTTTTTCATATTTTCTCTTATTTTTTAATAAAAAAATAATTGCATACACATTTGTTTAGTACATATTTTTTATTGTGTATTAATAATACATAAAGAACATTATGAATGGTTCATGTTAAAAGGTATATTAGTTGTGATACTAATACTGGTAACTACATGTAAAGTACATGTATATCAAAGTATGCTTCAAAACATCAAAATTAAATATGTGTAAAGAAACTTTTGGGCCCTAGTTTAGATAAACTTTACATTCATAGCTATCAACATCTTTGTTAATACATTTGTTTTTAAACTACCTCATGTCATCATGTAGTACAAGGTATCTTGAAGTATTCATGTCATTGTGACATGTAGGTCGTCTTATCAAATGTCAAATAACTTTAAACGTGATTCTAACATAACACAGATGTCATCACTCTGCATCAAAACTTGCGACTACTTCCATGTTTATACTACTTAGTGATTTCTAGTATGTCTGTACTACTTAGTGACTCCTTGCATGTTTATACTACTTAGTAAGTATACTAATGGACAAAAGTCTTGTCCGGTCTACAAAAACCATAATAACTTTTTTGTTTGTCATTGCACACTCATACATTTGGTATCATTAGAAAGAGAATGTTATTATGCATTCATTAAAAAAAGAATTGTGAAATTTGAGCCAGTTAAGTAAGTAAGTAAGTAAGTAAGTAAGTAAGTAAAGTCTTTATTTAAAGTGGATAACACATTTAACAAATATGTCAATTTTCAATATGGTCCACATACATAATAAATGAAAAATGAAAAAGTAGAATAACAAGTAAAATAACAAAACAAAAAAAATAATAATAATAAACAGACAAACAAACAAACAGGAAACAAAAGTTTAAAAACATGGAACATTAACAGGATGTAACAATATTTACAAATTTGCCATGTAATGAAGCAAGTATTTTGTCACATATCAATCCCACTCAGGGTACTTGTATTTAAGATAAAGATTTTTGAAATTGTTAATATTTTTGGCAGTTTGTATGTATGATGGTAGTGAGTTCCATAATTTAGCACCTGAATAAGATATAGATTTTCTGAATAATTCCAAATTTGGTTTTGGTACATAGAGAGTGTTATTTGTACATGATCTAAGTGTCCTTTGTGGATAATTGATGAAGTTGAATTTTGATGTAAGGTATTCAGGTCCAGAATTAATAGCATTGTATACAGTTTGTAGCTGTCTGTAATGTATTCTCTCATGTATTGTCATCCACTGTAGCTGTCTGAATAGATCAGCAGATGGTTCATCAAAGGGTTTGTCTAGGATGATCCTTGCAGCCCTTTTTTGAAATTTAAAGATGCGGGATAGGTATTCCTGGGATGTATTACCCCAGACTGGACAGCAATAGTCGAGGTGGGGTAGAATGTATGCATTAAAAAACAGTTTGCGTGATTCAAGACTGAGAAAGTGCTTAATTCTTAGAAGACGATATAGGAGGGAGTTACATTTTTTATGCAATTGTTCAACATGAGATTTAAAACTAAGATTTTCATCAATCTTCATACCAAGTAACTTTTCAGATGTTGTGTGCTCAACTTGTTGATTGTCCATGTGAATGTTGTACTGTAGTTTTTCACTGATTGAGTTGGAAGTTGATATAAACATGAGTTTGGTTTTAGATATATTTGGCTTCATTGTGTTGTTAGTGCACCAGGTTTGTACTATGTCAAGATCTTCTTGTAGTGTACACTGTATATCATGAAGGGTTTTGCCATGAGCTGAGAGGGTTGTATCGTCCGCAAACATATCTACTGAGCATTGTTTAGTACAAAGAGGAAGATCATTGATATAGAGAAGGAAGAGCAAAGGACCAAGAACTGAACCTTGGGGAACACCTGCAGTTCTGTTGGTACAGTAATGTGTTGAAAATTGACATTGAGGATTTGCAAGTTACAAATGATAGCGTTGAGTCAGTTCTAAATGAAACGTTTTTTTCAATAGTGTGTGTGACCCCCATTAACCCGAATGATTTCGGTGCTCCTTTCACGCATTGATGCTACAAGTTTGCAAAGGAATCTAGCCGGAAGACCAGAAAACTCATCCAGGTTAATGGGGGTCACTGTACCAACAGAACTGGCTCAAATTTCACAATTCTTTTTTTAATGAATGCATAATAACATTCTCTTTCTAATGATACCAAATGTATGAGTGTGCAATGACAAATAAAAAAGTTATTATGGTTTTTGTAGACCGGACAAGACTTTTGTCCATTAGTATACATTATCAGGGATCCTTAAGGAGTCCCTAGCCATCTATTTAGAGTTTCCTTCTTAATGTCTCCATTAAATAACAAAACGTTTGGATACAGATTTGTTGGCATAATATGTTTTTATAAACAATTGATTGGAACTCTAATTCACTAGAGAACAACTTTTTGAGTGAATCTTTATATTGCAGGGATTCCTCCCTAGTTTTTGGGTTTCTCCTGGGACACTTCAGACTTGAACGCTGGCTTGCTAGTGATAAATTTTTGAAGCTTTATTAATGGTCTTTGCACTCCAAAATGATACATTATGTGCTGACCATTTGTTTGCAACTTCATTGAAAAGTTCTTATATAATGAGAAATACAGTGTAACCTGTATGAAGCAGTCATCTAAGGGAAGTGGCCATATTGGCTGCTTACAGCAGGTGACCATTTAAACCAGGTGAAAGTCAACTGCAAGTTCATTGAAAGGTTCTGATACAATAAGAAACAATAACGTTCATAGTAAAAACAATGAAGCATAACTTTAAATTTATTCATGAATGTTTTTCTTCTTCAAAAAAAGGAATAAAAATGAAAAATTACCCCACACAAAAATAACCAGGTGTACAGCATGAGTAAAAAAATATCAAAGTAAAAATGCTGATTAATTTTTTGAAGGACACATTTTGCATGTATCATTTTTTGTCTGCACAAAATACAGGGATGTATTATGTCACGTAATTGATGTTTTTGTTGTAAAATTTGACATTTACTGTTTAGTTATTACTCTATTTAGCAAGGAAGTGAAAATTGGTTTTTTTTGTCTTTTAAAGAGATGACTTGATAGTTTTTACTCGTTTGTACAACCACAGGAGCTTGACATTCTGTATCATAGTATGGAAAACCATCTCTCCTTTTTGTTTTTGAAAGATTTACTTTTCAAATTTATTGTATGTAAAAAGACTGTTGTTCACTCTTTAATACGATGCTTTTACTACAGTCTTGCTGACAACCCTCCAATTATGCTCCAATTGTATTTCTTATAAAAAGACTTGCTGCTGAATTGAAGTAATTAGGGTTTGCACATAATGCATCTTTTTAGAGCGGACGGACCCTTATATAAACTCTAATCATCATCATCATTGAAGTAATACTGTTATTTAAAGTCTGCTTCCATATAGATGTTCAGCTGACTTTACCATCTTGTTCAATAACCCCTGATCATTGAAATCACCTTCATGCAGGTAATCCCTCACAATACCTGCATATAAAGAGCCAAAAAAGGTATAAATAAGGATCATCTCCATGTTTTAAAGTTAACCAACTGCAGTTTTAGCACATCTGAAGTATCTTTATGAGGTTTTATTAGCCATGAGAAGCCGACCGGCTAGCTCAGTTGGTAGCATGCAAGTCTACTGATCGAGGGTTCAATTCCCGGGTGGGGCATACTTTCAAGGAGCTTGGTCATGCAATTATTTTTGCGGCCATTCTCTCTCCTACCAATGATTTTTAATTATGTAGGGCAGTTGTCAGTTACTGACGAAAGTATGCGCTTAGTAGTTGGTTAACAGCTAAATCCAGAGATTTAGCCTTTCCAGAAGGATATTAAGTGAGTAGGTTGACTCAGACCGCCATTACATGACCTATACAATGTGTTGCTACGGCGTTAAACCCAACAAAAACAAAAACAAATTAGCCATGAGACCTGCCAATAAATCTTTCAGTCAGTGCTTTTAATGCTTTGAGTATTTTAAGGAAGGATTTTTTTTCATAGAATGATAAAGAACGTCAAGCTCCTGTGGTATAACAATGAAGCATTGACCTTGTCATGGCTCTAGACAGTATTCATGCATAATTTATTCAAATTTTGGATATAAACTAGAATGAATTAATTTGTTGTTTAATTGCTTTGTCAGGGGCTGATACAGGACTCTGCCATTGGTCTACAGGTATGTTTACCTGCATGGCCTGCTTGCTGTTAATGGTGTGTCAAGCAGATTAAGCAAGTGATTTGTTGATGGCATGTGTCTAGAGATATTTGATAATATTCCAATTATCATTTAAAATTTCTCAAGCACTAGCCATACACTTATTGTTTTTACAGAAATGAGCACAATTATCAATTTTCATTTACCTAAATCAATTTTTACTAGCCTAAATCAATTTCCACTAGCCTTAATCAATTTTTACTAGCCTAAATCAATTTTTCCACTAGCCCTAATTAATTTTTACTATTCTTAATTAATTTCCACTAGCCCTAATTAATTTTACTAGCCTAAATCAATTTCCACTAGCCCTAATTAATTTTACTAGCCTTAATTAATTTCCACTAGCCATAAGCAATTTTTACTAGCATGAATTAATTTCCACTAGCCCTAATTAATTTTTACTATCCTAAATTAGTTTCCACTAGCTCTAATCAATTTTTACTATTCTAAATCAATTTCCACTAGCCCTAATTAATTTTTACTAGCATAAATTAATTTCCACTAGCCATAATCAATTTTTACCAGCCTTAATCAATTTTTACTAGCATAAATCAATTTCCACTAGCCATAATCAATTTTTACTAGCATAAATCAATTTCCACTAGACCTTATCAATTTTTACTAGTCTATGGGTCCAGAGCTAAAGATGCTATAGAGGTAAAGATGATGACTGTATTTTGAAAAATACTTTTCATAAATTTAACCTTGCTTTATTTTAAAATCATAATGACTGTTGTGGTTCTAGACCTCTAGAAGTCTCAGCTTAGTCAAGCCCTTGGTAGTGTAATTTGTAATTTTATACCATAAACTAGGCTTGCTATAATTTTATGTCAGCTATTTCTTTATATATTAATATAATACGACTTGTCCATAATATGGTCTACTGAATTAAATATGTTAATTGTTATGTTGTTGATGAATGACTCTCAAAGATTTGTTTTTGTTTTTATGCACTCTTAAAAAGTTAATAAACATGATTCTTCTTCTTCTTCTTTGGATGTTTGATTAGAATGCAGGTGTGGGGGCATTATCCACGTCAGTGGGCCCCCTTCCAGGTAACTGGCTAGCTGCACGCCTGCGGTTTCTCACACCTGCTTTCCAGGCGTCTCTTTCTTGAGGGTTGATCGCCGAGAGGTTCCATTCTCTGCGATCCCTCTCTGTTAACTACTTCCATGTCAACTTGGGCCTTCCAGGTTTGTGTGTCCCTGTGACCTGTATGGTACTGGCTGCATTGATGCCACCATTTGACCTTTCTACGTGGCCGTACCATTTTAGTCTCCTGTCCCTCAATATGAGGTCCAGGTCTTCTAGGCCGAGCTGTTTGAGGAGGTCTTGGGATCTGATGGTGGCAATGTCCTGTTGTTTTATTTTACAAATCAGGCGTTGCAAATTTGTTTTGGACAGGGGCCAAGTCTCACTTGCCTAACATCAATTCAGCTGTTATTATAGTGGAATTTACTCCAAAATATATAATGTTGGAAATGAAGAACGATTCTAGATGTCTAGCTGCTGATAAGAACTAGATTTATTAATTAGGATATGTCAAGTTTTTGTAGATGCCACACCTGATCCTCCCCTACGTAATACAAGATCATGTAGATCACACCAACAGCAACTTAGCCAGCTTCCATGCAGAAAATCTGTGTAGCAGAACAGCTTCTACCCGGCCACCATCATCCTCTGGAACCGCCTGCCCAATCAAGTCGTTGAGCAACCGACATTGGATAGTTTCAAGTCGGCTCGGATGATCCACTCAACAACCAACTAAAGTCATTGCCAGTTTTTAACCATATTTTGAAAGATGTATATAGAAACAATTTTTTAATTGTAAAAAGATACCCAATTGCTGCGCATGTACATAAGTTTTCATCGCGATTATGCTCTGTGAAGAGTGAGGCGATTACTGAAAATGAATGAAATAAATGAATTAATGAATAAATGAAATACTTGTGCATGTATAATACATAAATTATTTATCAATTTTAATACTTATATCTGTCACTGCAAAACATTGTGGTCTAACGGAAAACTCATCTGCAAAAGAATAGGTCCGCCCATACCAAATGTCCTGTAAAACTTTGATCTCATCCACATTTGAAGAGGTAAATTTGCTTAGTATTCAATTCATAAAAGTATGTAAAATGGTTCTGTAAGACTTGGTTTGGTCTTGTATAATTTTGATCTTCACAGGACCTACTGTATAGTAATAAGCTGTTGAGTTTCGCGGTGACTGACTTATATACTATGTTCATGAGTCAATTCTGACCTACCACATAACCCCGGTGTTATAATCTACTTGAAATGAATAAATTTAGAAAACTCTTTATATAACATTTTTATATGCCCGAAAGAATTTCGGGCATATTATGTTATACCCCCTGGCGTCCGTCCGTCCGTCCGTCTGTTAGCAATTTGGTTTCCGGAGCATAACTTAAGTTCCATTTGGCCCACAATATTCAAACTTCATACGATGATTGTCCATATCGGGTAGAAGACCCCTATTGATTTTGGGGTCACAAGGTCAAAGGTCAAGGTCACTTTTACCTTAAAACTGAAAACAGTTTCCGGAGCATAACTTAAGTTGAAATATTCTCATGTCTTACAAATGCTTCATCTTAACTAAAAAAACACACTTTCGGGCATATAATTCTCCGCGTAGCGGTGCTCTTGTTACTATTCTTTCTGAATTAGTTTAATATGATAGACATAAATGCATTCTAGGAAGAAGAGTCCATTCCTTTTTCCATCATGAATCCATTCATCAAAAAGTATTTTGAAGCAGATTTTTTGCAAGAAATTAAACACTCAAAAATTTCATGGGATTATTTACCCCCCCCCCCCCCCCACCCACACACACACTGGACCTCTATTGCAATATATGGTAATTATTCTATTCATTATGTTATTTGTCACCATTTTGATAAAAAGACAAAACAAAAAATAGCTTATGAATGAAAACCAAATACTCCCAGTTCAATACCCTACGTATGTCATGTCAGACTGACACAGCGTATTGTGACTGTAGAATTCAATTACCCATAATTACCCATGTTTTCATGATATCATTTTATTTGTCATAAATTTTAAAGTAATTTTATACAATCATTTAGTGATTATCCTACAAAAGCTTTTTATAACAAAATATATTCCTGAATCATGCAACCCTTAATTAATAATTCTATTGAAAATGTCAAATATTCAAATATTCAAAAATGTAGAAGTAAATGCATTTATTATTATATTTATATATAGATACTTAATAGCTTAGCTCTTGAGCAGGCTTGAAGCTGTGCTGTGTCTTATAATATAGCATAGTCCTTGATCTTAATGCTACGCTGTGTCACAAATAAAAGTTAAAGCCTACGCATGATTTCGTTGAAACAGTCTATGGGGGCTTTTCTGAATTTGTTGATTGCATTTGATTATATGCAAGTTGTGAAACAAATTAGATACTGCACAGTGTGTGTTTATTGTTGAATGACACATTGACTGATGCTATCTAATTTTATGTAATGAATATATGATTATACTGTCTGAAAGTTGAATTTGTGTTATTGTTTAGATATGTCCTTGAGACGAAAAATGTAGGGAAAATAACAGGCAGTTAAATAGGCCTACAAACTGGTTTGTTTTTAGTCTGTACTTAAGTAAAATAAGTAGATATTTATATCTTGCATAATTGCATAAATGAATGTAACACTGATAATATGATAGTCACTCGTTTTGGACATGACGCCCACGAATGGCTTTTGTTGTGCGAAACGTTCAGTCCCATGAAAGGGATTGTATCTGTTGTGATCACTGGATCTTCCATTCTCGTTCCCAGGGGTTATCAAGATTGTCGATCTATCGAGAATACTGACAGCCTCTGGGTATATGTACGTGAGCGTGAATGTGGTTCTTCATACCGCAATTGCGTCTGCAAACATTTGACGAAAAGCAAAATTAATGTTAGTTTACATTCTGAAGTTCTAGTGACTGTTTACCCTGTATGTAGGATCTTCTTCTGCTAAAATTCTGCTATAAAGACCACCTTGATTACTGCAAATCATGCCTTTTTACGATGTTTAAGTCCTAACTCTTTAATTAGAAGAGAAAAGGGGTCTCTATATTGGGACCATCCTGCTATTAGGACCATCGCTTTTAATTGGTCATGGTAGTATGTAGAGCTTTTATTTCTTACCAAACAGTTCGCTTTGCCAGTTTCCATCATCACGAGTACAAAACACTTCCCCACATATATATGTGTGCTTAGAAAACATTTTGTGGGGACGCCGACAGCCTGTGGTACAAAAAAGAACTTTACTGTATAGACAAAACTATAATCTCGATGACAAAATTACTATGTTAACCAAGGACACTATGTAAACGTATTGAGTTCACGTTTTAACCGAGACATAGGTAATGTCTCTGATTTTAACAATAATCGATGATTATCTGTACTCTAATTGTCGCATTTTCTGAAAATTTACTGAATGATATTTAGCATTAAATAGCATGAATGAAATGTTAAAGTTATTTCCGGTTGTTTTTTTCCAAATGATAACGATCTTCAGCGTTATTTTATTACGTAATGCGATCTTCTTCAAAGATGGAGGCGAAAAAGTGCATGCTAGTTAACAATAATCTCGTAGATTACGAGATTTTTTATGGAGATAGTAGCTTTGATGTCCTCCCATTGTTATTTAATGTAATAACTGCCTCAGTGCGTTGTTTGATAAGTATGCAGTTATTTCTTAGAAGTATGGATGCATCTAGGTCGCCATATTGTCTGTATTATTCCTTGAAATTTTGTGAATTAAAGTGAGATGAGTAAATTAACTGTTTATGCCGTAAATGTCACTGAACATCAACTATACAGGATCGTGACCCTAAGTGGCAATCGTAATTTCCCGTCAATTTCCGCGACCTAATGTTACAAAACCCGACCAAGGTCAGAGTGCATCAACAAGACCAGTAAGTTGCACGTTTTTACAGTAAAGTTGAAAAATTCTGAATATGTTCCACTTTAATTGCGCACGAGACAGAGTCGACTTGTTTACTTTCAATACAGTTACTGTCAAGTTCCTGCATGAAAGATCATTTAAATGAGATTTTAGAAAAGGTCTACATTGACTTCCAAATTCAAGTTTGTCTCTCATTTGTAAGCTAATGAAGTAATGTAATTGACAGATTACAGAGCACACACGGAATTTCCCGAAGTTTGACGATCGAGTTTCGTAGATTTCATTACGATATCACTGTCTATCGCTATAGAATAAAAGGAGACATCGATAGGTCAGCGCGAATTCTCGTCTAACTACTTGTAAATCGAAGCAGTGGTAGGACGCGCGCTTTGGGATCGAGAGGTCCCTGGTTCAAAACCCACTAGGGGAACAGCTTATTCCCTTGAACAAGAAAATTACCTAATTGTTCACTCTATCCAGGCTTTGCGTTTACCCATAGAAATGAAAGCTCTTTATTAGAGAAACTGATTATTAGGCCTAATGGGGGTGCCTTCTGACAACAGTCATCAATTACCCCTTCTTCTTATTTACACTCCTACGATTGTATAACAAAGTGAAAATTTAGTAAGCTAACCATGTTTTTTACTTAAGGAAATATCAGATGTCATGTCATTTGTAAATTGATGTAATTAACACGCTTTGATTAATTGATATAATGTAATTAACACCTTCACGTGCATTATCTAACATGCCAAATGGTTTAGTATTTCATGATGTATGGTTAGACATGGTGTGTTTAGAGTGAAAGAGGAGAAAACATTCCTGGTTTTAAGTTACCGTCCATTTATTCAATATTTTTGGTTTCATGGCGTCTATCAAGTTTTTTTGTTTGTTTATTTACGGCGCTCTTTTCACATATTCACGTTTCTGTGTTCTTTTCATTACTAGCACTCTTTTACCTTTATAATGACTCATTATATGGAAGAAAATCACTATAAAGGTAGAAACTGAAGTCAAATTCACGAGAAGCTCTTCTGAAACCACCATATTGCTTGAACGTCTAGGAAAGAAAACAATAGCTTTACCTTTCTGCGCAGGAACGTCTCCAGCTGACCAATCAATACATAGGACCAATGTTACAAATCACTGGTAAGACCTACATAGTGGTATGAGCCTCAAGTATTTGAGACCCCTCTAAATATAGCTAAAATTGTAACCGTTTAAACTTTAACATCCTGCTGCAAAGTTCGTCTGTGGAGATAACTAAAACATCGGTTCTGGTTGCACCAGTGTGATGAGCAACAATCTACAGTGGCTATCTTCCCAACAAAGGCACGTGGATGACAAAGTCACCTAGAAATATAGCAAACTTCACAACCTGGCTATATTGCATGTACTTTTCTAAATTTATCAACAAGGGGTCATCTACTAAAGTTCTTAGTGTCATACGCTCTCAATGATGAATACAAACCAATCTTCTAACAACTGCTAATGAAATCCGAAAGTATTTATATGCATGTACAGTTTTAATACATGTAGTTATTTTACTGATAAGTTTTTTACCTGCTCACTGAAAACTGACAATGTCTGACATGTTCTTGGTCTTCGAATCGGTTGAGACAGTGTATAAATAATCAAGACTAAAAGGAATTTTAATATGGTCCACCTTTAACCATAGGGTCATTGTTCTTTGTTGTTTTTTTCATTGATTGATTGAGACCTATAGTAAAATTGTGATTGCACCGTAAATATACCCATTTTTAATATCAAAGTGGTCTCATAAAATACAAAATGTCACACTCAACTATAGCTCTCTAGTAAAATAAGTAATAAATTCCTAATTTCATTTCAAACTTTCAAGGTTGCAGTTTTATAATAGCAGGGATATCATTTTGCGTGGGCATAGGGGCTCAATAAGTAATAAAACTCCACTTGTGGTAAATTGTTTTGATCTTGTTATGTAGTTACGTTCCAAACAGCGTTTATAAAATGCTTTATTACTTTATTTTTTCCATGTTTAATGTGAACCATCAATGAATATAAAAGTAACTTAATGGCTAGTTAATGCATTACATTTTTAACAATTATATAATAAAATTTGATTAAACACGTTAATTCTGTTTGGACTCTTGTATACGTATTATTCTAAACCTGGTTACCATTGAACCCTACGCCCCTCGACCGACTAAAGTTTACTTTTTACAATGCAAGGAACAGAGCACTCTAGATGTTGTTCTATGTAGTTGCTTCTTCAACAGCAGTAACTGGACACACTGACTTTGCAGAGATCTCGAGATCAATGCTAGCAGAGACCTACTCTAGCATTGCAGCTTAATTCTGAGAAAAGGACTAACAAAACTATATATATTGATTAGGTTAAAAAAAGTTACATACTTATTTACTTTGTTACCCTTGACAAAATAAGGAGAAACCCTTACATGAAACACTACAGCTATGTTATTTATCTCCGTGTTGGGACACTATTTGGTACCTCATGGAATGGTAAGATATACTGGTGAAAGAGAAAGTTGGATATGTGAGGACTTCGCCATACATAAATGACCAGGTGGTTAGATGACGTAAAAATAGAACTAGTAAAAGGTCCAGTAAAGTTTCACTATAAAAACCATCAAAATCAATGATCTGAATAGCGACATGGTCTTAACATTGGGATATTTTCTTCTCAAATTCAGTTTTTGGACTTAAAAAGCATACAAATTCTCAAGAATTTGCAATAACCATTGTGGTCTTTATATTCGGAACTTATCCGTACAAAATACCTTTTCAACCCAATCATGACGATTAAGTACAAATATCATTGTCCAAATTGTAGACTAAAGTTAGATTCGCTCGGTCATGGCTGTAAAAGTGTCACACAATAAATCGCATAATAAATAAGAAATGATTATGTGTCGCTTATTAGGAATATAAACCTCAGTGTCAGCATTTGGTCCTCTGTCCATTACAGCCCTGGTGGTCAATGCGTAATCAATCACTTTAATAATAATCATGATTGCATTGTTGCACACAGGCGCCCTTTTACTACCGGAAATATAATTACACGGCGTAACATATAATTAACACGTCATGATTATTACATCACATGCCACGCTGTGGCGTGAAATAACGAGACATGGCGAGATTTTGATGATCATGGTTAACTAAACGATTGATATTTACTAACGACAATGTTTATTATCGAACAGTAATGACATTCAGGTTTGTCATCTCATGTTCTTTGATCTTTTTAGGGCATAGACGTTTTATTGATAATAAAACTACCAATTTTGGTTTTCGATCGACCGACAACGTAGATATATGTATAAAAGCATACTTAACTACAGGTTTGACTAATTTAATTGAATGATATTAAAAAATCTTTTTTAAAAGGACCCAAAAGATAGTCACCGTCATAAATCTCAAAAAAAAAACGTTTTCAATTGTAAACATTGAACTTAATAGTTTATACATTAAATACATGATTTGATGATTTTGTTATTGAAATACATGTAACTTACACTTTCGTGTTTTGATGTTTAGAAGCTTTCTTTGAACATGATCGTACGAAGCTATTTTATGTGGAAGGGGCTCATTTTTCTGTACATCAGATTTCTACGACAGGAAATAAAGCAAATTTACGAAGGCTAATTAATGTTAAAAAGCATTATTTTCAAAATAATTTGGCATTGAGCTAAACCACTTAGTTGCCTTGGCCCAATGGGCCTGTAAAGAATTGAGCAAAACTCGCTATTCAAAAATTGTCAATTAAAACAGGACCTTATATATTTAAAACACGACGTTAGAGTTTAAAGCAGTAATCGAAAAGAATGGTAAGGACCTGCATTGAAAAGCAAAACACAGTTTCCTAAACACGAGCATAATTGGACCATTTATACAAATAGCTTAAAATATTGTATATTATGTATCATACTATTTGATATCGACTGGTAAACACAAAACGAGGACAGGACGACTCGCCCGAAGACAACTCAACCCGAAGACAACTCAACCCAATACAATTTAACTCAAACCATCTAATAGTATGCAAACAAATCAAACCGTAAGTACAAGCAACTCAGCCGATGGACAACTCCACTAATACTAGCCTGGATCCTTGTTTATTGTTTGCAGTTAGACTAGTTTCATTGACTGACCAATTGGTGTGCTTTCGAGGCTTTAAGATAATATGTGCAACGCTACAGTGTAATATGGCACTTGTACTCCATTGCATTTGAGCTAGCTTTTATGGCAAAGTGGTAGAGTGATGTATTATACATCTGGAACCAATCTGATTAAAAACCCGATCTAAAATTTTCCGCTCGCCTACTCGCTAATTTAGATCTGGCCCTTTTCAAACGAAGGTCGCGTTCAGGTGACCTTTTCTCATCATAATATTCATGACGAGATTGTTATGATACGTAACTTTTTTACATCGTCTACGTCACGCAATTTGAAATGAGCCGTCCAATTGCAGACTGTGAATAAACTGCTGTTAAATTAGCTTGCCAACCTTGGTCTAAAAATAGAAATTACGAAATCAAAATGTGATTAATAGTGTTTTCGTCTAGATGAAAGCTACGCATTGATTGGTCGACACTAAGTTCATCTCGACGTGACCTTCCACGGAGACAGTAGAGATCCTGTACGACAATGCTCTACAGGATATCTGTTTACGGAGATTGATCTGCAACATATATAAAATTGAACCTCAATCATGTTTACAGCATACAGGATGTACATTGTACTATCAACCTTTTTTAATCACAAGGTACATATATAATTAAATTTTGAAAAGTTTTCTATCTTATCGCTTAAATGAATTTGAATGTGGTGATATAGTACGTAGGTGTTATAAAACTCGAATGTCATGTTTTCTTGTCACAAAACATGAGTCATAACGCGTCAGTGCAAATTAATTATGATTTTTTAAGCAGGCTTTTGACGCCAATTTTGATAACTAAAAAATAACTAAAATGATTAAACTATCTCAACGACAAACAAGACTACATAAATATAGCTGGATACAAGTTTTACGAAGCTGTTGAGTACTATATGACATATGGCGGTGGCGAATGTAAAGTTCACTTAATATGATCTTCAGAAGTTATACAGTTACAGACTACTGGCTTTTCATCACATTCTTGCACCAGAAGACTAGAAAAAGAATAAAAACAAAGAATAAAGATTAACATTTACTTTTCTTTCTCCGAAAATGCCTACAATATAATGTGAATCATAATTGTTGACGTAGCATCCTCTGCGCAAACTATTTTTGCAATTGATTTAATTTACCGGTTGTCTCCATATTGTTGCTGACAATTTAGAGTCAACGATCAAAACAAATCAGTTTTACATTTTCAGGAAAGGTGATCTATCTATAGTTAATTTATATGCTTTTGATGATATTCAGTTATTTGTATAGAAAGAGAGGTCGGCGAAGAAAACAAGTGTTTAACATTGTTCATTCTATTAAGTGTTGTTGTTGAGTACCACGTGATTACAGTATTTGAAAACGTCATCAAAATTAATGTTGGTATGTCTGTTTGATTGGTTGGTTGCGTTAGTAGTTTTAAACATCAGGCAATCCGTCGCCATGTATCCACTGTATTTCGTATACTCGTATCTAGAGACAATACCTAATTGTTGAACCATTGATTTCGCTTCAGTTCACTGAAGTATTAATACCTTCAAGGCAAAATGTACAAATATTTTTGTATCAATAACTAGATAAAATGCAGCATTAACAAGATTTGTTTGATAAACTTCGTTGCTTTCAGCTGTACCTTTTATCTTAAAATCTTGCTAGTATCAACATTTTTAAATGAAAAAACTATGGATGTTTGTTGTTCAGATTTGTTTCCAGAGTCTGTCCGCTCCATATGGATGTATTATGTGCAAACCTTGGCAAGAAACTTAACTCAAACAAGTTAATTGTCTAAGAGACATTATGTTGAGAAGAACTTCTTTTCCTGATGGGTTGTGATTCTTACTACAGCCTCTTCTGTGGTGTTGATTGCCCTCTCCATTTCTCAACCTGGCTTGGGACCGGCTATGGTTAGATTTGAAACAACAATATCATTAGTTTGGCCACCAACCCCCAGGACCCCTAGTCAAGGAAGGAAGACTGTGCTCCAGACGAGCCAGACAGGTCTCACCCTTGCCAAAGGAATAATCAACGGTCTGTTTAAACTAAACTGGATGATGATGATGATTTTGCTACGAAAGTAAAATGTGTCATACCACTGCTTTCAGTCAACCTACTAACCGTCCCTGGAAAGGTTTAATATTTGAATTTAGGTATTAACCAGTTACTAAGCACATGCTTCCGTCTGTGACTGACAAATGCTCTACATGATTTAGAATCAGTGGTTGTGGAGAATGGCCGTAGAAATTATCTCATGACCAAACTCCACGAAAGTATACCCCGCCGGGCGGCTTCTGATTGGTTCGTGCACTTCCTTGAGAAAAAGGTTCCATAATCTTTATCGCCAACAAATCAAGGCCACAACAATAACTTAGAAACAATTTCATTCAGTTGTCCCCTCGTAATCACTTACATATTGACATATCTCAGTAGTTTGGTTATTTAAATAACAATCAATGGGCTAGTTGTTTGGTAAAACCGGATTTCCAAGTATATGCATACACTTGTAAAATAGAACAGACCACAACCACACGATTTATGATTCACTACATACCATACTGCAAATGATGCATTTGTTCATATATACATAATCTGCATACTGATTAAATCAACGCTGGTATTTAGAACGAAAACTCCCAAGATGCTATACAGGTATATCAGAATGTATGTCTCATAGTTAGCATAATTTATGGCTAATTTATACCTGAATATATTTAAAACATAAGACAGCATGTCATCTATCATTTCTTAAGTGTAAAATTTACGGCTTAGACATTCGCCCACGGTTATCATTTCACAAGCTTGAAATAGGAACTTTATTTGTAAAGCCAGATAATAAAGTGAATACTTTAATGCATATTTTCAAATGGGTTGCACATAAAAATGTTTTATATGCAAAATGAATTGATAATCTATTCTTGCATGAGCGATCCTTCTTTTGTACCCGGATGAAATGTTGCAATATTTAAATAGAGGTTCCAAAGTTAAGTTTTTATTATAAATCTTTGCAATTCTTAACGTTAAAGCTTATCGCTTATAGGTTTGATTATTAAAGGAGCGGTTCAGCCTGTGAAAATACCTGTTGATGTGTCTGCCAACCTATATTTATTGCATAATGGAGTGTGGGTACCAGGACAGGGATAAGTAGTTGTATCTTTGAATGGAAGTTTAACGGAAGTCCCTATATTTACCGTGCTAAATTACCAATGAGGAGATAACCTTCCTTTGGCAATGGCAAAAACACCCTTTTTTCAAAAAAGAAATCACCGCGATATGAATTATATCATGGATGTTCAAAACTGACTCAGTTTAGACTAAAGAATCAATATTTTGAAGGGATGAAGGGTCACATCCAGGGTCTGCACATAATACATCCTTATGGAGCGGACGGACCTTCAATAAAATCAAACAAAACAACTAAAGTTCAATGCTATGTATAGTTGGAGATTTTCATTCTCGTACTCGGATGCTATCAGGAATCTCGATACTAGCTAGTTATATCCACAATCTTGATAGCCTCTGGGTATGAGAATGGAGAATTTTGGCTATAGTATATTATCATGTATATATACAAACAAGTTTGACCATACGCATGTATTTGTTTAGTACATTCTCATGGTCAAGTCTAATTATGTATCTTTAAAATCAAAGTCAACATCAAGCCGCTAGGAGATATTGGTTATAGGTATACAATGTGTATTGTAGTTCACAGCTTGACCAAATACTTCAATGTAGTTACTTGGACCAGGTGTAGACGTACCTAGTCTATAATAAAAGTACTTATGACCTATTTTTGGTGCAAGGTCAAGGTTTAAGTCAATCAACCACGTTTCTTGTTAGGTTTTTTGTTGGTGACAAGGATGATATATTTTATGTACACTTTTACATGAGGAATACGACATGAGCCCAAACACAAGGGTCTGTATCAAAATAAAACGAATAGTCTTAATTAACTGTCTTAATACAAGAATACAGATTTGGGACGGGTAAAAGTAGTCATAAACTAAACAATTTTGCAACAACTAAGGTGTTTTAAAGCAAATCTATTCTGTGCTTCTATAGTATTAAAAATATTATAACTGAATTGCACCAAAAACGCATAAAACAATAACTTCTTCGTTTCCCAGAATACAACTAATTGGTCCTGTAGGCTCCGATCGTTAAAATTGAATCAAGGGGTCAACTAAGTCATTTGCAATCAGCTTTATTTGGGCATTTTCGGACAAATAAGTGTAAACGTAATTTTATGCACTATTTAAACACTTTCTTTTTTGAAAGCCATTATAGCTTTGAGTGAAACAACTGTGTGTTTGTATTTTAAAGATCACGTGTTTATTTACCCTGCAAACATGTTTCTAGCTATCTTGATACCATCAATGACCACTACGATGTTCTCTTCCGGTTCACTTAATGCAGACACCGAGAAGAAGCGCATCAAGATATCCTTAAAAAATCATTACATAAGCATGTCCAACCTTTTGTCATTTCATTAGCCAGGTATCACTATAAACGTCTTCAAGACGTCTTACTTGTTTGATTCCATCGATAGCAACTTTGATGATTTCTTTCAGTTCACTTAATGCAGACAGTTTATTTGTGTATCAATTTATAATAATATGTATATCCCTTAAACATCATTACATAAGAATAAGCAAGCCTCTTGTCATTTAATTAAACAGGCAACACTATCAACAGATCAATGTCTTCAAAGTTTGATTTTACAGACGTCCGAGGCCATGACAAATGATCGGTTAGTTCTTTGATCAGATAACAGTAAACAAACTATGTCCACTTACGGTCATCTTAACCTTGATGACCTTGTAGATAAATCACATGACCAGTCAAATGTGAAATTATATTTGACCAAAAAATCTGATATTATCATCGAATTATACTTTGATAGGTTTCTTTTATCGTTTAATCTCCGTACTGGATACTGTAAGCTTCTAACGGCCAGAATTGTTGAAATGGAACGGCCACTAAGCTGTCTCAACTTAAATATCTGTGTACTTTGAATATTAGCATTTTGTCCATTGCTCCAAATAAGTCTGGCTAAATTCATTTACTGATGGAGGTATGAACATGTAATAGCATACAAAATTGTACTTTCCTTTCCATGCATCATGTTTAGCCTCTTCTATAGTAAAATTCCAATTTTAGGATCTTCAAATTTGATGATCTTAATAGCAGAATAGTCTAAATGTAGGCGGGGGAACTTAATGTAGGGATCTTTAGCTTGTCAAATCAAGCATATCGGACTAAATTTTCATGGGACTGTATATGTACATAGATTCGTGTTGTTTTAAATCCTAAACCATGGAATATATTTAGCGATGCAGTGGTGCTTTTCACAAAATTCTTACGATAACAATCTTCGTTTACAATTCAAAAACAAGAAACATGAATAATATTATCATTTAATGGCTTATCAATTCCAAATATGATAGAATTGTGTAGAATATTGTACACCGTTTGAATATTATATTATAGTTACGCATATTATCCATCTGACTTTCAACTGCAAATTAAATGAAATTGACTTACGAAAACTTTTTTCGTAAGAAATTTTGTGAAAAGGAACACAGATTAATAGCTCACTTTTCTATTCTTGCAAGATATTTTGACTCTGCTACAGTAAAGTTCCGCTGTTAAGATCATCAGAATCGATGGTCTTAATAGCAGAATGGCCTTAATATAGGGATATTTTGCTTCTCAAATTAAGCATTTGCGACTAGACTTTCGTGAGACTGTATGTGTACACCTAGGAATGTGTTGTTTTGAATCCTAAATTATGGTCTTTGTTGCCAGTATTAGGAACAAAATTATCAACAAGGCAGCCTGTATGAAGTAAGTATTTTTTACTAGCCCAAATAAATTTTGATTTAGTGGTGCTAGTGTGTCATGGCTATATGGAATTACACATACATAAGCAAATTTACAAGTCCGAATAACTTTTAACTGTTTTTGGCTGAAGGTCAAAAGCGATGACTGCTGTTTTATTCAAGGTCAGTGTTATTGTTCGGTTCTTTATGTTTCTCTATACAAACTACAGTCACACAATACTTATATTCAAATATTCCATAATAATATTTGTTCAGTTCTATTGATATTCATCATCAATAAACTAATTTATTTACTTTACCTAACATTTTTATTACTTATTTTATACATTGTAGTATTTATATATCATAGTCTAACAGATCACAGGGTCTCAGTTATTGTGAAGGTCGATAAAACATTAGCTGACATTGAAAGACGACTCTATTCTTAGTATGTCTTTTATACTTTTTGATGTATTCTTTCAGATACATTGTATAAATTTCAGATTATTAATTGCAGTATTTTAACGATCTTAAGAGTTCAAAGTTACTGCATGTATTTGGAAAATAAACTATCCTTATCATCTCTGATTTTGGAAGTCCTCGGCTATGTTCCTTGTACATCATTGCAGTCGGATATACTCGGTTATTTTCCATCTTACTTGACAATAGCTCTAGTTAAAAGCATCGGCGTTTACTACTTCAGCAAAAGTATTTTTTATCCAGATTCGTTTATTATCACGACTATTTGGAGAGTTGTAGGACTAGCTTACTCATTGGCATAATACTTCCCAGTCTAGATTTTTGGTGCAACTTTTTATATCCTAAAAAGAACTGAATGATTTTACTTGAAATTCATACATGTCGACGGGGGTTACCATTGGAGGTTAAGCACCAAAATTGCCCTGCTCTAGTATGAGTTTGGAATGAAATATGCCCCTTTCATGATTGGCAAAAATCACTTTTTCCCTAATTGTTTTTTTCTTTGGTATTTATGAATATAATTATGATGCAGTAAAGTACCACTATAAGGCTGCATTTTTTCCAAATCACGCAATTTTTGACGAAATCTATACACAAATGCTCGATTTGTGCAGAAAATGTCCTTATATTACGACCGCTCGGCTATTAAGAACATTGGTTTGTGAAGGTCTCAATGGTGGAATTTTACTGTAGTAAATGTATACATTTTATAAGAGATAATCGCATCTTTAGATATAGTAAAATTGAAATATATGATACTTTATAAATACTTTAAATACGGTTAAACAAATATTTATTTAGATCTTGAATCCATCTAGGCTATTTTCTATATCATTTAAAGTATCTTTGTACACTTTGATCATTGATTTATTGACTAGCCCTCTCCAACCCATAGTTGTCCTTTACTCACGGCTTATAAATAGCGACTGTCTCAAACAGATATGGCGTTTTTCATGAAACGTCTTACGATAAAAATCATCGTAAGTTAAAAAACAAGAAACCTTCATTTTACCGTTATTTTTTATTAATCATTTCCAAATATTATTGAATTATGTAAAATATTTTATACAATTTTGAATATCATGTCATAGTTACGTTTATTATGTTTTTGACTTTGAACTGCTAAATTTATGAAATTGACTTACGAGAACTAATTTCGTAAGAACTTTTGTTTAAAGTTGCACTGGTCTGTCTTTTTGTTTTGTTTGATTTTAACGACCGCCTGCTCCATAAGTATGCTTTATATGCAGACCAATGAATATGACTCTCCATCCCAAAAATATTGATTTTTTTGTCCAAATTTGGACAAATTAAAAGAAATCCTGGTTTAATATTCATATCAGGATAATGTCTGATTTGTTTTTCAAATGTGTTTTTGTTATTGCCAATGGTTGGTTATCTCTTAATTTCTCATTCATCACTATAAAGTTGGAGACTTTGTACTTCTGAATTTGTGAATTTATGATTTAAATCATATTTCAGATTATGGTGCTGGCCTGTCGTGTAATGACTGACATATATGACGAATATACATGCTAGGGCTGTCACGATATACAGGTATACCGGTATGCAGCTTGGGCAATACGTACCATGGTACGAATTTAACGTACCGGTATTTAGCAATATTCTTTATTTTCATTGAAAAATTCTTCCCTTTGCAAAATGAAAGTAGCGAAATGTCATTTTCCGTGGTTCCTTCGATTAAAGCTTAAGTTAATAAACCCGATCTGGGCGCGTTCGGAATGTTCCCATAATTCTGAAAATGCCCTGTTTTTCTCCAGTCTGCTACAGACACTCCCCTTATAAAATCCTATAACATACTTCAATACTGAACAGTTGAATAAGTTCTTTAAGACTGAAGTATTATGCAACCTGTCTTTTGTTTGCTAAGCAATATATCGTGGTACCCTTCTGGCGTATCGTGACAGCCCTAATACATGTATTCAGAACTCCTCGGGCTTTCACTATTTATTGGATATATGCATATGCTGGATATAAATATTATTCATTCAATGAATATTCAAGGTTTTCCGAATGAGGACGAAGCGTATACTATGTATCACGTGACTGCAAGCGCTATCAGAAATGGTGAAGGTGCCAGCACTGATTTCATTATCTTGAAGTCAAACCTTTCAACATGTCAACATGTTTTCGCTTTAGTTCACTTATCTGCTTTTGATTCTTCAGAAAAATAAAAAATATCAATGACCTTGTTACCCACAATGCCCTTGGTTCATTATTATCATGCAGGTCCATAGGTTACGATGATAAACAACTAATTATTTTACCGACAGCTCCGGGTTGGTTCAAATCACAAGAGCACACCTCACATAGAAACCTAACAATTCAAAGAGCACCGGGCGACGCTTATTTGTAAACATGATTGTACAAAAGCAAATTATAAAAATGCAAAACAGGATATTGTGAATGAAGTGAATGAAATAATTGTGTAGGCAAGAATTCTCATTGAATGACTAATCTCTTTCAATCAAAGTATATCCTCAATTATGTATTTTCTGTATAAAGTTTGTTTAGGATTGTGTAATCTTAGTTATACTTAATGACATCGCCTACGCGATATAACTTTTACATGTTCCACTGCCAAATTCTACTCGAACCTGTGACCTTTCACCAAAATTTTTTGACCTATACGCCCACATTCGAGTGGACCTGGCTCGACTTAAAGTACTTCCAGGAAATGCAGAACCAGAAGCACTGAAGTGGCACTCCTATGATTTGTTGATTTTTTCAATATTAATTGTTTTCTTAAGAATAAATTTTACACGATTTTTTGTAGACTTTGATTTTAATAAAACCCCGCATATAGATTCATTGTGTCGTAATGTCAACATTTGTATATAATTATGTGTATGTCACGGGTTCTTAAATTGTATGTAAATACTATAGCGTAATATTACCGATCTGCAAACAATCCCCGGCAAAGAGTTTTCAAGTGCTTGATACATTCCGTAGATAAACAGGTAGTCAATTCAGCAATTATCATTTAACATTTAAAAGTGCAAAAATCTACATGTATGTGTATGTGGGCGCAATCTGAACTCAATCTGTTTTGCCTAATGAATACATTTTATGGTTAGGAAAATAAGGGGCTTTAGTCAGTTATCTTCCCCTGATAAAATCTGAAGCCATCCAATTGGTTAGTAGGTCCTTTCAGTTGGATTCCTCGGATTTTATCATTGAATTCCTATGTAAGGATTACAAAATATTTCATCAACAGAAGTGATGAAATTAAGATAGTTCTTCACCCTGAAAATACTTATCAAGCAAATTAAATGATTTATAAAAAAAGTTATTTAGGATTACTTTTGACAAATTGACATTGAAAAGTAAGGGTAAAATCCGAGTAATCCATTTTATTGGACCTACCTATTTGAAGAGTATACAAGGGTAATAACTGACTAAGGTCCCTTATTGCAGAAATAATACGATTGGTGCGAGTGCGATCATTAGGAACGCCTCTGTGGATTCCATAAACACTCGATTTGGCTCGCAGTACCTTAGTGATGAGCTCAGTTGATAGTGTGCGACAAATTGCTGCATTGTCTCAAAACAATTGAATAAAACAACAGCGTCCACTATTAAGTTGTACATGTATAAGGTCATTATTATGCAGCTTTGGATAATATAAGGGAAAGAAATCACGTCCGGCCATTAGCCAATTAAATCGTTGAGCACATTTAGTATCTGAGGTAAATTAGTTTCCTAGCTCACTCACTTTTTCATGAATGATTCAATTGATTTAAACTATATACCACTAAACACGGTACAATATATAGCTTACATTTGGTCATCCATGGTTTCCTATACAATTTTCCGAAAGGAAATTAGAACATAAGTATGAAATGCTTCTTTTGCAATACCTTACGTAATGTTTTTGCAAACATCGAGTAAAATAAGACTTATTCTCTTACAGCTATTATCATTTAGCATGACCATTTATAATGCGGCCAGCAAAACGTATTCTCGTTCAAAGAGGCTATCGAAATTCTCGATACTAGTTAAATCAAGAATCTTAATAACCTCGGGGTACGAGAATGGCAAAACGAGGCAGAATTACTTGAGCAATATCATGACTCCATATATGGTTCGTTTCCAAATCCTGGGGTTATATTTGATATTAAAATGGTACAAGCGTTTTAATGTAGTTACATAATAGGGTTTCATAATCGGAAAAAAATCATAATCGATCATCGGAAATAATCGGACAACCCTTTTCGATCAATCTTCGATTATATAATCGAAACATTAACAATAACAGTAAAAATTCGCACATCAATAGAATTGGTGACAGATAATTGTATAAATGCAATATTACAACTTATTAGTAAGCTACACATGAGGGTTAAGGATTGCCACTTCCTTCCACTCATGCAAAAAGGTGAACTATCATGTTTGGGATAACATTGCTTCATTCTTGTATTTATTCAATGTGTTCAATATATTTGTTTACAGTGTATTCATAATCCATGGTTTTTTTTAATGTATGACATAAATGAACAATATATATATATATATATATAACAGTTTATAACAGCCATCATTAGTTTGAAATACTTTTGTTCTACTAGAACACCAAATTTCATTGAACTATAACCTAGTGATCACAATAGATTTGCTGATGTATTTCTTTTCCAGTATATTGTTTATTATATGCTGGTCAAAGTAATAAAATTATGTGACTTGTTGTTAATTGTATCTTGAATTCATTTAATCTATTTGTACTCTGCAAATGAAAGCATCTTTCAGAGACTTTGTGCCTTCATTAGCTAATAATTGTATTGAAATCATTTCAAAGATTAAAATGCAATTTTACCTAATAATTATTATTGTGTTGATACATACATCAGTCTTCACTGCTACAGTAAAGTATTCATCAATTCAAGAATATTAGTGATCAAATTATGGTTTTAATTTGTATTTTTGTACATATTTAACTTTGCTTATATTTGATTTTTTTTTCACTCAAAAAATATAACGATCGGACCCGGGTACGAAAGTTATCGAGGACGAATGTTTCACGAGTCCATCGCCTTTATTCAGGTCAAATATATGATTTGATCAATTGTGTAATTGAGAAATCATTGTGAAATTAACTGGGTTTTAATTTCTGCATTTAATAGCCACAATATATCATTATATAGTGTACTCTCGTAATATTCGACTAGTAGTGAAAGAACGGACTGTTAACGGAAATTAACTTAATTCGTTTCGTCCCCAATATGAGACAAATGGAATTGTTTGTAAACTAAAATTTGACTGCTTTCCTAATTGAGTGATAAGCGTATCGATTAATGTGTGAACTGGTTACCATCGTCACTAATAGCGAGCGCATGGATAGTGTCCATGACGTAACGAATCTATTTTTAGTAACACTTTTTGTCATTTATTGTGTCGTTTTCAGACTAAACACTTAAAATTAAACTTTTTTTCTTTTGATAAAATACGCGGCAAATGATTTTAAGCGGGGAAAATGGTATGCTAGCATTGTTTTGGGAACATGTGAAAACCTCGCTTCCGCAAGCATCTACCCTTTCGCATGGCCGACTGCACATTGTATTGTTTAAGTTAGGGGTACAATTAGTGGGTCAAGCGTGTTATTTTAATCCTCGCCGACGTGTCATAAACATAATTAGCTAGTCACGGTCATAAAACTGCCTAAGGTAACGTTTTACTGGAGTCTGCTAGATTATTACGTACCGTCAATCCTGATTGGCTAATCGACTTTCGATGTTGAGAAACGACGCTCTGATTTGCTGTGGGTGTAAACTAGGATAATTGACGTCCTCACGATATTATTAAATCGCCGAAATCGGAAATACTCGGCGAAGTAGTCTTATCCTTGGTGTTTTGACAGGGCGATATAGTAACACACAATGCGACATTTTCGCCCTCGCGACCGAGCCCTGCGCGGCGGCGGCGGCAGTGAGTATATATAATGGAAATAAACTACCAAAAACTAGCGACAATCGATTATTATATATTTGTAATCGATTGTCGCCGATTCTCCTGCAAACGATCGATTTTCGATTATACTCGATCATCGTTTAATCCCTATTACATAACTCTAGTGTTCTCACGTTGCCGATCTTTTATTTGAAAATTTCTATTTTGTGTCTCCACTTTAATTCACAGCCCACCTGTTTGTAATAGTGCAATAAATAAATAAATGACAAAAATATACATAGTTTACAAAGCATCTCAAAATAACTTTGTCAATACCTGGTGATTTTTTATTTCAATTGCTTTATAAAAGGATATTATTTACAGTACTCTTCAAAAGTTCCTGGACAAAATCCTGTTTTTTTAGGATTAACTTATTCACACGTATCAATGAAATTAGAAACAAAGAGTCATTTGAGCCCATCCAAAAATTAACATTAATTATCTATTCAACATATGATAGAGTTAGTTAGTTTATACTAATTTATTTTAGCTCAATTGTGAAACAAGTACACGTTCTTACAACTAAGATTAAACACTTTCGAGTCAGCTTCCTGGTCCCCCAGTACTTAGCTAGTAGAATAAAGTTTCTTGCTCGAGGAAACACCAGGGTAGGCTCTAAATGGGATTCGAACCAACGCGGAGCTTGCTATCCAGTGATTACCAGTCAAACGTGGTAACCAATCGGCCACGCTCGCCCTTAACCTTTGATTTAAACTATAATCCAATAATAAGCTTTAATACATGTAATAATGAAATTAACTCGAGGGTTGTCTGCAAGACTGCAGTAAGTGCATTGTGTAAAAGAGCGAGTTACTACAATCTTGTGAGCAACCCTCGACCTGTGGTATGTATCAGGGTTTTTTTTCAAAATTTCAATTGCCCAAGAATTTTTGGCGGGCACGTATACGTGGAAAACAAACATGGTCCTTGTGGCAGGATAAGTTTATTTATTAGAGTTAACGCCGTGTCAACACAATTAAGGTCATTTTACGGAGTCCAGCTCACCTAACCTAGCTTTCCTGGACCATTGTCTATAACCAGTACGCACCTACCCTTCCACAAGGCCAGAAACTTCTCCATATTATCTAATCAATGGAGGAAAATCGACATTATCGTCAAATTTTCATGGAAGGGTATAACCTCCCCGGGTGGGATTCGAACCCGCACCCCCTCGGGCACGAGACTCCTAATCCCGGCGCGCTACCATCTGCGCTATCGACCCGGGTTGTGGAAGTATAAGCAAGCACTGGAACATGTTCTATAAAAAGTTCTTGAAAAAACTCCTCCGTAAATAACTTGACGATGATTTGATAATCTGTGAAATTTAACATTTAAGCCATCAAATTTAACATTCAAACGTTATGGCATTTACAAATATGTTATTAAATAAAGATAAAATGTCCAAATTGGTTTGACACCCACTTCAATGGTATTATTACATAATAGTTGTAACCAGCGAACGAAATAATAATATATGATTGTAAACTTATGAATGTAGAAAACTCAATCAAATCCATTTTATGAAACATAAATTTCATTGCAAGGATCTCAACCATAAATTGAGACCGGCTTAAAAATATGTTTGCACTTTTAGTATATGTTTTATGCTGTTACACGCTCACCGACTTTACAACTATTATCCCTAAAGTTTAGGAGTAGACATCTGGCTAGTGGCATCAATCGAGCAATCTCCCTGAAAATACGCGACAGAATTATAACATCATAGCAGGACCACATTTAACCTCGGGTGGAGTGAAGCGAACGCAGGTAAATTTTCTTACTCAAGGAAATTAGCATTGCCCCTGGTGTATTTCGAACCCTGGAGCTCTTGACCCCAAAGCGGACGTCCTACCACTGAACCATTGCTCTTGTTGAGAGTACCCCGTGCTTTGAAAGGATATAAACGTTTCACTATACGAATTTTAATATACATCGCCATATTTGAATCATACGGAGCCCCTAAAGTGACATTTTGAAATACTTTTTTTATTTTCACAACTATTTCGTTTAAACGTAATATTATTTCGTTTTTACGAAATATTATTTCGTTTTTACGAAATATTATTTCGTTTATTCGAAATATTATTTCGATTAAACGGAAATTTTATTTCGTTTTTTCGAAACAATATTTTGTTTTATCGAAATAATTATTTCGTTTTTTCGAAATAATTATTACGTTCAAACGAAATAATATTACGTTTAAACGAAATAGTTGTGAACATAAAAAAGTATTTCAAATGTCACTTTAGGGGCTCCGTAGAATCAAAATAATATAATAGACAGATAAGATATTAGATATGTTCTTGTACTCGATAATCTTTTTAAAAAAAGTAATGATGTTCATAAGGGCTGTGGATCGTTGAGCAAGTGGCGATCCGATCCGAACCACGATTCATATTTAGCGATTCACGAATCGAACCACGAATCACTTTTTAATGG
This sequence comes from Mactra quadrangularis, assembly GCA_025267735.1. Taxonomy (NCBI): domain Eukaryota; kingdom Metazoa; phylum Mollusca; class Bivalvia; order Venerida; family Mactridae; genus Mactra; species Mactra quadrangularis. The sequence goes on along the minus strand of CM046311.1, from coordinate 7,151,440 downwards.
AGAAGCATACAGAATTTCACGTACTAACAAAAATAAGCGATGAATTACATTAGCTTTTACTAAATGGAAAACCATGTACTCCAAACATTACTATTACCAGACGTTAAATGGGCATTTTAGTGAAATCATTTTTGTTTGAATGTGAATCAATCAAATGTTTTTGTTTTCAGTAGAAGTAAGCTATTTTTCCCAAAAAATTGATCGCGATTTGACGATTTCGGACGTGACGAATATTCGTACTCGATTTTCTGGTCTAGATCGCGAGTATCCGAGTACTATGATACTCGCAGCAGCCCTAGTGTTCATAAGATCATGCAGTGGTACTGCACTTGTATTAGACAACATTCTTCAATAATAACGCTGCGCATACTAAATACGAGGGATGATCCAGAAATAACCGGACTGATAACCTAGAGACAACAATATTTAGCACACATATATAAATTATACACCAAAAGAAAGAGCAAACACTCTCTATTCAATAGAAGAAATACAACACATAAATCTTTATCTAGTCCGTAGAAAACCATTCTTTAATAACTATGGAAACGCTGAAGCGCCGCAGCTCAAATTTCATAACGTAACACTGTGAGATTATGCATCGCCATGTATTAACAAAATAAGTAAAAATATTCTAATTTCGCCAAAACGTAACATTACACATTAGCAACGTCTTGTCAAATTTTGACGTACAGAATGTGCGTGCGTAAATATGGAATCAGGGTGTAAGATCTGTCCTTTCTGTTCAAACCACAGGCGACATAATTATGTTTATATGGTGTTTTTTTACATTCGGGACTGCGTCGACCGCCTGTGGTCAAAACACTTGTTTAAGGCCATTAGGAGATCGGTACGGTTCCGAGACAAAATCACTGTATTAAGTGTTTTTGCATTGGCCGCCAATGTTTTAATCACATGCAGGATCAGTAATTTCAGTCCTAAAACGTTTTTTTTCAAATTGCAAGCTCACCAATTTTTTATATGGTTCAGCCAATTTGATAAAAATCGTACCGCATTTAAGGTTGCATGTCTTAAGTCGGTTGACCCATTAAATTTTAAAGGTAGTATGTGGAAAAAAAACCCACTTCACCTTATATAAAAAAATGTAATGTTGTTTTGATCACTATATAATAGAGGTGATTTAAATAATTCACGTCAGTTAAGACATTTTATTACAAGAATCCGCATTTTACGACCAGTTTTATTTTTAAACAAGTATTTTAACGAGGCTTTAATGAAGAAAATGTTTTTTCTTATGTCGTGACAAACGACTGGAAATTGTAAAAAATATCTTGCAAGGTAATCGTGAAACGGATTGCCTGTACATGTGCAATGATGCGAAAACAAAAAATCGAAATATACTTGTGAGACCAAATTTACTATACAAAGGGGTCAGTGTTGATCGAACATGTCCTTGCATACTTTTTTTTCATTTTCTTAATCCGTACAATTACTAACCACCCTCAAGTCTGCTTTCGTGTCATCCAGTACTTAATTTGATACATGGAGTTTACTCAATGTAACAACTACAGTTAAGTTTAAATTCTACAAATATTAAATAAAAACTCACTTAAAAATAGATTTCTTTAAAATTGCTCCAGCTAGCCCTTTTCAGCTACATAAGGAAATAAGCAAAACTAAAGATTGTGCATAGAGATTGATAGTACCATTAGCCCAGTAGCCTGATGACCAGGAGTATAGCTGTAAGTCAATAAACGTGCGGTAACATGAAACTTGGACTTGAAGCTGATCGCATGGTGTGATATTGCTTTAGGTAAAACAGCTTGCCATACTTCTGAACATGTATGTATGACTTTGATTTTGTTTTTCGAATATCATACATCTTCTGGTCTGAACATATGTACCTCCTTTAATTCTCTTGAATGACATACATAGTACATCTTCGGGGCATGAAGTCCAAAATCCTCTTAATGGAACACACTCTTGTTTTTTCGTCAAATCGTGCAAGAGCTAAAACAAAGAGAATATTTAAATGATGCATTAAATAACTATTGCATTTCTACGTTTGAAAGTGCTCACTGTTTGTTTTGTTTTGTTGTGTTTAACGCCATACAACGGCGATCAGTCAACCTACTCACTCCTCCTGGAAAGGCTAAATCTCTGGATTTAGCTGTTAACCAACTACTAAGCACATACTTTCGTCAGTGACTGACAACTGCCCTACATAATTAAAAATCATTGGTAGGAGGGAGAATGGCCGTAGAAATAATTTCATGACCAAACTCCACGAAAGTATGCCCCGCCCGGGAATCGAACTCACGACCACTCGATCAGTAGACTTGCGTGCTACCAACTGAGCTAGCCGGGCGGCTTATGGAAGTGCTTACGTTACCCTGTAATTTGTAATAGTTTACATGGTATCCTCTGCCCAAATGATTTTGCACATGATCAAATTTAGTCAGTCAGCATTAACCAAGATGGCTGCCAATGTATCAAATCATAACAACCAATGAAATCACATGGGAACTATGATGCTTTTTCATGGGTACTATGTATACATTTTTGTATTGTCAATAGTTAGTCACCTGTAATGATTTAACATAGGTATGACCTTCAAAAATAATATTTTTTCACCAACTGTCGTCATGTGATGATTTAATACAAGGTGAGAATTTACACCATGGTGTTTGTATTACCCCATTAAACTTTAAGAGAGCTCATAGTTGGTTGCAACTGTGAAACAGCATTGAAAAGCAGTCGACTCTAACAAAGGAACAAAATGATTTCAATGATGAAACTCCCATCACATTTACATACACAGTCGGAACATTAAATGTTTCGCTGACTAAGAAACTTCTTACTGAGTTCAATTTACAGAGTCAAACTTTTCAACTTTTTATTTACCATTATAGTAAAGTTTTTATAATAATAAGGTCATAGACTGCTAGTAGCTCACAAGAAGGTCATGTTTTTGATTATGAGATGTACTCACTATTTTGGCTATGGCTTTGTAATCAGAGGTAAGCGATGTTTCCGAGCCAGATTAACATTAGAGCCTCGATGACCTCTGTGTTTTAAGAATAGTAATTTCATTTTAAAGTCCAAGTTTCATGCTAACGCACGTTCATCGACTTACAGCTTTTACTACTGGTCATCGGGCTAATGTGCTACTGGGTTCTATTAATCTCTATGTGCAGTCTTTGCTTTGCTGATGTCCTTATGAACTAAATATATTCAATCTAGAACAACCACGTTTCATTATTGATTAAGGAACTAAATTGGCACAGTTGCGATTTTAAAAATGGGTTGATGTGTTGACTAGCTTAAACTTCGTATATTGACCCATTTGGATGGTTGTGGCCTACAGATGAACCAAGGGGATGGAATGAACAGAGGTAAAGTTGTACTGTATCATATAGGATTAAACCTTATAAATCATATACAACTTCAATGAACCATTTTGAGCCATTTGAACTTTATTCAGGAGTTTGAATTATTATGAATTATTTACTTAACGAAAAATCTTTTGAAACTATAAGATGTATTGCCAAGTTCAACTATGCTCGTCATGGATTTATAGTCACAGTTTGGGTGTTATAAATAAAAGGCCAACGACCTGTACTCAACAATTTATTAAGTAGTAAAACGTAATGTACTTAGGTAATTGTTTAATTGACCAAACACCGCTTTATTTGTTGAATTCATCGAACCAGAAGAAAGTCGCGAAAACTAATGACATTGCAAGCAAGTCACTTGTTTGATTGATGTGACACGTTGTAATACAATACCGCTTGATATTTCTTTGCACAACATTAACATGAGATTGTAACTTAACCCGAACACTATGGAATTTACCTTTAGTTGCAAACTTGAAATATATTCACTTTTTGGTAGTCGTAAACATGCCATTTTGGCACGGTTTGCGGTACAATCTAATAGTCAATGAGCAAGGTCACAATAAATTTAGCGACATTGTAATTTCTTAGCAGATGTTTCAACTTACCTGTATATGACAAACTATCATAAATAGGACATGCCTTACTTATTGTCGGCATAGTTGTTTGCATAGTTTATAGACAAGAATTTGTCATGATATGCTTCATTAAGTTTTGCGAGTTTTAGGTTTGACAGCGTTTCCAAATAACAAGCAAATATGTACCCAAATAATAGTGTTCTATTACATGCCTAGTATCTCGTTCTCCCAATTTTAGTTGCACAGCTTGAAATTGTACAGACTTACCAAAAATATTGCAAGGCGCATAAGCAGGCTTGTTCCACAAATGAGATATATGAGTATAAAGTGTATATAGAACAGGACTTCGTTTGCCACCTTTGCCTAAGAAATAAATTCAATAATGAAATATGGATCAAATAACTGCCAAAACATGTATAAGTGCACACAATAGCGCATGTGTTAGGTTATTATATATGGACTGTGACTACAGTTCCAAAGCGACGTAAAATAATGACGAGTAGGACAATATTCACAGTTTGTGTCGGCCTTTTTGCGGGCAAAGCTCATTTTGTATGTGAATTGTTCTTTTTCATTGTGTTCCTACAAGGAAGACTATACCGCTGTGTTTTTCTTTCGTTTGAGCAATACATGCATTGGATTCTTAAAGACAAATGCTGACATCGGGTCGCTAAATGTATGAACCTTTTGAGTCAATATCTTTAGGTTTATACATATCTGTAAAACGTCTATTTAACAGTGCGGAGGAATGCAATTATATGGTCAACAGAAAGAATATGATATTATAAATATGATAAAATATCAGATTGCAAATGTGTGTTTAAGCCCAAAGTGTTGTTTTTCATTTAGTTACGTAATTTCATAAAGACCCCGTATCAAACTTCACAGTATGCTATTTGTACGCACCGGTAGCCATCGGTGACGGTTAATGATAAAACCCAACACTTTAGGTAATATCTATCGTTCAGAATATATATTTTCATAGACATGAGTAGGTGGTTTTTATTGATTGGCAAAGATATGGGCTAATAGTAGTGAAAATAATTTACTATTGCGAGATGTCACTAACCTCTCACATGTGTGGGTAGGTAAGGGCGGTGTTCATTTAACCCAGCTAGAAGATATTTGAATCTTTATACATATTTTAAGGGGTTCACATGTTTATGAGCGTGGGTATGTTCTGTAAAGCGAACTTTAAAGACATATTGAGAGGTATTTACGATCAATGCATTCTTTTAGATTACGCTGCGTGACATGAAATCGTGGTTTTTAAAAATGCATGTATACATGTGGGCGTTGTTTTGAACTTTGCACACATTCACACACATCCTATTTCTACCAAACATGTTTATGATTTCTTTTCATGCCAATCCCAACCGATTTATTCGGACATTAATTTGTAATCACAGTCCGAGATAAGGATAAAAAGGAACGCTACATTCGGGTTACTCGGATATTTCCCTTACCACCAAATGATCTGAAGAATACAAAAATGGTGCAAATGCATATTGAAGAAAATGTAAATATGTTTATACTGTACCCGCCCTCTTGACTCGGCACCTTATAATATATAGCACTTTTTGTTCATATTATGCAAATGTTTAGGAAGGGTGGATAATCCTGGATTTATGAGGGTATTTAGATATTTATCTGGATTGTAACATTGAATAAATCATTTTTCTCCATTCACAAAAAGATTATGTGGTTTTTTGGTCTATAATAAAATGTAACCTTTTACAGACCCAAATAGGCCTACACAAGTAGGATTTGATTTCAGTCTTTAACAAAGATTAAAACCACAAGCACTTAAAGTACATGTACTTCTCCTTGGTTCAATAGACAGAATACATGTCTATACAGTAAACATGTACCTTCTAGGTGCTAATCAATACAACATGTGGTCAGATTACCAGACAGTATTCAATGTCTGAGACACAATGTATGGGAATGGGCCACTTACTTTTTACTATAAAGCACGTATACCGTGCCGGGAATTCGAATATTGTGTCCCGAAGGCGGTACGGGTTCGAATCTCACGTGGCGGTTATTCCCTTCCATGAAAATTTGACAATGATGTCAATTTTTCCTCTATAATTAAGATATATGGAGAAATTGACTGCCTTGTGCCAAGTTGTGGAAGAGTACGTGAGTGTTTTAATATTTGCTTACCATAGGGACTATGTTTGTTTCACACGTACGTATACAGTGCCCTCCAAAAGTTCCTTGACAAATGAATTTATTAGAAAAACTAATCAACCATATTGCACATAATTTTACTGTTATTGAAGGTAAATTATATACATGTAGTTTGAATCATAGGTGACCGGCACGGTTCGGAGTCAAAACACTACATAACCTTGCCAGTCGCCAATGGTATGATTTATAATGCTGATAAATTAATCAACGTTGATTTTGGAATTCGTTCAGATTGTTATATGTTTTTTTCTTTCAATTACTTTTAAATGACACTGTTACAAGTCTTAGTTTTAAGTACAATTGTTAAACATGAAAACTTGAAATACATACAAGTTCATGAACTGACTTGCACCTTTCATATCTTGCATAAACAGTTAGGTATGCGGATTTAAATAAATATTGTTACATTAATATATGTACTCGGCTTACTATTTTCAAAATAAAATTTTAATTCAACAATTTCTGATTCAACAAGTCAAATATACCTAAACTTTTAATCCTCCTTTAAATATTTCAATCAGAAATTACAGTGTGACTTCTTTTAGCGATCACCTACCTATAACGGCCAAATCTAAACAATGGCCATCTCACAAATGCACATCAAATCCACATTTTACCTTCTTTTTATCGATGAAGATGACCCCACGTTAAGCAGTCACTTTTTGAGACAACCAATTAAAAATCTTGCTTTTTCTTTTATAGAGAGGTACAAGTAACCGCCCGGCTAGCTTAATAGATAGCGCAAGGGGTGTTAGGTTCGATTCCCGGTTGGGGTATACTTTCATCTTGAAATAACTTGGGCCATTCCTCGGCCTACCGCTAATTCTAAATCATGTAGGTCAGTTGTCAGTCCATGACGGAAGTATGCGCGTAGAAAATAAATAACAGTTGAATCCAGAGATATAGCTTTCCAAAAACAGTGAGTAGCTTGTTTTACTGCAATATAATCTATACAATGTGTTGCTACACCAATAAGCCTAACCAACAGAGTAAAATAGGGTGTTACCCGATACAAATCCATAGTTCGAACTGAAATTTGAACCCACGACCTCTCGAGTCGTTAGCGGACACTCTACTACGTCGCCATAAAAGCTAATTTGTAGGCAAGGGAGTACAAGTGCCGTATTATACCTCTGCTACATAGGAACAGATATACAGAGGTTTTGCTGTAATTTAAAGTCGTTATAGTTTTATGCCGACCTTGGTGCACAGTGTGCTTGCATGTCACCAAAACTAGTTGCAGATTAAGATTTTGTGGTAAAAAATCAATAGAATGTATTAATAGTTTTCCTTGCATGCAAATTTATAATCATATTTGAATAAGATTTCAGACGGTGGTTAGATTTCAACATAGCTAAAGAAATTCGCCTAAAGTCTACGAATTACGTTTAAAAACTTAGACCTTTTTTAGCAACCCACTTATTGTAACCCCAGCTTTTCTAGAACAAGGTTGGTACAAAAATATTTGAAATACACGGTACTTATCCATTAGGTCGTGTCAGGCGACTTATTCTGTAAGTATGGGAGGAATATCTCTTTATATTCTTGATGGTGGTAAGCACATGTTAGACAGTTTGGAAGTCGACAAGATGCATAGTTGGCTTGTTTTCAGACCAAAAGCACGTTTCCATTTGGTTTAAGTCAAGCCCCATGCTTTGGCGTTCAATGTTTAGTAAATGCCGCTGACTTCAAACAATTAATATAGAGAGTTAAAAGTTAGACCATAAATTCCCAAACTTTCTTCGTTTGACTCTACAAACATAAACTTTAACAAAACATATTTTAAAGTTATAAGCAAGGATTGTTTGTCATTCATACTAGTACTTGTACACTAACAGGCATTGATATATACAGTAATGTTCCATTATCAGAACCATCAAAATTGGTGGTCTTATTTGTGGTATGGTCTGAATATAGGAGGAGCCTTCTTCTAATATTTTAAGTATTTGGGACTTAAAAGTCGTCAACAATAGCATGCTTTTGCAATAATCAAGATGACTTTATAGCGAAACTGCACTGTATTGTATTTAAACAAGAAATGTCTCTAAAAAGACAAACGGCGTAGATTTATGTGAAAAGTATAAGTAAGCAATTCGGAAGATTATTTTCTAAAAACGAGTAAATAATGGCCGGTTTACTTCGATTCGTCACTTGACATCAATTCTAAATTGCCCCCATGAAATGAAATAATTTATGCCTAACTAGACACTTACATATTCGATAGTCGTTCTTTTTTTCGTATAAAAAGACATAAACTTTAAATCCTTCTTATTTTTGTCAATGAACTTTAGTTGTATTCAAGACATGACTCAATGACAAATATTTCTTGTAAAGACTGTTGAAACATGTTTTCACAATGTAGCTAAATAAATTTGTCTAGACTAGATATTATAATTTGTTGTTTACGATTCAGTGTTATAAATAACGATTAAACGAGGTAAAAGTCAATATAAAAGTTCGATTTTTTGTTTGATTTTAACAATTTATTACATTATAATCATATATATAATTGTATGTCGTATTTATAAGATAGTTAATTGAAAATTTGGTCGATCTGCAATACAATATCAGACAGAGATATGAACTATTTACTGATACACCCAGACATTCACGTACTGACTCTTTTGTACTTTTTGAAAGTATTACCCATCGTCGGCTGTCCCACGATACATTACTCCGCTATGCTGCATTATGTACCGTGGACCATTTGGTTAGGAAAAGCTCGTGATAATGAATAAGTGATGAGGCAGTTTTATTTGTTTCACAAAGAAACTACTACGGAAAACTAGCCAATGAAATTACGTGTTATATCTAAGGTTTAGTTTGCCATTCAAAATGGCGGCATCCTTGATTGTTTTTTTCTAAAGCGGGTAAAATACCCAGTATGACGGCATTGTTATTGAAGATTATTTATTGTAACATGCGATTTCATTGGAAGAAAATTGGTCTTCCCTGCCTCTTGCATATTCATGTAAACGAGATTTCGCCATTCAAATTGCCCGTGGAGCGTATGGACTGTAACGAAAGAAAATACTGTGGTTGCTGACGATGCTGGAACCTCGCGGAGTGGCTGACTTGCTGTGCCCCAACATTCGGCACATCTTAGAGATCTTCTACGAAGGTATGCGTAGAAATTCGCCGAAGAGTTCCGAATGGTGTGCCATGTATCAACTGAAGCTGTCATCAGAGCAACGTCTAGTCACGTGATGCAATAAAATAATCAGTATGATCCAATCACGTTCTTTAATGCAAGTCATGTCTTATTCGGCCTTTTGTTCACAAGATACATGTTCGTATATAAATCTACATGTATTATAAATGTGACTGAAAATATTTCCGTGCGAAGAAAAGGACGCTGTTGCGCTGCGCAACGTCGCAATTGACGCTTAGAGTCGCAACACTGACACTAAATGTCGCAACCAACGTTATATATTGCAATTGCCTTGACGATGAATGTCGCAACGCTGACGTCAAGGAAACTGACATAATTATTCAGATTATACTTTTAAGGCGTTAGTTCTGAACATTGTTTCGCTGCTGTAATAATCACTGATTGATGTAAAAAACGTTCTGATCATATGGAATGCAGTTGACAGCAAAAACAATATTTACTATAGTACTATAGTCGGACAGAATCGTGAAAATTCATTTTGATTGCGTTACCTGTAGCAACGAACAGTGATTAGTTCCGTTAAGTACTTCGATACCTGGGTCAATTGTAGGCGGAAATAGCCGAGGTTTATCGGATGAACCAATCACACGAATTTCCTTCAATCACAAATACAAGGACATAAAAATACAGGACATATTAAAATAGGAGATATAATTATACAACAAGTTTTTTTCTCACCATTATATTGATCTGTACTCATCAGTATTATCCTACAATCACGACTGACTGTCTCCTTATATTTTTATATCAAAATAATTATACTTAATTATAGCATAGTTTAAGATGTAATTTAAAGGAAACCTAATCGAAGGTTGCCCGCAAGGTTGTAGTAAGTGCATTGCTTGAAAGAGCGAGTTACTACAGTCTTGCAGGCAACTTTCGTAATTTAGGTTACTCTTTTTAAATATCAAGGACAAAATGTTGACAAGATATCATATTAATTATTATGTTCAGTCTTTTTCAGTCTACTTGCACTTAAGACCTCGTCATTTTATTAACTAAATGAAATGCAAATTTATCGGTTGAAAAGTTCAAAATTTTGCATTTTAAGTATCTTCTGCTCTGTCTCAGCGTTGCCATCGAAACTGGGAATAGGGTTAAAATGGCTTTTATTGAAAGAAATCACCCATGGAATGATTTCGAGAAGTTGCATCTCTGTCAGATTATAAGTAATGAAATAAGATCATCTTGAAATGGCTGGTAACAATGTTGGAATGGTAAAATTTGACAGGACGGTACCGCTTAGGTTCAAATCACACTAAAAACCCATCTCTTCAATTCCTATAGCAAAATACTATATCCTTCTAACTAAGCTATAGGGACCAGGAAGCAGACACAAGAGTGATTAATGCTTCTAAAGGAGGTTGTAAGTTGTAAGAATTTGTGTAACAGTCGAGCCAAAATAATTTAGTGCTAGAACACAGCTTGCTTGTTTGTTTGTTTGTTTTGGGTTTTATGGCGCATCAACACAGAAAGGTTATATATCGCGCTAGAGCACAGATGTGGCTGTGAAAGGACATAGGTCTTGATTTGTCTGATAGTAGAGCCAAGCTAATACATTGTAACACTGCTTTAAGCTGGGTACTTTATCAAATTGATGTATTAGAATCAATCTGCAAGCAGGAATTTTGCAATCGTTCAAAACAAATGATTAAAGTCAGCTTGCAACAAAGCCTCATCAATTTCATTCAATGTACGTTGACCGTACGGCTACGATAAGCCTATCACCTCAACTTAAATTAATCACCCCATGTGTCAAAATGCCTATGACTCAAACAAGCTTTCTTAAATAACACACTGTAAATCTTTCTATATTTGAAGCAAGCTCTCCATCAATCCCTGCCCCTATGTTTAATTAATTTAATTTAAAACTTATTTCTATTCAAACTATTAAAACTAGGTTCAAATTTCACTGATCGCCTGCTGGAATGTTGTTGTTAATCATTAGTTTGTGATTCAATTTAAAAAATAAACAACAAAAATGTTACTTAGATAAATTACGTGAAATCTAAGCTACTCCATGTTTCCTATATATCTGGTTATTTGATATTTTCCATATTTGGTAAAAATGTGGTTTTGACGGCTGTAGGACAAACTGCAACCTTGTAGCTGTCAATCATTGTAGTTTTTCAAGATTTTTAAATTGATAGTAAGACCGCCTTGATCGACAACAGTGTTTACCTGTCTGGCTTATTTCAAATATTTTGGGTTGAAATTTACGGCGACATCGGTTATAACATCTATAAAAGGTCTATTAAAATTGATGTAGGTCTCCCCAGGCTACCAAGTGGTGTTTTTCACAAAAAGTGATATTTATAAAGCAAAAACTGTTGTTGTGACAAAAACGTATTGTTACTGATGGTGTTGCAACTCTATCCAGAAACAAACAACCATTGTTGGTGTTTTTGTTGTTGGGTATGACGCCGTAGCAATTCATTGTATAGGTCATGTCGCGATAGTCAATCAATCTGCTCATCGTTTCTAAAAAGGCTACATCATTGAGTTCAGCTGTTAACCAGTTACTTAGTTAATTCATCTTATTTGTTATTTCTACCGGTACATTGTTCGCCGATTGTGATAACCAATCAAAATTGAGTATTGAATACGGAACGAAATTCATTCAACTCTTTGAATTGTCCAATCCCATTTCGGATTAACTATTGATAAAGGCGTCAGAATTAATAAAACTAGCATTCATACATTAATAAGACAGCTCTATTCAAACACATTTTTCATACACTTATTCATTTCGACTTCTAAATGCATAGAGTCATCAAAAAGCTACAAACGCATTCATGGAGTTATGCATTCACTTATGAATAGATTCGTAGCCAATAGTACGTTTTTTCTTAACATTTAAAATAAGAAATCTAAACATATTTCAAAGTACATAAATCAAAAGTTTAATGTCTTAAAGGTCATATTCAAGGACAATATGGCGGCAAGGTAGTCACGTGACACTGCGGGTTGCTTGCAATGAATAATGAATATCTATTGGATCAAATAAAATCGGTACACAAACTTCAATTAAACATTTTATACAAAAGTATAAATCAGCTACTTAAATACTTGGTATATTTAATCTTAGCTTACTATGTTTGCTATATGAATCATACCTGGGTACTAAATGGCATACAGAAAATCTCCAAACTTTTTTTAACGTATTTATTTGGTAAAGCATTTACTACGCCCGTTTATAAGAGTTCAGTTGTAAAATAAAATAGTGATGTAATTTGCTAACAGGTTTGGGTGTGAGTCTTTACAAGTTGTAGCCAGCACTTTCGCCAAAATGAAAGAAGTTGTCGCCACTAGTAACTAGTTAACCACTTACCACTCATTCAAATATTGCTTACTGGTTGGTGATAAACTAGTTACGTAAATAGTTAACTATAGTTCGTTTTTTCTCAACAGTCAAACCATGAATAATTTCACGGTGACTTCGTGCTCTTTGTCTAACACTCGTGATATTGAGATAGTGTGTAACCATCCACTGTGAAATTATTCGAAAGTTTGGAAAAATGGACTATACTTGATTAACTTGTTAGTAATGTGGTTATCTGGTGGCAGAAATATGATAATATATAGTTCGAACAAAAAACAAAACACTGTTTATAATAACAATAGAATAAACTAATCCACGACGAGGGACGCTCAGGATGACAATAACATAAGCATGTGTCATGTTTTACGAGTGTCTTAGTTGTTGGTGCAATGGAAAAGATTTTTACCATTACAAGCATGATTTACCAACAAATGGTAATATCCGTCATGCTAATTTTGTTAAAATGAATTTCAAACATTTTATTTTCATTACTGCCTACCCCAGAAATGGATTTTCTCATTTCTAATGTTTACCCAAACACGATTTTTTTTGTACGCACTATAGTGAAGAATCAGATTTCAAGTTGTTGTTTTACATTATATTTGGTTCATATTCTATATCGTTCAACTGTATATAGGTCATATCTTTACTTTGGTCATCTCACCCAAATTGATAGGTCGACCAGAATGTTGATTTTTTTGGTGCAACGATCAAATTGTCGACTTTTTGCAATAGACTAGGTAAAAAATTGACGAAAAGCCCTGGAACAAGGATAAGATGAGCTGGTCGATTTGTATAAATAAAACAAACATGGTCATTAATGGCATAAAATCTAAATAAAACAAAAATCATCGAGGAAAATATAGGTTAACATCAAGAAAATGGTGTGATCATGTATTGATCACAAATAACCTAGCGTGTAGGTGTCAAAATGTTATAAAATACTTAACTGTGATGTTAAAAAATAACCCCACATTACGAGCATACCATATTGTACAGTAAATTTGGATACATTTAAACCAGTTTCAACGATCACTTCCCCAAAACAGGCACTCCCCAACAGACATCTAGCACCGTTTGCAAGTTAATTGATACACTCAGAGTCAAGTCAGACAAACACGGGGTGTATATTTGTACAATACATAATTACATAAAAGACCAGTTGCAATGACACTGTGGGTGATTAAAGTGAAGTGCATTCATTGAAACTGTTGACAACGACAGTCACCTCTCAACGAAAGCCACCTCGAAATAACAGCTTTCTTCCATTAACCGTTTCTTGAAAGTCATCCCTATAGTTATAGTATTTATAATGAAAATGTCCTTTTCTGTGTAAAAAATAGCCAATTACATATATACCAAGCAAGTACACCACATCTGCTCTCCCATAACAAACATGTCACGAAGACACCAAATTAAGCTCTGTAAATGACTGTTCTAGAGGGGTTGTACTGTATATTGCTGTTGTTTACGATAAAAGCGGCAGTATAAAAGTATAGTTAAAATAGTGGTTATTTAAGTAATGTTGTTTGAAGTGAGATACTATCTAACACCTCCAAGTATCAATCAAATACATACCAATAATTTTACTGTAGGAGTTTTTACAAGTTGTTTGTACCATAGTTACTGGAGCCTGACCTAAAGTTTATTGACCCAAGAAGAAATTTGTTCTGTCATTAAATATGTGAATAAAAGTGTACAAAAATTGACTGAGGACGTTGAACAATCACCGTTTTGTTATACAATACCAAATTAAATATGAATTCCAGCGTAAATGTCATTTTTTGCATATATTTGCAAACACAGCGTTTATTTTGAAATGTTTGGATCCATGAATTTCTAAAAGCGTTGTATGTTGAACCATGTGCTTGAACAATTCGATGATGAAACGATGTGATAATAATTGAAAGCAAGACTTCAGAAACACCAAATGCACATACCTTATACGCTATATATCTTTTAAAATTTAGATAGGAAAGTTCTGTAGTTAGGACCGCCTTAATTATTGCAAAACCCTGCAAACGATAGCCTCTGATTATTGAAATCATCTTTAAGCAGGTGACTTCCCACATAGCCCATTTACACCTATGTGGAACAGAGTTATTGCAAATAAATTTCTAGCTCAATGAAACTAGCAGTGCCCCTAGTGGATTTCAAAGCCGGTATCTCTCGACCTCTAAGCGCGCGTCCAATCACTGGACCAATGCATCTACTTTGATATTGGCCCATGTTCGTCACTTGCAACAGAAAGAGACGACGTGTCATTATTTGCTAATTTAATGAATATAGTAAGATATAAAATCCACGAATAGTTTTCAAGTCTACTTCCCATGCAAAGTATACATATCTATATATATATATACTATATGCTTATCCCATTTGCATAATCCACCGTTCGCCCACGATACAAAAACCCCTTCAATAACTCACCTACCGTGCCGATGAAAGGCAAATATAATAAAGTATACAAAATTTGACTTGATCTTCAATAAGATATTTCATGAATAATGTTTGAATTAAGATCACTGTAATTTAATGCAAATTTAATATAAAGCTGACTATGTACGTTTTAGAAGAAAAATTGATTTTAAAATTACTTATGTGTGTATTTTTCGTATTTATTATGGTAGCTTGCCATGTCATCGTATTTGTATCCTACCTGAGGTAAAAAGACACCAAAAACGAGTATATTTAAGTTTGCATTTCAATCCGTCTATGCAATGGAGTGATTATAATACAGACTTTTCATTCTAATATTAAAACCATTGATGTTGGAGGTCATAATTGTAGGATTGTACTTTATGATATTACAATTTATTTGACTGGCTTCAAATATTCAGAAGAATATACGCTTGGTTAAACGTTCCATCGAGATACAGTCTGTGTAATAGTAGAAACCGAAAGTAGATTTTCGGAAAATACGCGATTTTGTTCTATAACTTGTTGAGAGGGAACTGTGCCAGCGGGAAAAGTCATAAACCCTTTAGAGTACAAGTTCATGGTAAAACCCTATTCACAGCTGCAGTAAAGAGATAATGCTAAACTACACTCTCTGAACAGGTAAAACTGCTACTGAAGACATCGGAATTACCTCCCTTAGAAAATTTCGTTTATCTTGTTTATCTCGACTTTTCGTTGTCTCGACTATTTTAAACGGTCCCAACGAAGTCGAGATAACGAGAAATGACTGTATATCATTTTAGGCCAATGAAGTCTTAATGGTATTCATTGTACAAAGTGATGGTCATCAAGTTTATGATTTTTAGTTCGACCAGAGAAAGGCTGACTAACCAAGAGTACAATACATAGAATACATAAAAACATACGTGTATATACAGTACCCACCAAAAGTTTGGAGACATGAAATTTAATGAAAAAAAAATCATTGATTGTTTTCGGTAGAAACATTATTACTATATATATTTAATATGGTTAATGATTTATAAAATAAATTTCTTAAATGCATCACATTTATTACATTCAGCATCTACATGTAATATCCCAAAGCCTCCAAGACAAAATTCAATGTAATTCTTATCTATAACATGTTTTAAGCTAATTTGGTAGTCTCAAGTACAAATAGTGCCATAATCAAACAAAACAATAGGAAAACTGGAAAACACTTCAAACTGAATGGTACTTATTTTATTAGAAAACCTATGTAGTAGGCTTACACAGTGAAAATGTCTCCAAACTTTTGGTGGGTACTGTAGTATAGTTCCTCTATTAGGACCCTCTAAATTGATGGTTTAATTGCGAAATGATCCTAATATAGGGTCATTTTTTTCTTCAAATTAAACATTTAGCACTTAAAAAGATCATAAAAAGTTTGCATTTTTGCAAAAACCAATGTAGTCTTACTGTAGAACTTTACAATAAACTAGAAGAATTGAGGAGTTTAAAATAGTAGAAATCTCATGATATTGCAATCATCACGGCGGTCTATATATAGCGGTACTTTACTGACAGGTATAAGCAATATAAATAATGAGGTAAGATGAGCTTTAATTTCAAGATTGGGTTACTGACTATACTATAAAGTTAGACTTTGCTTCAGACTTGAAATACTTGACTTCAATTGACAACTCAGCAAATCATTATGTTCTTTATACCCTAAAAACTGCCATAAATCAACAAACAAGTGTTCTGGTTTCTTTAATAAATGATTTACCCAACAGATAGAGCAATACTGTTTCATCTTATTCATTTTGTATACATAGTTGCGATAGTTTTGCGCGGAGACCTACACATGTTAAGTGGACATGAAACATGTAAATGTTTGTTTTTAAGCAATAATTTATAACTTGACAATAAACCCTGTTATCAGTACCCAAGTTTCAAACAATACAAATCTCTTTTATTAATGTCAACTAAGGTAAGGATCGATTTTTGTCGACGCCCATTATAAAAACATGATTTGATATCCGTGGAGTGTAGTTCCATGCTTGAAGATATATTACAGTAAAATTTCACTATACAGTCCCCTGGGTGATGGCAATAGCATGCGAAGCATTTAACTTTTGATGGATGTTAAGCCCCAAATGTTTTATTAGAGAGGAGAAGGGTTCCTTTATTATTACCATTTAACTATCAAGGCAGCCATCGGTTTTGATGGTCCTTATAGTAAAACTCTATTGTAATATGTTTAAATTGGTACCATACCAGTCGTCTGTGGTTACACCCAAGAAAAAGAAAACTCGCCAGGGAGTACTTAGATCACTATTTCTTGAACCGGATACCAAACCATTATGAAACACTGTATTGTTTTGATTTTCCTTAATCTGTGCTTCATTATACAAGAGTTGACAAAAATACATGTTCTGGTCTGTTCTGAGTTAGAAAATGCCATGTGTGCATTTCAGCAAAGATGGCCAGCACAGCCCAGGGGCTCGTGGCATCAAGCATCTTACGACTGATTTTTGTCGTAAATCCTTCTATATTGTATAGTTGAATCATCGAACGAATTTTGATAATACTCTGTCCTGAACCACGGATGTCACTATAAAAATATACGATATAGAAGTACAAAATGTACTATGATAGAGGGTTTTTAACCAAAACGCATAGGAAAAATGTTTGGCAAACTTCATAGCTTAAAACTATTTGTATTCAATGTAATACTCGTATACATGCGTGTTTCTAAAAACTTGAAACTCATCTGTCTTAAATGATTTTGTATAATCCATCACTATACATAATCGGCATTCTAGTAAACTAACCTATGTCAGCATTTATTTCACTTTTATATGAAGTGTCTTCCAAAATGTCTTAGAAGAATGAAAATTTCATGAATACCAAATGCACTTTTATCTTTATTAAATCTTATACAGGTAAAATAGTTTTAAATCATATTTTGATCAACTAATATAGATTGACTAGTTTACGTAATTAAAGTCGACTCACGTAACATGATCTGAGTCATACTATTACATGTAATTACTGTTGATTTTGAAATTTGGTGACCCTTGAGTTTTTTTATTTTATGGGTTACGGTGAATCGGTTTTATCCTAAAATTAGAATTCTGTCCAAGAACACTTTGTATTGCACTCTGTATTTTCATAATAATGAATAGAATAGAATATTTTATTCAACTTATGTCATTTTGAAATAGGAAGGAATATCATTATTGCTAGATCAATCCTCCATTCTCTTTGCCAATATGCTTGTAAAGATCTTACCCAGGTTACTCAAATGACTTACACCAGGATAATTTGATAATAATGTATTTATATTCTAAGGACGTATTCCGTCAGCCCCCTCTGAAGATTTAATAAAGAGTGTTAACTGTATTTAGTAAATGAAAGCAAACATCGTAAAATTTCACATTCATCAATGTATATTTACTTACTTTAACAATTGATCATTTAAAAGTTTAAATATATGCAGCTGTTTATGATAACAACTTTTTGTAAAGTAATATAAGCGGAGATCAATGACAAATTTAGTTTGTTTTAAAGCTTTAACAACTTTATGAATGAACAATGAGGAAAACTATGTCAGAAGTACTTCAATATGCAAAGTAAGCGGTCAATGAAGAGTTGAAATTCCTATGATAGTTGATTTATGTATCGGTCATTTATTACCAAAACCCCCACCCTCGAAGAATTGCGAGGTCTTTGACTTTGAATCTAGCAAACCTCTGTATGGTAACAACAACACCCTGTGTGATCAATCTGGGCGTAAAATCCCTAGTAAACACACCCGCCCTGCGGGGAGAGCCCAGTCATTCATTGCCTGCACTAGACACATCAATATTTACTCTAGTCCTACATATACATAAGAGTATCTACTATACAATATTCTTAAACAATCACAGGAAATAGTACACACCGTTGTCAAGGGAATAAACAGTCTTCACTGAAGATCATTTGTTTTGATATTTTGATCCACACTGATTATGACCACAAAAAGTTACGTGGTATTTGCAACGCCAAACAGGCCGTTTGGCCAGTATTCGGACTTGGTTTGGCCTAACGCTTTGGCATCGGATTGAATGGGTCGTATTACGGCGATCAGTCAACCTACTCACCGTTCATGGAAAGGCTAAATCTCTAAATTAGCTATTAACCAGTTACTAGGCGCATACTTCTGTCAACTGACAACTTCTCAACATGACAGAGAATGGCCGTAAAATTATTTCATGACTTAGCTTTACAAAAGTATGTCCTGCCTGAAAATCGGACCTCCGACCCCTTGATCAGCAGTCATGTACATTACCGATTGATCTAGCCGGGCGACTCCAGTGTTCGTTGTTCTGAAATTATGATATTGTATGTTTTTTACTAAAAACTACATGATGGTTAATGCACTGGTTTTTGTTTGATTTTCATCAAAATATGGTCAATACACTGTCGGTTGTACAATGATGTATGTTCATATGATGAACCCATTATCAAAAAACTGTTACATAATGGCATTAAATCAACAATTTATATGATATTAAAAACTGTCATACTATTACACCATCAAAGTAACCGACCGTTAGATCGATCAAATACAAAAGTAACTAAGTATAAAGGTGATACATTGTATATACTATTTCACATATTTCATTTTCTTGATAACCTTTCATGATAAGATATATCAATGGTCTATCATGCAGTTTATAATATATTACGACTCATTATAACTCATTGTAAGGCGTTATATTCATTTATCATAATGAATAAAACATGAGGACGGTCAACGTACCGACTGAACGCTACAATGTATCTTAAAGCAGTGCGCTCACATTTTTTCAACTTACTTATTTATTTTGTATGGTTATATCACGGCGGTCAGTTCACCTACTTACTGTTCCTGGAAAGGCTAAATATATGGATTTAGCTGTTGACCTAGGCCTACTACTAGACGCATACTTCCGCCAGTGATTGACTACTGTCCTACATGATTTTGAATCAGTGGTAGGAGGGAGAACGGCCGTAGAAAATTATTTCATGACCAAGCTCCACGAAAGTATGCCCAGTTCGGGAATCGAACCTACGTCCCCTCGATCAATAGACTTGCGTGCTACCAACTGAGTTAGCCGGGCGGACCTTTTTCACCTTATAAACATATTATTGCAACAGTAAAGTGGGGTGTTCTATTTTTTCATATTTTTTTTAAAACCCTACGAATTGTTAAGAACATTTTGGAAACAGTGAAGCGGTTTTCTGATAATGACAAATTTAGTACAAATTGACATAGAACTGTAAATTATGGTGATTCGATGTACAGAAAAACGTACCACGTTAGAAACGGTTATGATAATGATAAATAATTTAGCATAGCTTTTGTGAGTTTTATTTGATATTCCTCACGATCTATGGGTAATTTTGCCTGAAATGTTAAGAATTAATTATGATAACACAATTATAGACACTGGCAGATAAATTTAAAATATCAAAATTAATGGTGTCCAAATCTGTGAAAAGTAGCTTTAAGTAGGCGTGGTTAAGTATATCAAACTATACTTATCGTATGTGCATTCTGAATCACATGGTTAAATGTACAATAAATTATGATTATTGAAATAAGCCTAACTTTTCCCTAAACGGGAATTATATTTTTACAACGACCATTTCTCTACAACTACCGCTTTCACAAAGAGCACCACCTCCCAACAACGACCGCTTTAACTGCCGCCTTCCAAAACCAACGGTTTGGAACACATACCTCTCTTAAACAACGACTGTCTTGGAGCAACCACCATTTTAAACTGTACATTTTGTCACGAGTTACTTTAAAGATACAGAACAATGACGATGCTACACAACTACTATAGTATTGCCTTCCAACAAGACAATTCTAATCTTTTGTTTTACGAAGAGTCAATCTCCGTAAACAGATATCCTGTAGAGCATTGTCGTACAGGATCTCTACTGTCTCCGTGGAAGGTCACGTCGAGATGAACTTTGTGTCAACCAATCAATGCGTAGTTTTCATCCAGACGAAACACTATTAATAACATTTTGATCTCGTAATTTCTATTTTTAGGTCAAGGTTTGTGAGCTAATTTAACAGCTATATTATTCACATTCTGTGATTGGACGGCTCATTTCTAATTGCGTGACGTAGCCTAGACGATGTAAACAAGTTACGTATCATAACAATTTCGTCACAATAGTATGATGAGAAAAGGTCACCTGAACGTGATCTTCGTTTGAAAAAGGTCAGATCTAAATTAGCGAGTAGGCAAGCGGAAAATTTTAGATCGGGTTTTATTCAGATTGACGAAGAGTCAATATCGTGGAAAATGCCAGAAAGGAGTGAATTTGAAGTGTTAATAAAAGGTGACTGGCTAAAAAAGGTTTAATTGTAACTAATAGGCCACTTTGTGCCAAGTATTAACAATGAAGAAACATGTATTCTGATATGTCATAGATGATAAAATACAGAATAACAACTGAATAAAACATTAGTCATAGGATATGATGATAATATAATGAACATTTAACGTCAGCAGTAGAAAACTAAGTGTCAAAAAGTAAACAATAATGACAAGTAAAATTCCTGTCTTATTCACTGCTTGCATACTGTAAATACAGAGCTCTTCAAAAGTTATTGGACAAATAACATTTTTAGGAAACTCACTATGCATACCGCACGTAATTTTACTATAATTAAAACGTTTCCATGTGACAAAGTTGGAATCATACGTTGATGAGTTAATAAACACATGTCTTGGAGTTTGATCCTTTTCCATGGGTACATGTAAATGTAATCGGTTTGTCCTAAAAGCTGCAATGCGTCCACGGACTCTTGAAAGGCTCTGTATCTAGTCCAGGAACTTTTGGAAGGCACTCTATCTAGTGCGATAAAATTGCATTGAAATAAATTGCATGTATTTGTATAACGATGTGTCTGAGATGTGTTTTATTTAAGTTGGTTAGATATGAAATTCTTGATTTACTTATCGTGAGATAAGAGTACAATTTAATATTTGTAGTGGTGCTATACTTATGTCACATATCAACATCTTTAGTCATGTTACGGCGGTCAGTCACCCTGCTTCCGGTACCTGGGTAGGCCTCGATCTCTGGATCCAAGCTTTTAACTTAAAACCGAGCACTTGCACTCACCAGTGGCTGAAAACTGGTAGGTTGGAGAATGACCGTGGAAAATAAAACGCTCGGATATCGAACATACATGCCCTGGATGCGCAGTCAGGGGCACTGCATAAAATAAGACCGTGCATTGGCGGATCCAGCGGGGGGGGACAGGGGGGGGGGGTCCGGACCCCCCTAGAATTTCCAAAACGTACCTGTCTATTAGTGTATTTCTTGACTGTAAGTCATTTTTAGGTATCATGAACATTTTTCTCGGTGATTAATATAGATTAAATGGTTATATAGTTTTTATTATCAATATGTTGCATTATTCTGCAAATAATATATAATATTAATGTAGTTCGAAAGTTTGGACCCCCTAGAAAAGTTTGGAACCCCCCTTGAAAAGTTCGACCCCCCTAGAAAAAAAATCCTGGATCCGCCCCTGCCGTGGAACTATAAATTGTTCCTTAGATCAATTTGCACAACTACTTTTATATCGTTCTTTTTAATGTTTGCCATGGGTCCATATTATTAACAGTCTTACGACAAAAGTCAGTCGTAAATCCCCCCTATAGTGTACTGCTAAATAATCGTAAGACTCTGTTTATCATATGCAGGCTTGTTTGTAAAATCTTACGTTTCACATCACACTGCAACAGCGAAAACAACCCAGATTCATTATCAGTGAATAGAAAATACAGCCAGGGTTTGTTAATAGATTACAAATTAGTTTTAAATTAAAGTTTAATGCAAATAAAGTATAACATTAAGGTTCTAAATACAAAAATGTATGTGATATATGATCTTGTGATAAGAGGTACGTGTAGGTTGGTTTTTATACTTTAAGTACGTTCATGACAGGAGTTAGACCATACCGCAGACATGTACGCCCACTGACATGCCTCTGCGCAACATGGATTATGATAAACTGAGCTTTATTTAATATCGCATATAATCAGCACATAACATTAGCTATTAAGATATTGTCCATTCTCGTACCCAGAGGTTATATCTAATGTTAGATCGAGAATCTTGATAATTTCTGGGCACGAGAATGGATGTTGTGTGACAAACAATGTATCTACTGACAATAACTAGCCTGACTGCTTTACTTTATCTTTCTAGCACCATTTTAATGTTAAACGCCAAGCCAAGGAGGCTGCTAGTGCCATTTCTATCGTCTTTTGTATGATGCGACCGAGGATCAAACCCTCGACCTCCGTATACCTAAGTGGACGCTTTACCACTAGGGTATCAGGGCGTATAACACGGTATACCATGATCTGTGATAAAATAATCCGCACGTCGCTTTTCTGAATTTATTATTGTGGAATTTGTTTCCAGTTTGATTTGAACGTGTGAATGTGCAAAGTTTTCCAAATTTCTCCATTTGAATGCATGGCTTATATTAAAGAAACTGCTCACCAAGCTTCTAGTGTATATGCGTAAGCATACGCAATTGGGACTATTTTAGTCACGTGGTGTAAACAAAATGGCGACTGTCATGGCGCTCTCAAATGTAAGACAAAATTCGTATAAGGTAAACAATTGAGGTTCATATGAGATTGCTTAAAACTTGTATGCAAGTCTTCGCTCTAAATTAGTTGTGAAGCTCTATAGGTCGGAAAACACTTTCAGAAAGTTTAAAATGATATTGTCCCAATAATTGCTTAGAAAAACTAAAACTTTGGCGATGTACTGAAAGTGATACAAGTTCAAACCGGTTTGATTGATGTCAATATAAAATGTATCGTTTATATAACTGTATATAACTGATCATCATTTTTTCAACAAAAATATCGTAAATAGTGATATGAAAGTTTCACGATTTAATTACAACAAGTTCTTCTTTTATCGTAGGGTTATAAAAATGTCATTTTATCGACACAGGTCTTCATTTATAACATCAAAGTTAAGCCGGTCGTCTGTTTGGTTCTTTATTCGGTTACAAAACAAATAAATAGTGAAGAGTAGTTCAAATATTATATAATATACGGTATATCATAATATCATAATACACGAACAAGGGTTTGATTGGCTAAAATGAGAAAGGTTATATTTCATATGATTTGTTTGTTGGGTTTAACGCCGTAGCAACAAATTGGTCATATAACGCCGATCAGTTAACCTACTCACTCCTCCTGGAAAGGCTTAATCCCTGGATTTAGCGGTTAAACAACTACTAAGCGCATACTTTCGTCAGTGACTGACAACTGCCCTACCTAATTAAAAATCATTGGTAGAAAGGAGAATGGTCTCAAAAATAATACCATGACCAACTCCACGAAAGAATGCCCCACCCGGGAATCGAACCCACGACCCTCGATCAGTAGACTTGCGTAAGGGGTATGACGCTAAATAATTTTACTTCTCTCTAGTTTGAGGTTAAAAGATCCAGCTTTGACATTGACCATTGTGCGTTGTTTGCGAAATTTGGCATGGCTTTATGAGGACGAGAGTCTTGCAATGACGCACCTAAAAACTAGTTAGGTAAACTTTTCGCTTCATAATGTCAATTGACTGTAGGAATCATTAAAATAAATATATATATATATATCTTAGTGTCATTGTGATTGATTGCAATGAAATACATGTATTCCATTTACCGAGCTACTCTACTCATTTATCAGCCGAAAAACATTATCCATTTTCAGATGGATAAGAAAACCTAAACCACAAAACAAGTCAACAAAAATAAATACATTTATCCTTATACTCAAACTCTGCTTCGATTGTGATGTTTGAAATCGGCCAGTGAATTTATTTTTCGGCGTATGCAAAAGATGTTCGAGTCATTCAAAAGAGCAAAGTCTTAAAAAATGTTATTATGAATGAATCTGTGAAATCATATATCATAATTGAAAAAATTGCTCCTTATTGAACTGGTAAAAATTGATTATTTTGATTGTAATAAACATTTTTGATTGTTTGAATATAACAATAGAGTTTTCTTTTGACTCAGGACCGTGCAGGTCACCCAACGTCAGAACAATCAACTTTAAGTTTACAACAGACAAAATCCTGCCAATAAAATAACTCAATACATGTACGTGACAATTTTACCCTGATAAAGGGACGTTATATCGACTCTTCAGGGAACGCCAATCTAATATGATAAAAATTACCCTTGAACGAAAATCAAATAAAACAATGCTGATAGACGACTCATTTTCAAGTTAAAAAAACCAACAAAAAAAACGACACAAACTCATAGATAGCCGCCAATTTTTTTACTGGTTAAAACTTACCAAGTCAACAAAAGAAGGCCATGGGACACATACAGAAGTTTACAAATTCATAACTGTTCACATAGTATTGTTTGACCGTAGTCGAAGCTTTATGATAAACTGTATGTAGCGGACCTCCATCAATATTCAGACAGCAGACACATTATATTATAAAGTCTACATATATTTACAATATGTACTTTATATAATTTGCATATTATACAACTCTGTGTCTATCAAATAAGGTTTAGTTTTTGAAATGTAGAACTGCATAAATATCTCAACATCATATAAAATTTTATTGAAAATAAAATATCAAAATTGTTATAAATATGATTGTGTCTACAATTGGCATGACTTTTATATTTTTGGAACTAAT
The DNA here is from genome assembly GCA_025267735.1 of Mactra quadrangularis. Lineage (NCBI taxonomy): Eukaryota > Metazoa > Mollusca > Bivalvia > Venerida > Mactridae > Mactra > Mactra quadrangularis. The sequence goes on along the minus strand of CM046311.1, from coordinate 7,125,679 downwards.
AACGGTAACTCTTTGAAAATTTATAGATCCAAAGCACAGAAAACCTGTCCTTATGTATGCATTTACCGTATAAGCAAATTTTGCTTTGACTGTGATGTTTGAATTCGGCCAATAAATTTTCTTTCTGCATATGCAAAAGATGTTGGTGTCATTCAAAAGGCCAAAGCCTTATCTATGCATGCATAATTTTTATTATCTGTAAAATGGAATACATGTATGTCATAATTGACGAAATGGCCCCTAATTTAACTGTGGTAAAATAAATCATTTCGATGGTAATATACATTTTTGAACATATGTACAGTGTCTTTGATTCAGAACCGTGCCGGCCACCTATAGTCCGTGCAATCAACTTCATGTCCGCAGCAGACAAAATCCTGCCAATAAATTAACTAAACACGTTACAATTTCCACGTTCTCTTTAGGAATCGCCGATCAAATCATGGTGAAAATGACCATGGGATCTAGTAAGGCTGTCGTTCAAAAATAAAAAAAATAATGTTGAAAGACGACGCATTTTGCAGGAGAAAACATCACAAACTTATAGATAGCCGTCAATTTTCTGATTGGTTTAAATAAATTAATAATCAACAAAAGAAGGTTAAGGGACACATACAGCAGTACACAAATTCATAACTGTTACATATAGTATTGTTTGACCGTAGTCGTAGCTTTATAATAAACTGTATGTAGCGGACCTCCATAAATATTCCAACAGCAGACACATTATATAATAAACTCTACGTATATGCACAATATGTATGTTATATTATTTGCATATCATATTATAAGTAAAACTATGTATATTAAATGTGAGTTACATGTAAGAATGTAGAATAACATATGCATTATTTCAAAATATAAAATACTATTGGTATTTTACCGCTAAAATGCAATCAATATAAAGTATTACTAAACATGGCATGTTAATATTCCTTACCGGAACTAATAACGATAACTCTCACAACACAACTCATTATAATCGCCATTTTCCTGAACGGCGATATAAACAATTATCAAGATTTGAGCATTTTGTAGACGACACCGATTGCCTTATGCCAATCAAAACGAGTACCAGTTTATAGAAAGTTGAAACGTAAGACCAGGAAAAATGCAACAACTTATAAAATGTTATTGAAAATAAAATATCAAAGTTTTGTCATAGATATGAATAGTGTCTATAGTTCGTCGCCTCAATCTAACAATGTCCTATCTCCATTTTTGAAAAAAAATGAGATAAACATCCCAAACGATTAGTATGACCTTGCTCCATCTTCTTAAAAAGTTTCTTGACTCTATACACTGTTGATGTGCTTGCCAAGTATGATGTCTATAAAGATTGAAACAATGAAGATATGACCCTTTGAACTTTTGAAGTCGATTTCCCAAAAATAAAAATTTGGTTGTTAGAGCATTGTTAGAGCGAGGCGACGAGTTGGTATTATTATTTTCTTTTGGGAACTAATAACGGTAACTCTTTGAAAATTTATAGATCCAAAGCATCGATTACCTGTTCTTATGAATACATTTAACCTTATAAGCAAACTCTGCTTCGATTGTGATGTTTGAAATTGGCAAATGAATTTTTCTCCGGCGTATGCAAAAGATGCTGGTGTCATTCAAAAGACCAAAGCTTTACCTATGGATGCATATATTAATCTGTAAAATGGAATATGTCATAATTGACAAAATGGCCCCTAATTGAACTGTGGTAAAATAGATCATTTTGATGGCAATATACATTTTTGATCATATGTATATAATTATATAGTGTTTTGACCCAGAACCGTGCCGGCCATTTATTGTCAGTGCAATCAACTTCATGTCCGTAGCAGACAAAATCCTGCCAATAAATTAACTAAACACGTCACAATTTCCACGTTCACTGTAGGGAACGCCGATCAAATCATAGTGAAAATGACCATGGGTCTTGTAAGGCTGTCGTTAAAAATAAATTAATGTTGAAAGACGAGGCATTTTGCAGACAAAAACAACACACTTATAGATAGCCGCCAATTTTCTGATTGGTTTAAATAAATTAACAAGTCAACAAAAGAAGGTCAAGGGACACATACAGAAGTTTACAAATTCATAACTGTTTCACATAGTATTGTTTGACCGTAGTCGAAGCTTTATGATAAACTGTATGTAGCGGACCTCCATCAATTGACAAAACGCAGACACATTATATAATAAACTCTTCATATATTTACAAAATGTACTTTATATTATTTGCATATTATACAACTCTGTGTCTATCAAATAAGGTTTAATTTTTGAAATGTAGAACTGCATAAATATCTCAACATCATATAAAATATTATTGAAAATATAATATCAAAATTGTTATAAATATGATTGTGTCTATAATTGGCATGACTTTTATATTTTTGGAAATAATAACGGTAACTCTTTAAAAATTTATCGATCCAAAGCTTAGAAAACCTGTCCTAATGAATGCATTTTACCGTATAAGCAAATTTTGCTTTGACTGGGATGTTTGAAATCGGCCAATGAATTTTCTTTCTGCATATGCAAAAAATGTTGGTGTCATTCAAAAGACCAGAGCCTTACCTATGCATGCATGTATTAATCTGTAAAATGGAATACATGTATGTTATAATTGACAAAATGGCCTCTAATTTAACTGTGGTAAAATAGATCATTTCGATGGTAATATACATTTTGAACATATGTACAGTGTCTTTAACAATATAGTGCTTTTGATTCAGAACCGTGCCGGCCACCTATCGTCTGTACAATCAACTTCATGTCCGCAGCAGACAAAATCCTGCCAATAAATTAACTAACCACGTTACAATTTCCACGTCCTCTTTAAGGAACGCCGATCAAATCATGGTGACAATGACCATGGGATCTAGTAAGGCTGTCATTCAAAAGTAAAAAAAAATAATGTTGAAAGACGACGCATTTTGCAAACAAAAACAACACACTCTTATAGATAGCCGCCAATTTTCTGATTGGTTTAAATAAACTAACAAGTTAACAAAAAGAAGGTCAAGGGACACATACAGAAGTTTACAAATTCCTAACTGTTACATATAGTAGTGTTTGACCGTAGTCGAAGCTTTATGATAAACTGTATATAGCGGACCTCCATAAATAATCCGACAGCAGACACATTATATGATAAACTCTACATATAATTAACAAATGTACTTTATATTGTTTGCATATTATACAACTCTGTGTCTATCAAATAAGGTTTAGCTTTTGAAATGTAGAATTGCATAAATATCTTAACATCATAGAAAATTTTATTGAAAATATAATATAAAAATTGTTATAAATATGATTGTGTTTATAATTGGCATGACTTTTATATTTCTGGAACTAATAACGATAACTCTTTGAAAATTTATAGATCCAAAGCATAGATAACCTGTTCTAATGAATGCATTTTACCGTACAAGCAAATTTTGCTTTGACTGTGATGTTTGAAATCGGCCAATGATTTTCTTTCCGCATATGCAAAAGATGTTGGTGTCATTCAAAAGAGCAAAGCCTTACCTATGCATACATATATTAATCTGTAAAATGGAATACATGTATGTCATAATTGACAAAATGGCCCCTAATTTAACTGTGGTAAAATAGATCATTTCGATGGTAATATACATTTTTGAACATATGTACAGTGTCTTTGATTCAGAACCGTGCCGGCCACCTATCGTCAGTACAATCAACTTCATGTCCGCAGCAGACAAAATCCTGCCAATAAATTAACTAAACACGTTACAATTTCCACGTTCACTGTAGGGAACACCGATCAAATCATAGTGAAAATGACCATGTGATCTTGTAAGGCTGTCGTTCAAAAATAAAATTAATGTTGAAAGACGACGCATTTTGCAGACAAAAACAACACACTTATAGATAGCCGTCAATTTTCTGATTGGTTTAAATAAATTAACAAGTCAACAAAAAGAAGGTCAAGGGACACATACAGCAGGTTAAAATCCATATCTGTTACACATAAAATTGTTTGACCGTGGTCGAAGCTTTATGATAAACTGTATGTAGCGGACCTCCGACTTAGACCAGACAACAGACAAATTATATAATAAACTTTACATTGATGTACAATATGTATGTTATATTATTTGCATACTACAAATGTATATTTTAAGTAAAACTATGTATATTAAAAGTGAGTTACATGTAACAATGTAGAATTACATATGTACCATTTCTATATATAACATACTGTTGCTAAAATGCAATCAATTTGAAGCATTACTAAACATGGCAAAATTATATTCCTAAAGGGAACAAATAACGATAACTCTCACAACATAAGTGTTTATCAACTTCATTCCTTTAAAATTGCATTTTGTAATCAAAGTTCCATGCTGCAGAACTCACATAGGCATGACAGCTACTATATTCAGGTCAACCGACTATTCATACTCATGTATTAATCTCCCAGATGAGTCTGTACTAATGTCTGCTTAATGTCGCAATTCACGCTTAAATGTCGCAATTGACGCTGAAATCACAACAATGATGCTAAATGTCGCAATTGACGCTGAAGTCACAACAATAATGCTTAATGTCGCAATTGACGCTGAAGTCACAACAATGAAGCTAAATGTCGCAATTGTCGCTGAAGTCTCAACAATGACGCTAAATGTCGCTATTGACGATGAAGTCACAACAATGACGCTAAATGTCGCAATTGAAGCTGAAGTCACAACAATGAAGCTAAATGTCGCTATTGATGCTGAATTCACAACAATGATGCTAAATGTCGCAATTGACGCTGAAGTCACAACAATGACGCTAAATGTCGCAATTGACGCTGAAGTCACAACAATGACGCTTAATGGCGCAATTGACGCTGAAGTCACAACAATGATGCTAAATGTCGCAATTGAAGCTGAAGTCACAACAATGAAGCTAAATGTCGCTATTGATGCTGAATTCACAACAATGATGCTAAATGTCGCAATTGACGCTGAAGTCACAACAATGACGCTTAATGTCGCAATTGACGCTGAAGTCACAACAATGACGCTTAATGTCGCAATTGATGCTGAAGTCACAACAATGAAGCTAAATGTCGCAATTGACGCTGAATTCACAACAATGATGCTAAATGTCGCAATTGACGCTGAAGTCTCAACAATGATGCTTAATGTCGCAATTGTCGCTGAAATCACAACAATGACGCTTAATGTCGCAATTGACGCTGAAGTCTCAACAATGACGCTAAATATCGCAATTGATGCTGAAGTCTCAACAATGATGCTTAATGTCGCAATTTTCGCTGAAATCACAACAATGACGCTTAATGTCGCAATTGACGCTGAAGTCTCAACAATGACGCTAAATGTCGTAAAAGACGCTATATATCGCCAATTAATTTGAAAGCTAAGCGCTAAATCACTAATCAGAAATAAAAAAAAATCGTATATTGAACTAACGTTAAACATGTATTAAAAGTATCAAAATGTCTCATCATTAGGGAAACACACCTCTAAAATTATAAACGATGCTGAAAAATCTTCAAAAAGGAGATAAAAACTGAAGCTTGATTGATGATACATATAATTAATGTCTTAAACTATTACTTCAAAATAAAATTGATGACTGTCTTTTATTAATGAGTGTTACGTGTATACACATACATGTATGTTGAATATATTTATAAACATCTATGCCATTCTAAATGTATGATTGTTGCCTTGAACATATTTCATCAAGTGCGAGGTAAGAGCGACTGGCTTACGGATAAGTCACATCACTTCAACAGTCGAGATATATATAGCTTTTGACATATTACAAAATTACGCTAAGGTTTCAAAACGCACGTGTCCTATTTTCATGACAACTTTGTATAAAAGTATTCACTGAATCGTGTCTTAATGTAAGAAATACCATGGTTTAAGTTTTATTTTGCAATATGAACAGATCCCTCAGTTGGTTGCACACCTATCGACTGACGACGGAAAACGCCGAAGTTTTCAGAAATTTTCTTAGAAATTGAGCACTTATTCGGAACTCCTCGGTCCATTCCCTAGAAATATTATTGAATGGTCAAAGTGTTCCGTGTAAATGAGCACTCTGAACTCAATCAGGTTTATCCAAACTTTCGAATCGCGGAAATTACCGAATATACACGAATTAAGATTAAGTACACCTCATTTATACACTATTACCAAATATGGTAATTTATAATTTAGCAAATGTACTCTAATATTCAGATATTTAAGTAGTGGTTAGATCTATTCGTATATTCATTAATTTCAAACTAACTTTTATGTGGGAAGCATTTGGTTAATTTATTGATTTTATAGATAGGAGTAGCTAATTCGTGTCAATAATTGAACTCTTCTTGTATATCGAGATACATTTATACAGTAAAGTAAAGTTTCACTATGAAGTTCACCTGTGGAGTTAATACTATCAAGTTTAATGGTCCTAATAGCAGAGTTAATACTATCAAGTTTAATGGTCCTAATAGCAGAGTTAATACTATCAAGTTTAATGGTCCTAATAGCAGGGTTAATAATATCAAGTTTGATGGTCCTAATAGCAGAGTTAATACTATCAAGTTTAATGGTCCTAATAGCAGAGTTAATACTATCAAGTTTAATGGTCCTAATAGCAGAGTTAATACTATCAAGTTTGATGGTCCTAATAGCAAAGGTAATACTAACAAATTTAATGGTCCTAATAGCAGAGTTAATACTATCAAGTTTAATGGTCCTAAAAGCAGAGTTAATACTATCTAGTTTAATTGTACTAATAGCAGAGTTAATACTATCAAGTTTAATGGTCCTAATAGCAGAGTTAGTACTATCAAGTTTAATGGTCCTAATAGCAGAGTTAGTACTATCAAGTTTAATGGTCCTAATAGCAGAGTTAATACTATCAAGTTTAATGGTCCTAATAGCAGAGTTAATACTATCAAGTTTAATCGTCCTAATAGCACAGTTAGTACTATCAAGTTTAATGGTCCTAATAGCAGAGTTAATACTACCAAATTTAATGGTCCTAAAAGCAGAGTTATTACTATTAAGTTTAATGGTCCTAATAGCAGAGTTAATACTATCAAGTTTAATGGTCCTAATAGCAGAGTTAATACTATCAAGTTTAATCGTCCTAATAGCACAGTTAGTACTATCAAGTTTAATGGTCCTAATAGCAGAGTTAATACTACCAAATTTAATGGTCCTAAAAGCAGAGTTATTACTATTAAGTTTAATGGTCCTAATAGCAGAGTTAATACTATCAAGTTTAATGGTCCTAATAGCAGAGTTAATACTATCAAGTTTAATCGTCCTAATAGCACAGTTAGTACTATCAAGTTTAATGGTCCTAATAGCAGAGTTAATACTACCAAATTTAATGGTCCTAAAAGCAGAGTTATTACTATTAAGTTTAATGGTCCTAATAGCAGAGTTAATACTATCAAGTTTAATGGTCCTAATCGCGAACTTTATTACACTACATATATTAATCAGTTTAAGTCATTTTCTAGAGCTGATTTATAAAGAAAAAGATAGGGATATATTGATGCTTGGTCGCATTGGTCTGAAAAAATGAGAAAAATAACCATTTACTTAGTATAAATTACTTCAGTTAAAGATTCGACTCCATCCTGGCCGTAATCTGATATAATGTGCAACATTCTCTCTCACGAAGTTATTATTTGAAAAAAAGCTTTTTTACCAATACTTGATATCGCTGGACTAAAAATAACATGTGTGCTTTTTGGCGATAAGGTGCGTGGCGCCCCTTTCGAACTCACGCAACAAAGAGGGCACACCCCCTGCTTGAGCTCCCTGTGACACCTTTATATTGGAAAGGCGTGAAAAAGGTGTGATTTTTATTTAAGAAACTTATTTTTAGTGAAACTAGTAAATCCGACGCGACACGCCAATTGTAGAACTTTTGTAACTATTTTAAAGGGCAAACGGGAGGGGGTAAATGGCATGATAAATTGCTGTAGTCTATAAATGGGTTTAATGCACGATTTATGCAATTATGCACGACTGATGCGAAACTATCTACCAAACAAGTAATAAACTTGCATGCATGAATAATTGCATGAATAAAACCTAAACTGCATATTACATAATTTAAAATATATGTTAACTGCATACACTAGATACCATCTCAAAAGTTCATAAATAAATTTAGTATGATAGAAGTTAGTTTTGAATATGATTTACATAATAGCAAAATAAGTTTAAAAATGTATTTACAGCGTAAACCAAACTCTAATGAACACCACTCAATTACAGCTTCTTCTCAAAACAATATCATCAAAATGTGTATTGAAAATGCACCAACCCGGGTCGGTAGAGCAGTTGGTAGCGTGTCTGGATTTCGAATCTTTGTACCGAAGGAGGTACGGGTTCATGAAAAATTTGACAATAATGTCAATTTTTCTCCATTAATAAGAAATGTGGGGAAGTTTTCAGCCTTGTGGAAGGGTATGTGAGTACTGATTATAGACAAGGGTCCAGAAAAGCTAGGTTAGGTGCGCTGGACGCCGTAAAATGACCTAAATTGTGTTAACATGGCGTTAAACCCAGTATAAATAAATAAATGAAAATGCTTCTCTCGTATTACAATCTACTCTCTAGCCAGTTTATTTTGTCCGGACCCTGGCTGTTGAAGAGAGGTTGACGTCGTGGTACATTAAAAATACATTGGTATACAATTGAATGCGATCTTTAGCATCCCTTGACGTTTTTACGCAAACATATTCGTAGAAGTTCGTCGTTACGTATTGTTTCGGATGTAACATGCGGTTGACCGTTTTTTCTCTCGGCAGGAAACGAGTTTAACATCAACCCACGCCTAGCTTAGATAAATACTTAAGATTACATATTTTATTGAATAGTTTTACCTATATTATATCACAGTTTAAAAAAATCGGATCAGCTCGGTTAATATGGTTCAAAAAAGAGTTTTAAGATAAAATCCGGAGATACCCGATTATTTACGATTCACTTCGCCAATGATTTTTCTACATTTTAGAAGGAGACGGAATTTGCCGATGTTAAACCACGGAGGCTCGTACCGTACAAAGAATAAGGACTAAATTGAGTTGGTCGAAATTTATCAAGTTACAGTATATATTTTTTATATTCAAACCCATTCCATTCAGCCCCTTAACATTTTGGAACAGTCCCTGCATTCTGACATCTAAGATACTCAGATCGCTGCTACGCACAAAACTATACGTAGCAAAAACATACATGTGTACTTGTATGCGCCATTGACAGTTGAAAAAGAATGATCAAGAACGATAACCTAGTGAATACTTATTTACCAAGAGTTATTGTTATTGGGTTCCCAGAGAATGATAAATTATATAAATTTGAGAAAAATTCATACTAATGACTATTTAGTAACATTTCTTTTATTTAGATATTACACTTTTAATAATATTTTAAAATTTATAATCTTCAAAATACTTAACTGGGTTTAATAAGCATACATTAAGTAGTATGCAGTTACAAAAGCAAATTTATTGTGCAATCGATGCATTACCATATATATACCAATTGGAGATAAAGTCATCATTGGGAGGTCCGGTGCGTACAGTATATTACTCTATATTGTAATGTTAACAGATCTGAGTTTACTCCTATCCAATTCTGTATTCTCAATCTAATTTATATAAATGTTTATATCTAATGCTGTATGACACCAGTGAGCCTCCTTTTTGTGTTATCCTGTAAAATGATAGATTTTATTTCTTTAGAAATCACTTAGCAGATTTTAAATGTTGTTTAAATTTACCGTTTTCTGAGGATTCTTGATTTTTCTGCTTCATACCAACAACATCACTAGCATACAAGATAAATCATTTGGTTTAAATTTATTAATTACAAAACCCCCGCTATTTCCAATACTTTACAGTGACCACCTTTGGCACAATCCTCTTTTAAGGCTGAACTGATTCACATTACGCCATAATACTAGGCGTCAATGAAAACTTACCACTTACATGAACCTAATTTTCAAAAAACTGAAAACACTTACAAATATGAAAATTTTACATGATTTTAAATATTATATTAGAAAATAAGATTTTTCTTTGCAAGTACAGAATCTAAGCCTAAACGGATCAACTCCGCAAACCAAGACGACCACCTCGAAAATGAAAGTTACGGACCTCAGAAGCGGGTATGTCCTCCCTCAGCATCAAGCTCAGCTTGACATCTACGTCTCATACTCCGTATCAGACGCAGGATTTTGTACTTGGGTATTGCATCCCACTCCTCAGTGAGTGCTTGTATACGTTGCTGCAAATTATTGACGTGACGTCTGTTGTCATAAACCCTTCGGTCAAGTTGGTCCCAAAGATACTTTATAGGGACTAAATGCTGGTCAAGGAGATGTGTATACATTATTATCCTGCAGGAAATCTGGTGTAACGCGAGCCGAGTAGGGCCGTGCGTAGTCTTGCTGATGTTGACATCAGCGTCAGTCTGAATAAAAGAAAGAACTACTGGCCTCAGCACATTATCAATGTAACGATGAGCAGCAAGTGTTCCAGGCAATACTATAAGTGTCCCTTGTGTCCCCAAGAAATGCCTTCCCTCACCATGACACTATCACCACCCTAGCGTGCAGTAGGATAATTTGACGATCGGTACGTCCTGACGTCACCTTTTCACGTCTTCGGCGTGACCTACCTCTCACTGAGCCTGTCTGTTAATGTCTCGTTACCAGATTCATGATTGTCTGATGGGAGCCGCCCATACGACGAGCAATCTTACGAAATGAAAGCTCGGCGTCAACAATGCCGAGAACCTGGTGACGTAGAGCGTCTCCTAAACGTGGCATTTGAATAGCTATAGTTGAAAATACGAGGGTTTTTTCTTAACCTGTTGACTAACTCTCGTTAGAGACAAATGATTTACACGAACTACTGGATACATGTCGTCCTTACAAAAAATCTTATTTTGCACGTGCAGTCCGGGACTCGAACATCGTAAATCGATTTTAGATTCTTTTGGCAGCAATGACTACATGTGTATGCCAAAAATGTGTCTATGTAAAGTTTTTACTGCACTTCAATTCTATTATCATAAAGCGAGGGTTGGTAGGGTGGTAAGTTTTCATTGACGCCGAGTATATATTAAAATCTTGAGTCGTCTGATTAACATTGTTATGATAAATATAAAAACGGAAAATCATGCGATTACTGATTTTAAATCTTAAATGCTTGATTCTTAAAAAATCTACATCAAGACATATTGTTTTGATAGTCCTAATTTCACAGTTAATACCATCTTCTTTGATTGCCCTAATGGCAGAACTTTACTGTATAACATATGTGAAACGTTTAAGTCTTTTTCTGGACCTGATTTATGAAGAAAATGATATGGATCTATAGATACCTTAGTCGCATTGATCTGAAAGAATGAGAAAAACCACCATTTAGACATAGTATAAATGATTCAGTTGAAGGTACGGCTCCGTCCTGACCGTAATCTGATATAACGTGCAACATTCTCTCTCACGAAGTTATTTTTTGAAAAAAGCTTTTTTACCAACACAAGATTTCGCTGGACAAAAATAACATGTGTGCTTTTTGGCATTAAGGGGCGTGGCACCCCTTTCAAATTCATGCAACAGAGGGGGCACATGCCCTGCTTCAGCTCCCTGGGACACCTTTTAGATGTTCGAGGCTCGCAATAGAGGTTATGTTAAAAATGTATTTACAGCGTAAACAAGGCTCTAATGAACACCACTCAGTAACAGATACTTCTCAAAACAACATCATCAGAATGTGTTTTGAAAATGCACCAACCCGGGTCGGTAGCGCAGTTGGTAGCGTGCCTGGATTTCGAATCTATGTACCGAAGGAGGTACGGGTTCATGAAAAATTTGACAATAATGTCAATTTTACTCCATTGATAAGAAATGTGGGGAAGTTTTCAGCCTTGTGGAAGGGTATTTGAGTACTGATTATAGACAAGGGTCCAGAAAAGCTAGGTTAGGTGCGCTGGACGCCGTAAAATGACTTAAATTGTGTTAACATGGCGTTAAACCCAGTATAAATAAATAAATAAATGAAAATGCTTCTCTCGTATTACAATCTACTCTCTAGCCAGTTTATTTTGTCCGGACCCAGGCTGTTGAAGAGAGGTTGACGTCGTGGTACATTAAAAATACTTTGGTATACAATTGAATGCGATTTTCAGCATCCCTTGACGTTTTTACGCAAACATATTCGTAGAAGTTCGTCGTTACGTAGTGTTTCGGATGTAACATGCGGTTGACCGGATTTTCTTTGTACAGGAAACGAGTTTAACATCAACCCACGCCTAGCTTAGATAAATACTTAAGATTATATATTTTATTGAATAGTTTTACCTATATTATATCACAGTTTAAAAAATCGGATCAGCTCGGTTAATATGGTTCAAAAAAGAGTTTTACGAAAAAATCCGGGGATACCTGATTATTTAAACAATTCACATCGCCAACGCGCACGCTGCACTTTCTACATTTTCGAAGGGTACGGAATTTGCCGATGTTGAACGACGGAGGCTCGTAACGTCGGCGTACAAAGAATAAAGACTAAATTGAGTTGTTCGAAATTTATCATGTTACAGTAAATATATTTTATATTCAAACCCATTCCATTCAGCCCCTTAACATTTTGGAACAGTCCCTGCATTCTGACATCTAAAAAATCAGATCGCTGCTACGCACAAAACTATACGTAGCAAAAACATACATGTATGTGTACTCGTATGCGCCATTGACAGTTGAAAAAGAATGATCAAGAACGATAACCAAGTGAATACTTATTTACCAAGAGTTATTGTTATTGGGTTCCCAGAGAATGATAAATTATATAAATTTGAGAAAAATTCATACTAATGACTATTTAGTAACATTTCTTTTATTTAGATATTACACTTTAATCATATTTTAGAATTTATAATCTTCAAAATACTTAACTGGGTTTAATAAGCATACATTAAGTAGTATGCAGTTACAAAAGCAAATTTATTGTGCAATCGATGCATTTCCATATATATACCAATTGGAGATAAAGTCATTATTGGGAGGTCCGGTGCGTACAGTATATTACTCTATATTGTAATGTTAACAGATCTGAGTTTACTCTTATCCAATTCTGTATTCTCAATCTAATTTATATAAATGTTTATATCTAATGCTGTATGACACCAGTGAGCCTCCTTTTTGTGTTATCCTGTAAAATGATAGATTTTATTTCTTTAGAAATCACTTAGCAGATTTTAAATGTTGTTTAAATTTACCGTTTTCTGAGGATTCTTGATTTTTCTGCTTCATACCAACAACATCACTAGCATACAAGATAAATCATTTGGTTTAAATTTATTAATTACAAAACCCCCGCTATTTCCAATACTTTACAGTGACCACCTTTGGCACAATCCTCTTTTAAGGCTGAACTGATTCACATTACGCCATAATACTAGGCGTCAATGAAAACTTACCACTTACATGAACCTAATTTTCAAAAAACTGAAAACACTTACAAATATGAAAATTTTACATGATTTTAAATATTATATTAGAAAATAAGATTTTTCTTTGCAAGTACAGAATCTAAGCCTAAACGGATCAACTCCGCAAACCAAGACGACCACCTCGAAAATGAAAGTTACGGACCTCAGAAGCGGGTATGTCCTCCCTCAGCATCAAGCTCAGCTTGACATCTACGTCTCATACTCAGTATCAGACGCAGGATTTTGTACTTGGGTATTGCATCCCACTCCTCAGTGAGTGCTTGTATACGTTGCTGCAAATTATTGACGTGACGTCTGTTGTCATAAACCCTTCGGTCAAGTTGGTCCCAAAGATACTTTATAGGGACTAAATGCTGGTCAAGGAGATGTGTGGACATTATTATCCTGCAGGAAATCTGGTGTAACGCGAGCCGAGTAGGGCCGTGCGTAGTCTTGCTGATGTTGACATCAGCGTCAGTCTGAATAAAAGAAAGAACTACTGGCCTCAGCACATTATCAATGTAACGATGAGCAGCAAGTGTTCCAGGCAATACTATAAGTGTCCCTTGTGTCCCCAAGAAATGCCTTCCCTCACCATGACACTATCACCACCCCAGCGTGAAGCAGGTGAATTTGATGATCGGTACGTCCTGACGTCACCTTTTCACGTCTTCGGCGTGACCTACCTCTCACTGAGCCTGTCTGTTAATGTCTCGTTACCAGATTCATGATTGTCTGATGGGAGCCGCCCATACGACGAGCAATCTTACGAAATGAAAGCTCGGCGTCAACAATGCTGAGAACCTGGTGACGTAGAGCGTCTCCTAAACGTGGCATTTGAATAGCTATAGTTGAAAATACGAGGGTTTTTTCTTAACCTGTTGACTAACTCTCGTTAGAGACAAATGATTAACACGAACTACTGGATACATGTCGTCCTTACAAAAAATCTTATTTTGCACGTGCAGTCCGGGACTCGAACATCGTAAATCGATTTTAGATTCTTTTGGCAGCAATGACTACATGTGTATGCCAAAAATGTGTCTATGTAAAGTTTTTACTGCACTTCAATTCTATTATCATAAAGCGAGGGTTGGTAGGGTGGTAAGTTTTCATTGACGCCGAGTATATATTAAAATCTTGAGTCGTCTGATTAACATTGTTATGATAAATATAAAAACGGAAAATCATGCGATTACTGATTTTAAATCTTAAATGCTTGATTCTAAAAAAATCTACATCAAGACATATTGTTTTGATAGTCCTAATTTCACAGTTAATACCATCTTCTTTGATTGCCCTAATGGCAGAACTTTACTCTATTACATATGTGAAACGTTTAAGTCTTTTTCTGGACCTGATTTATGAAGAAAATGATATGGATCTATAAATACCTGAGTCGCATTGATCTGAAAGAATGAGAAAAACCACCATTTAGACATAGTATAAATGATTCAGTTGAAGGTACGGCTCCGTCCTGACCGTAATCTGATATAATGTGCAACATTCTCTCTCACGAAGTTATTTTTTGAAAAAAGCTTTTTTACCAACACTAGATTTCGCTGGACAAAAATAACATGTGTGCTTTTTGGCATTAAGGGGCGTGGCACCCCTTTCAAATTCATGCAACAGAGGGGGCACATCCCCTGCTTCAGCTCCCTGGGACACCTTTTAGATGTTCGATGCGCGCAATAGAGGTTATGTTAAAAATGTATTTACAGCGTAAACAAGGCTCTAATGAACACCACTCAGTAACAGATACTTCTCAAAACAACATCATCAGAATGTGTATTGAAAATGCACCAACCCAGGTCGGTAGCGCAGTTGGTAGCGTGCCTGGATTTCAAATCTAGTGTACCGAAGGGGGTTCGGTTTCGATTCCCAGCCGGGCAGAAATGCGATTTTCAGCATCCCTTGACGTTTTAAGCAAACATATTTGTAGAAGATCGCCGTTACGTAGTGTTTCGGATGTAACATGCGGTTGACCGTTTTTTTGTGCAGGAAACGGGTTTTAACATCAACCCACGCCTAGCTTAGATAAATACTTAAAATTATATATTTTATTGAATAGTGTCACCTATATAATATCACAGTTTAAAAAAATAGGATCAGCTCGGTTAATATGGTTCAAAAAAGAGTTTTACGAAAAAATCCGGGGATACCTGATTATTTACAATTCATATCGCAAACGCTGCATTTTCTACATTTTCGAAGAGTACGGACTTTGCCGATGTTAAACGACGGAGGCTCGTATCGTTCTACGTACGGAGACAAATTGAAATGTTTGAAATTTATCAAACAAAAAAGTATAAAACTTAATCCTAAGTATTAAATACCATGGGTGTTCCATCGTAATAAGGAATTTTAAGTCTATTGTTTTCGTTATTTCTTTTACTTTAGATGCGATCAAATTCTTTTTCAAAATTGCTTTATCGTAAATTTGTAAATCAATGGTGTTGTCTCGTTTGGATCTCGTTATTTTTATTTTTCCTATGAGATATTTCGAGAACAACTTTCTCAAACCTGCTATGGGAGTTAAGGTTAAAGCCACATCTGGACAAAGTTTTGTTAATGTTATTTAACTGTCAATGACGCATTCATTAACCCAATCTCCGTAAACAGATATCCTGTAGAGCGTTGTCCTACAGGATCTCTACTTTCTCCGTGGAAGGTCACGTCGAGATGAACTTTGTTTTGACCAATCAATGCGTAGCTTTCATCTAGACGAAAACACTATTAATCACATTTTGATTTCGTAATTTCTATTTTCAGACCAAGTTTTGCATGCTAATTTAACAGCGTATTATTTACAGTCTGCGATTGGGCGCCTCATTTCAAATTGCGTGGCGTAGACGATGTTAACAAGTTACGTATCATAACAATTTCGTCATGAATATTATGATGAGAAAAGGTCGCCTGAATGTGACCTTTCGTTTGAAAAAGGCCAGATCTAAATTAGCGAGTATGCGAGCGGAAAATTTTAGAACGGGTTTTAATCAGATTGTCATTTACCCGTCTTATTTAAATACTCACTAAAATACTTTTGTACTTATGATCGAATTAATTCAGTGGTGTTAATTGTCACTCTCGTTCCCAAAGGTTAACAATATTGTCAATCTAACTAGTGTTGAGAATTCTGACAGCCTCTGGGAACGAGAATGGGTAGATGTATGCGCCACTGACAGTTGAATAAAAACAATGATATCAAAGTGAATAACCAATCCCTATATTAATTGGCTAATAAATAACACCCGGCATTCTCTTCGATCAATGATCGTAATTTCTCGGATCAGCTTCCTTGTCCACAAAACTAAGCAGTAAGTATACCGTATTTTGCAAAAGGAAACAAGTGTGCTTTGGACGTGACTTGAACTAAAGTGGAGCTGGCTATGCCATGATTACCAGTCCAACATCGCAACCACTTGATCACATTTTGTTACCGGGTATTCATGTAAATAAACTATGACAAATTCGGTGGTGCTTCTATTCTAGTCTATGGCAACCTTTAATCGTTCTATTCTGTTCTGTGCCACTTAATGGACGTATAAAACCTCTCCCAATATTTATAAGCAGTATATCATTCTTTGAACAAACAAGCCCTCCAATGAATACTGTGATCAAAAATTCTATTCATAAGAAAGTCTTTAAAATAATACAGTCATTCAGTCAACGTAATCCTGTTTAAATTGACACTTAAAAGGGTTTAAATATGCTGTAATGTCAAATTAACACCTCGGGTTTTTGTGTCATGATTTGGTTTAGTATGCCTATTTAATAGTTCTTAAATTTAGTCTGCAACAGTCCTTTGCCAAAATATTTCTAGTATGTTAATATTGTAAAGTTGAGCATGTGTACCAAAAACTGCCAATCGTCCTGATTCATACTTAATGTCAGCTTAAAATTGTGTCCTATGCTCATACAATTAATAAAACAATGAAGACAAACAATTGTGCATTTTCCCCATTTTCTCCGACCAGCGTTGCCATGGTAACTGTGGACAGGGTTCAAATGGGAATTCCTGAAAAGCAACCATGAAACAATATGGCACCTTTGCATATATATCAGTCAATTATTAATAAAATAAAAGCATCTTGAAATAACCCCTATTGCTTTAAGATAAAAAGTGGCTAATTTTCCTCATGTCCAGTTAGGGGTAAGTCGGCTCGGTTCACTGTGTAAAGATATACTTTTTATTTTTATATTTCAAAATTGCATTTTGAGTGCATAAATATGTTGAAAATTTATATTTGAGACAGACGTGTGTATAACTAAACGAGTAACTCTAGGTTGAGACTAATTATACCATACGGAGTTTTGTCTATATCCAGATTGTTAGATCTATGCCAAATGCCATGGATTAAATTAAATATGTTAACAAGTAATTCGACCTTGGCTAGACCACTTGACCATTATAAAACCGTCTGTTTTCTATCGCCTTTCTGTTTGATATTTAAGCGTTTTTATCTATTTTAAATTAAAAGCTGTCAAGCTAACCTTCATTCAGGCATTTAAAATGTCTCGTATTTCCTCGTTTTCAACGAGATTTGTTCATATATCATTCCCACCTGTTTAATCTAACCAGAATCCATACGGTTTAATTTACCGACGTTGTGACATCCCCACCCACTTAGCAGGGAATTTTAACTTGGTATACTTTGTAATTTTTACCTGTAATTACATATGAATGTCCAGCAGGGTTAAATGGACAAACTATTTACTGGTCTTAACTTAAATTTTCCCATGGCTGGCTTAATTGCTGAAGTATCAAACAGCGGTCAAAGTATATTTTCTGCACCGGTGAAAGCTTAATTGCCATTAAATTGAAAATGGCGACAATTTAACTATAGGAGGGGTGGGGCTAAGCGGACCGTGAAATCAACAGGCAGTCTGCGTCACTTCGTACTTAGTGATATTTAGTCCGTACAATTTTATGACCGGTCTATAACGGTTTTTTATCACCATCTATCAACAGTGGGTACATTTATATATTTTTCTCAATAGGTTTTATGACACCGACAAACGTCTATGGAAGTGTTAAAATGAACGAAGCCCTCGAGCCTGTTGTCTGAAATATAAAAAGACACAATACATGATCAAGTGTTGATTTTATTTAGTGTAAAATTTTATTCAACAGTCAGTGGTGCATACATTTACCCCGCTGATTTAAATACTCGGTATTAGTTCGACAATCCTCTTTTATAGCCAGTGATAACTTTTTTATGTAATATTATAGTGAAAAGAAGTTTTGTGGTGAGTATTTATATCAGGACATTGATAGTTAATCTAATATAACTCGGAATTTATAACTATTTATTTGTCCATTGCATTCAGATTAAAGTAGATCATTTAACCCCTTTCTCGTAGTATAAATGTTTTATAACAATTTGACTGAAGTGATACCATAATATATACAGGGTCATTGAGTACACTACAACATTTAGCTTAACGTAAGAAAAATCGTACTTATTTGTGATTAAACGATACTGACCAAGACATCAGATTTTAACGTACGATGTTTGACGCTCCGGGATACTAAAAAGTAAAATAGTTAATGACGATTTCGAGTATTTAAGCATAATCAGAACTCCTCGGTCATTTTTTATTTTACCGGAGTTAATCATACTCAGTTTGCAATAAAAACAGAAGACATTATTATTTTGAAAAGGATTTTGTACGATCACTAACCGGGTTCATGGCAGTTGTTTGGTTTCATCATGAATTTATTTCCAAATCATACGAAAGTACCTGACGTTTTACGACAGATATATACAGAATACTCCATGCATTAAAATTGACGTAAGCCAACTTGATTTGTTCGTACATTGAAACATTAAATAGATTCAAAATAATTTTAAAGTTTGAATGGAAACGGATTAAACTTAATGTTTTATTAGTTTATTTCTCTTCATGTTAGGATCCCTAATATCAGCCCCTTAAAATATTAGAACCGCCCCTGCATTCTGACATTTATGATTCTCTATTCACTGCTATGCTAAAACTAAACGTAGCAAAATTGATACTTGTATGCGCTACTGTCAGTTGAAAAGATCGATCAAAAACGATAACCTAGTGGATAGTCGTTAACCAAGAGTTATCGTTATTGGGTTCTAAGAGAATGATAAATTATGTAAATTTGAGAACAAATTCATATAAATGATTATTTATCTACGTTTTTTAATATGTATATTACACTTTAAATCATATTTTAGAAGTAATTATCACTAAAATACTTTACTAAATTTTATAAACATGCATATAAAAGTTGTATGCAAATACTAAAGCAAATTTATTGTAAAAAAATATATGCATCGCTATATAAAGCTGTTTGTAGAACTACATAAACGGAGGTCCGCTGCATACAGTATGTTACTGAGCTTCGACTACGGTCAAACTTGATATAGATAAACAGTTAATGAATTAATCTACTGCTGTATGTGTCCCAAGACAAACTACAATAACATACTGCTGTATGTGTCCCAAGACCACAGTTTATGAATTAATCTACTGCTGTATGTGTCCCTTGACCTTCATTTTGTTTCCTTCCCCGTAAATTATTATTCATGTTCTTTGGGTCAATTATTGTTGTTGTTAACTTTTCTTGTTTATTTTTGAGGCTATCGAAACCGATGTTGTCAATTGGTTTAAAATAAAGTACAATCAGCCAATAACATGTACTTCAATATTTTCAGGGAATTAGATCTCTGATATTATGCAGTGTTGCTACAAAGTCCTATGACACAATTCCCTTTCTAAAAGACTAAAATGACAAATCTACCAATGAGAAATGAAACAAATAGCTAACTGGGGTAATTGCGGTGGCATAGAGGTGACATGGAGATATATTTTGTTTTTTTACGTGGCCACGTGAAAGCTTTACGTGGCCATGCAGTAGCTATTACGTGCGCACGCAATAACGTTTACGTGGCCACGTAAAAGCTTTACGTGGCCACGTAATAGCTTTACGTGCGCACGCAATAACGTTTACGTGGCCACGTAATAGCTTTACGTGGCCACGCAATAGCTTTACGTGCGCACGTTATAATTGACCAATGAGAGCTGTCGAAATTGGCGGCCATTTTCGACAACTCTCATTGGTCAATTATTACGTGCGCACGTAAAGCTATTACGTGGCCACGTAAACATTATTACGTGCGCACGTAAAGCTATTACGTGGCCACGTAAGCGTTATTGAGTGCGCACGTAATAGCTACTGCGTGGCCACGTAAAGCTATTACGTGGCCACGTAAACCTAATGCGTGCGCACGTAATAGCTACTGCGTGGCCACGTAAAGCTTTTACGTGGCCACGTAAATGTTATTGCGTGCGCACGTAATAGCTACTGCGTGGCCACGTAAAGCTATAACGTGGCCACGTAAAGCTATTACGTGGCCACGTAAAGCTTTTACGTGGCCACGTAAAAAAATAAATATATCTCCATGTCACCTCTATGCCACCGTATCTATGCCACCGTATCTATGCATAGTAGACCGTGAAATCAACAGGCGGTCTGCGTCACTTCGTACTTAGTGATATTTAGTCCGTACAATTTTATGACCGGTCTATAACGGTTTTTATCACCATCTATCAACAGTGGGTACATTTATGTATTTTTCTCAATAGCTTTAACGACACCGACAAACGTCTATGGAAGTGTTAAAATGAACGAAGCCCTCGAGCCTGTTGTCTGAAATATAAAAAGACACAATACATGATCAAGTGTTGATTTGATTTAGTGTAAATTTTTATTCAACTGTCAGTGGCGCATACATTTACCCCGCAGATTTAAATACTCGATATTAGTTCGACAATCCTCTTTATCGACAGTGATAACTTTTTTATGTAATATTATAGTGTACAGAAGTTTTGTGGTGAGTATTTATATCACGACATCGATAGTTAATCTAATATAACTCGGAATTTATAACTATTTATTTGTCCATTGCATTCAGATTAAAGTAAATCATTTAACCCCTCTCTCGTAGTATAAATGTTTTATAAAAATTTGACTGAAGTGATACCATAATATATACAGGGTCATTGAGTACACTACAACATTTAGCTTAACATAAGAAAAATCGTACTTATTTGTGATTAAATGATACTGACCCAGACATCAGATTTTAACGTATGATGTTTGACGCTCCGGGGAACTTACGACGAAAAAGTAAAATAGTTAATGACTATTTCAAGTATTTAAGCATAATCGGGACCCTCGGTCATTTTCTTATTTTACCGGAAATAGCCGAAGTTGCATTCGAGAGGAGCTAATCGTACTCAGTTTGCAATAAAAACAGAAGACATTATTATTTTGAAAAGGAATTTGTACGATCACTGACCGGGACCAGTTGTTTGGTTTCATCATGAAATTATTTCAAAATCATACGAAAGTACCCGACGTTTTACGACAGATATATACAGAATACTCCATGCATTAAAATTGCTGTAAGCCAACTTGATTTTTTCGTAC
Source organism: Mactra quadrangularis (assembly GCA_025267735.1). NCBI lineage: Eukaryota > Metazoa > Mollusca > Bivalvia > Venerida > Mactridae > Mactra > Mactra quadrangularis. The sequence goes on along the minus strand of CM046311.1, from coordinate 7,103,713 downwards.
ATTGAAACATTAAATAGATTCAAAATAATTTTAAAGTTTGAATGGAAACGGATTAAACTTAATGTTTTATTCGTTTATTTCTTTTCGTGTTATAATCCCTAATCTCAACCCCTTAAAATATTAGAACCGCCCCTGCATTCTGATATTTATGATTCTCTATTCACTGCTACGCTAAAACTATATGTAGCAAATACTTGTATGCGCTACTGTCAGTTGAAAAGATTGATCAAGAACGATAACCTAGTAGATAGTCGTCTACCAAGAGTTATCTTTATCGGGTTCCCAGAGAATGATAAATTATGTAAATTTGAGAGCAAATTCATATAAATGACTATTTATCAACGTTTTTTAACATAAATATTACATTTTAAATCATATTTTGGAAATAATTATCATTAAAATACTTTACTGGATTTTATAAATATGCATATAGAAATAGTATGCAAATAAAAAAGCAAATTTATTGTAAGAAAATGTATGCACCTCTATATAAAGCTGTTTGTAAAAACACATAAACGGAGGTCCGCTGCATACAGTATATTACTGAGCTTCGACTACGGTCAAACTTGATATATGAAACAGTTTATGAATTAATCTACTGCTGTATGTGTCCCTTGACCTTCATTTTGTTTCCTTTTCTGTAAATTATTATTCATGTTGTTTGGGCCAATTACTGTTGTTGTTGACTTTTCTTGGTTTATTTTGCGGCTATCGAAACAGATGTTGTCAATTGGTTTAAAATATCACTAATGAATAAATAAAGTACAATCAGCCAATAACATGTACTTCAATATTTTCAGGGAATAAGATCTCTGATATTATGCAGTGTTGCTACAAAGTCCTATGACACAATTCCCTTTCTAAAAGACTAAAATGACAAATCTACCAATGAGAAATGAAACAAATAGCTAACTGGGGTAATTGCGGTGGCATAGAGGTGACATGGAGATATATTTTGTTTTTTTACGTGGCCACGTAAAAGCTTTACGTGGCCATGCAGTAGCTATTACGTGCGCACGCAATAACGTTTACGTGGCCACGTAAAAGCTTTACGTGGCCACGTAATAGCTTTACGTGCGCACGCAATAACGTTTACGTGGCCACGTAATAGCTTTACGTGGCCACGCAATAGCTTTACGTGCGCACGTTATAATTGACCAATGAGAGCTGTCGAAATTGGCGGCCATTTTCGACAACTCTCATTGGTCAATTATTACGTGCGCACGTAAAGCTATTACGTGGCCACGCAGTAGCTATTACGTGCGCACGCAATAACATTTACGTGGCCACGTAAAAGCTATTACGTGCGCACGTAATGGCTACTGCGTGGCCACGTAAAGCTATTACGTGGCCACGTAAACCTTATTGCGTGCGCACGTAATAGCTACTGCGTGGCCACGTTAAGCTTTTACGTGGCCACGTAAATGTTATTGCGTGCGCACGTAATAGCTACTGCGTGGCCACGTAAAGCTATTACGTGGCCACGTAAAGCTTTTACGTGGCCACGTAAAAAAATAAATATATCTCCATGTCACCTCTATGCCACCGTATCTATGCCACCGTAGGTAATTCCAAATTCAGCAATAATTAGGTTATCAATATATGATAATTATAAAATCTGATGTTTTTGTGCACTGGCACTAGAGTCCTCACACTCGTTAAATACGCACACATAAAATATTTTGTTATCAAACACAATTAAAAATGAGTTATAGCCATACTTTCATTATAATATATTATTTATAAGGTAGTGTACATGTATGTTTGCACAGGGAACAATTATAGAGACGTACGCATTGTTTTATGATCAAGAGATATGGACTCTGGTGCCAGTGTTTTTGTGTTATTTTTTCATGTTTTCATGATTACATACATGCATGTACAAGTGTCTATTATGTGGTTTTATTAATTTTGTTTGTTAAAAAAGTAACATGGACATGTATTGTAGACCACAGAAATGTGACAAAATGAAATGAATGAACGTGGGTGTAATTATACATTACTGATGAATTGAAGCTATTCTGCTTACAAATCATTCTATGTGTTAATTCTGCGGGCTAATTCTATGGGATTGGAATAAAAATACATTGAATTCTCTATACTCTGTAAAACGTCAAATACGGTATTTAAAGCATCGAAGTTTTTACTCATTAAAACATCGATTACGGGATTCAAAACACATAAAATCTCTATTCATAAAAACGACGAATACGGTATTCAAAATGCATAAGATCTCTATTCATAAAAACGCCGAATACGGTATCCAAAATACATAAGGTCTCTATTAATAAAAACGACGAATATGGTATTCAAAATCAAAGGTCTCTATTCATAACAACGACGTATACGGTATTCAAAATACATAAGGTCTCTATTCATAAAAACGACTAATACGGTATTCAAAATACAAAAGGTCTCTATTCATTAAAACGACTAATACGGTATTCAAAATACAAAAGGTCTCTATTCATAAAAACGCCGAATACGGTTTTTAAAATATATAAGGTCTCTATTAAGCGCTTTTGAACATATATTCAATCTGAAACGAGCGCTATACAAATGCGGTATATAATAATAATAATTTATAAAAACGACGTATACGGTATTCAAATACATAAGGTTTCTATTCATAACAACGACGAATACGGTATCCAAAAAACAGAAGGTCTCTATTCGTAAAAACGACGAATACGGTATTCAAAATACATAAGGTCTCTATTCATAAAAACGTCGAATACGGTATTCAAAATACATTAGGTCTCGATTCATAAAAACGTCGAATACGATATTCAAAATAACTAAAGTCTCTACTCAGGAAAAAATTGGAATACAGTATTGAAAATACCTAAAGGTTTCTTCTCAAAACAAACGTCGAATACTGTATTCAAAATGCCTCTCACATAGAACAGAACTTTATTTACTCCACAGAAACAACCATGCTCATGGTTGAACTAATCTAAGTTTTAGGGGATCAGATATTGGTGTTCTCAAAGATGTAAAAACTTGTTTTACAATCGAAACTAACATTATATAGTTCAGCAGACATAGCAAAAATATAAATAAAACATCACACATTGGTAAGGCGTACAATGTACTACACTACAGGGGCAATATTAGTAAAATATTACATTATTGTCTAAGCAAAAAGGTACTACTGAGTTCTGCAATTCTGTGTTATGTAAATAATTTACAACAGGGGCTTGTATGTTTGAAAATGCATAATACCACAAGGGGTTTGTCGTACTAAAACATACAACACGTTTTCATTGACGTATGTTTTTATTATGCTGTATTATCAATTAACACAAATAGATATTACTATTGATTGAAGTATATTCATTGTATTATGATCAAATATTATTGTTATACAGTGTTATTTTGCCAGGGAAAATAAATAAATGAATAATATATGGCCTCATATGACATGATGGAAAATGCCCATATATAATGACATTTGACATGCAAAAGAACGCAAATATTGAGTATAGGTTTGTCAATATTTGCCAAAAACAATTCCCTAGAACTGTGCAACTTTTCTATACATGTATTGAATAATGAAATGGGGCTACAATAAAAGCGTATTGTACACTGTTATAATTACATGTATGTTGGTGGGAATTGAGTAATTCTAGAACAGTTATATAAAGTACAGTATAACCTCTGCAGAGCGGCCCTCTACCGAGCAAATCCCCTACACAACATCAGGTTTTGATATTTCCCTTAAGTGTACTTTTTAATTGAATTAAATCTTTGCAGAGCAACAACCTCTGAACAGAAACCCACTTTAGTCCCTGCCAATGAGTGCAACGTTGCTCAAGAGAGGTTGTACTGTATAAATTATTGATGATATTACAATTTCATTAGGACCATGATAGCGTTTTGTGTTTTATTCAAGTTTATTATAGATCGAGTGAAACAAATTCTCCTAATTTCGAGTAAAGACTCTCGAGTACGCCTTCTGGTTCCCTATTACTCAAGCAAGTACGTAGGATATAGTGTCTTGCTCAAGGAAACAACGAGTTTAAACTCGGCATCGCAATGTCATTGTATCTGAGGTTGATATTGAACTATATATTGCAATGTCACCTAATTCGGTGCTGATATTGAATTTGAGGGTCACAATGCCACAGTACTTTTACTTTTTTGGGCCATATTTATTTAATGAATTAGTGTTGTTTGACAATGAAGGTTTTCTTGTCGTCTGCGTTAAAAAGGACCGACGTTTTAGTTAAACATACATTGTATATTAAAAATGGCACATCATCTTAAAAAGTGAAAAGGAAGCAGTGATTTACGTTTTGAATATAGCATTTAAATAGACCAGGATTGATTCCCCATAGAATCCGAGCCACGACCTAGGTTTGAACTATTGTTGAACTTTAATAATAGTACCACTTGTGCGCGTTTTATGCCGACATAATTTGAGAGAGAGGAAAACTTATATTTGTTTCCTGATTAAGGGTTTTGAATATATTTCTTTGACGATGGAACACATCATTCTATATAACTCAAATGACCAGCAAGTAACTTCCGGTTTGCTGCTACCGTTTTTATTCGAAGATACTATCACTATATTACATATGCAATAAGAAGGATATTGCTAATACTTAGGCAACCAGAGTTCTGTGTACGTCCAATGAAATGATCGGATGACTGTGGCTTATAAAATTCGATAATTCAATGTCTAATGTGTTTGTAGGGGCAGGTTATCCAAGTAAAAGTATACAGCTTGATTTGCGTTTGAGAGAGTTGTCTGCATAACTTCCTTTCAGCAACTAAATATGCTAAATGTAAGATCAATATGTGACAAATCTACAATTGTTATATACTTTTCCAACAAAATATTATATATTTTGATTATTATACTGCATTGCAGCATTTCGTAAAGTGGGCATTATTTTATTGACTCGGAATAGTATATTATATGCAAAGAATATAACATTTATGTTGTAAATATATGTAGAGTTTATTATATAATGTGTCTGCTGTCGGAATATTTTCGGAGGTCCGCTACATACAGTTTATCATAAAGCTTCGACTACGGTCAAACAATACTATGTGAAACAGTTATGAATTTGTAAACTTCTGTATGTGTCCCTTGACCTTCTTTTTGTTGATTTATAAATTTATTTCAAATCAGAAAATAGGCGGCTATCTATATTTCTGTGTTGTTTTTATATATAGAAATATCATCTTCGATAATAAAATTTTTATTTGATTAGACTGAGCCTTCCTTAATGAAAATTAATGGACATTGTTGACGTTCCGCATGATGCAGACGAGAATCCCATTTTTACTGGAAAATTTGGTATTATACATGTAGTAGTTAAAATGGAAGCATTTGGCATGCTGTGTACTTAAAGTCGATCGTGCTGACCACGGCATCTCTACCAAAGATTTGCGAATGTTGTTTTTCAAACGGGACTGGCACTTGCTATTAAACTGGCTTACTGACTGCTGTGCGAGCTTTTAAGGTTATATGCATTCATAAGGATATGTTAATTTTGTTATCTATGCATAGGATCCATACATTTAAAGAGTTATCGTAATTAGTTTCCAAAGAAAACGTAATGTCAAATATGGACATGATTCGTGTTTATGACTATCTTTAATATACGTTTTTTTAATAACATTTTATGTGGATTTTTGATACTTATGCAATTTAACATTTTTAACAGAAAACAATATTTTTTAGACACAGAGTTGTATAATATGCAAATAATATAACATTCATATTGGAAATAAATGTGGAGGTTAATATATATTTTGCCTGTTGTCTGAATTATGTCGGAGGTCCGCTACATACAGTTTATTACAAAGCTTCTACTACGGTTTATCATGACGGTTCGACTACAGTTGAACAGTACAATATGTGTAACAGTTATGAATCTATAAACTGCTGTATGTGTCCCTTGACCTTCTTTTTGTGAATTCATTTCAGTTTCTTTTTATACTGGGTTTAACGCCGTGTCAACTAGGGCTGGGTACCGCCAGGAAAATTTTACCACGGTATACCGTGGTTTTTTACTAAATACCACGGTATATACCACGGTATACCTCTCTATAATTAAAATACACTTTTATAAGATCATTTATTAACTTTTAAAAACACACTAACCATAACTTACAGGTAATACCTATTACAACTTATTCACCATAGATTTTGTTTATGTTTTTGCTCAAATTCATTGACAATTTGATGATGTTTCGTAATCCAGGTTGAAAATAACGAACGCAGGTTAAAACGAATCAGTCCGTCTATTAATTGTGTCATGACGCCATACGTGTTGTTAATACGAGGCATTCAAGGGGGGTTTATGCTAAAACTTACTAAAATTAATCGGGGAATAAATACGGCATTACTTTGTGGAAAAATGAAAATGAATAGAACAATCGTTGAAGGAAACCCATGCATACAAAATTTGCGTTCCACTGCCTTTAGAACCCGATCTCGAAATCAAGAATTAAATTGAACTATTTTATCCATATATTCTAACTAAAATTTACAACTTATAACAGAAAATGACGACTGTCGTATATTAGTCAACGTTTCTTTCTCGCAGAATACGAGACAACTCTGCTCTGCGATTGCTACTATACATGGGAGTGCATGTATATGTATAACTTCCACAGCGTTATGCAGTGATGAAACTATTTTTAATCTACGACTCGGACAACCGTTGATTTTGCCAACCCTGACATATACAACATGTTAAACCGTAATCACGGGTTCTACTCGTTCACGGGTACTGTAATACCGGTATTTCCGAAAATACCGCGGTACCGTACCGCGAGATAAAAAACCACGGTTACCGGTTTACCGGTAATACCGCGCACCTCTAGTGTCAACACAGCTTGGATTATTTTACGACGACCAGCGCACCCAACCTATCTTTCCCGGACTCTAGTATACAACCAGTACTCGCCTACTCTTCCACAAGACCGGTTACACCCGGAACGAATCTTAAAAATTATGACTGAGCAAGTAAGCTAAAAAGGATAATGCTATGCATTTGATATTTTTTAAGGAAACAGAAACAGAGGTGCGTGTAACGCTGAATCAAGCTCGCGCATCTGGTACATATTTTGTGACTTTGGCAGAGAAGTATGACAGAGAAAGGAACGAACCATAAATGTATTTGTTCCGATGTCGGTCCTGTATTTAGCATTTTGAGTAGAAATAATGTACATAGCTTGTATCTAGAATTTACGTTTGACGGAAAACAGGCGGTCTCCTTAACTAGAGATAGAAAGGATACGATTAAATCGTCCTAACAGCCACCATTCTTCTACCTGCCAATATGTGCCTTTAATTACCTTACGTGTTTAGGCCTACCCTTCCTAACTTTATTCTGATCGTTGCCCTAAATACTGGATTGTTATTGCCTCATAAACCACGAAACTCAACTTGATTCACAAGCAGATCGTGGCCCCAATAAATGACACTTAACTTAAACGTCTATTCTAGAAGGTATTGTAAAAGTACGTACTAAAGCAATCATCCATGTACATTTGTATACTAAAATTATTCACACTAAATCGACGAAAGATTTATGTTAATCATCGGATTAATTTTCACCTTAACGTAGGTATAACTTAACGCCTACGAGTAGTCATCATTTATTAAATCTTAAAACACACCTTTCAAAAATATATTAAGATGAATTATATACTTGCAAGCATGTATTTACTTGTACAGTCTAACCACTCTTAGCGGTCACATCAAAATAAGAGCAACAACTCAGCGACAGTCACCTATCAACAACATCAATCTCTCACCAAAACCTAATCTTTCAACAACATACACTTCTCAGCCGACCCTCAAAAACAGTCATCACTCAACAACAGCCATTAATTTACAATGGCTAATTCTAAACAACAATCATCCCTCAACAAAAGTCATATTCCAACAACAATATTCATATTTCTGCAAACGCCAACTCCCATAATGTCCGATCTTAACAACAACAAACTCATAACAACAGCATTTCAACGTCAATGACTTTTTCTAAGAACAGTACCCTCTTGCACTTTCATATTACATATATACCTTTATTACCTCCAAAACCGGAGAGCAAAGAATATATACATACTACTACATTTTATAAATTGGCATAACATACAATAACATTTTTACATAATTGCAAAATGAAGAAAGTACCAGAAAGTATTGTTGAATTTTATTCAACTGTCTGCATAATGTAAATTCTTGTCAATGGTTGTTGTAGAGCAGATTCACTGTATCTGATAAAACTATTTACAATGTTCATGCGACAAGGGGTTGGGGTTGTTTGTATTCTAAATAGAAGTATGTAGACGATAATTTGATAAATGCATTTAGAATTTTTAAAGGGATTGTGTGTTTTGCTTGTAAGATAAAGCCACAAACTTTAATCTTTTCATATGTCATTTGAATACTAGAATCATGAAAACTACATATGTAATAAGATATTGTAAAATACTTCATGACTTATCTATTTAAATGTTTACCATTTAGTGATTACTCTTGAATTCAGAAAAGGACAAGGTCGAAAAGAATAAGGGACAGAGAATAACGATGGGTTGATCTCTCAACGTGACTATTTCTGCATAGGGAAGGTCAAACGGACGGGGAGAAATGAAAAATGGCATTTTTGTACAGCGCTGTCTTAGCCTGGTTCAGAAAATTCACTACAGAGTTTAGTCTCGATGCTTTAATGTGCAAATGACTAACGAACAATACTTCTAATGTTTTAAAAAACAAACATCAATTGATCATTTGGTAGGCTCGATTCTGGCAATTTGTTTAATGGGTTTCGTAATGCAGTGTAATTAATGCTCATAAAATTGTATGTTAGCACTGGCATTAGTCATCGACACATATTTAGTCGATTAAAAATTCTAATTAAAGTGCAATAGTTACAACTCACTTTCACTGAAGAAGTGTCATCAAGCGTCGCAATAGACATGTTATTTAAAGTAGAATTGTTATTTAAAGCATAAATGTTATTTAAAGTAGAAATAACAATGTTATTTAAAGCAGAAATGTTATTTAAAGCAAAATCGACCTACTAAGCGTACACGTGTTTCATACTCTGAAATTATGAAGAGGTCAAGCAAAGAAGGTCATTAACAAATCTTAGTGTCGCGTCTTGTTTTTATTACGTTTTGAGAGCGTTTCATTGAGCAAGTCCGCAATCCACCATTACGAGACAAAAATATAGAAAAAGATTAGTTATTGGTAAAAGCAGGAATTAACAGTCCATATATAAATAGAAATAATATTATTCCGCAATATAAAACGTTACAATAATACGTAAACAAATAAAGCCTGACAAATGGTTCGTAACAAAAGGAAGACTCGCCAGGCGGCCGCCATGATGGTCGACGATAAGAGCCGTCCTTGCGATTAGCTCTTTTATTGTCCGGTGTATAATAAAAATCAGTTTTTCGTAATCCGCGACTCCGATTTGACTTAAAATTAATAGAATAAATTCAATTTGTACCATTGTATGTTAGTGTATTGTATAATTCATGTAAGAATTATGTAAATTTTAAGGATATTTAGTGATAAGTACCTTTTTATCATTTCACAAAATCTTGGACCGTGAAATTATAAATCTCCTGTAACATTACAGTGATTGTGCTCAATAAATACAGATTATGGTATTTATTTAAATATTTTATAACTATATATTACATATATTATATAATCATAAAATAAGCGGCTTAATGAAATATAAACAGGTGTTTTACATACAAATCTATCTATATACTCGTATATTTCATTTTGTTCATATTTGTCCATAAACTATATTTAAGCTGCACGTTTAAGCAATTTTTGAATTAATTTTGTCATTTTATTTTAACACTGTCATAGTTGTTTGCGAATATTTTGGAAGCAGTTATGATGAGTTCTGATTTTGACAATTTAGTTCAAATCATATTTGCCTTTATTGAAAGACTAACGAGTTGAAGAAGTAACACGAAACATGAAAGCGTTGCGACTCACAACTCATCTCAGTTATGGTCGATTTGGCTCCGCGAAGAAAATAGTTCCATTTTTTTCAGGTGTCTGTTAAGAGTTTAGAAATTATTATACCTGTCATAGCAGACGATCTGTTTGAGTAACTTGTCGTATACCGCCGAAACTCTTTGCGTATTTCTGTACATAATGATTGAAATTGCCTGAAATTACAAAAGGTTTTTTTTTGGGGGGGGGGCGTGCTGATAGCCTCAAGCTTCTAAAACTCACATGAATTTATCGTAATATTGCTACATAAGCTAAACATTATAAAATATGTACTATTAAGTGTATATTACGTACGAACGTTAATATATATTTGATTAGCAAATCATGACAGTGGAAATGAAAATAACACTTACGACATAAATATGTGATTACATTACAGGTTAATGATGCAGTTATTGGTAACTTTTTACTAATAATAGGTTACATGCACAAGGTCGCAGTAAGCAGTAAATCACGATAACAAAATGACATTGTAACCTTGACCATTGGTCATCTGACCTTAAAACGGTCATCGCCTTTAGTTTTCTCCAGCACTAGCCACTTTTTGTACCAATAAAGTTCTTCTATTAAGACTAATAAGTCCGATGGTCTTTATTTAACGGAATGATTCTAATATAGAGGCATTTTTGTTAAGTTATGCATTTGGGACTTGTCTAAACAGCATGCTTTTGCATTAACCACGTTGGTCTTTATAGCGGAAATGAACAGTTCTACGAATGCTACTAGACCAATTTACTTCGTTAATAAGAAAACCCCTCCGTTAAAAAGACCATTCCGCTAAAAAGACCACACCGCCAATAATACCATTTCGCTAATAAGACCATCCCGCTAATAAGACTATTCCGTTTATCAGACAATAGCGCTAATAAGAACACTTTTTGAAAGAGCGTTTGGTGGTCAATAGAGTTAACACGTTTTCAAGATTGACTGAATTCATCGTGGCTTCATTACGTCTTATATCATTTAACACATGCCGTCTGGCTTGCTTAGTCAATAGCACGCACGTCTTCTAATCGTGGGTTCGATTCCCAGACGGGCCTTTTCGTAGACCTTAGTCATGGAATAATTTCATCGGTTATTCTCTCACATAACACTGATTATCAATCATATAGGACAGTTTTCAGACACTGGCGTCAGTATTCACCTAGTAACTATAGTTAACAGCTAAATCCAGAGATTTTAGCATTTCCAGAAACGGTGTATAGGTTGACTGACCCCATTACAAAATCCACATAATGTGTTGCTACGGCGCTAAAGCAAACCGAAGCAGACTACGCAAATATATGTTCACAGAAATGGCGAGGGCATCAACAGTGGTGTCGAATTATCCAGCAAGCATACTAACTTACCTGTGCCACGTCTTATAAAAACGCTTGTATATGGCCTATGCGATGTGTTGCTTTGGCGTAAACTCCGCCCCGCCCCCCCCCCCCAAAATAACCCAAAAGAATTGACTTTATTCAGTTGATGTGCTATTTTCTTATAATTATGATTCATTAACCATGCCTTCAAATGACACAATATCGTTATCTAATGAATAATGCATTAAGATATTAACTATACGTATACATCCATGATTGCAAAAGGTCAATATCTTCCCTTCAATTAATTAATCATTATTTTCGGACATAATAATGTACCAACATTCCCCGTGTCTAGATTGGCAAACAATGAAATCCATTGTTTTATCGAATAGTTTGAAACAAAACATGAATAAGAAAGGCAACGTTTTGCCTCTAATTTGTGACAATTATTTGTTTAATATTTTGCAACATATCAGATGCATACGTATTGTGCTTTACTAAATTACGTGGAGAAAATCTTAGTTTATAGACAAATCGGGTCACATTTATCCACGAATTAAAGATGCTAGGAGTCATCCGAGCAAAGTCCAAATCTATTTAGTGATTAGTTTATCAGCATATGATTCAAACTACGTTACTTGAATGAGCTTAAATTATAGTAAAACTAATATATATGATCGGATTTTTCATTTGTCCAAAAATTTTTTGGAGGGCACTGTAAATGCATGGGGCTCATTGTTTGAATGTTTTAGTCCGGACTATTGAAATCTTTTTTATGATAAGGAATCGTGAGATCGAAGTGGGACCTAGAAATTGAACTGAAAGGCTTGAGGTTTAAAATACAAACAAAGAGTCAATTTAAATGAGTTAAAACGCAGTTTTATGTTGCTTCCATATACATGTACTTGTTCAGCCGACTTTACATTTTTTTACGATAAACCTTGATCATTGAAATCACCTTCAGGCAGGCATTCACTCACAGTAGTCATTTACACCTGGGTGAAGTGGAACAACTGTAGGTAAGTACTTGCTCAGGGAAATAAGAAATGCCTCTTGTGGGGTTCGAACCTGGCACCATCCGACCCCTAAGCGAGAGTCCTACCATCGAGCTACTGCTAGCGACACATTGTGTGGGAGGTCAATCATTTAGATAGATTGTGTAAAAACAAAGCTTCAGGATTGTTTCTACTCACTGTTGTAAAGTACAATAAATACCCAAAGGATTTCTGGGATACATAATCACATGTAGTTCTGAAGTCAATACAGTATCAAAGTCAACGAATACATGTACGGTGCTATGAATACATTTCCCCATAACATTTATTTATACAGTAAAGTTCCGCTATTAAGAACACTTTTGTTATTTCAAAATTATGCGATTTTTGACAATTAGGCTATCAAGACCTAGATGCCTAATTGGTGAACAAAAGGGTCTCTATTATAAGACCGTTTTGCTATAAAGACCATATATTTTGTTGGTCTTAATAGTGGAACTTTACGGTATTTGTATTCAATACGTCTTTAAGATTGCAAAAAAACAAAATTTTGCTCCATTAAAAGTTTTGTGCGGATAATTTGGGGCTAACGGTAAAGACTCATAAGATCAATTGTGATTTTCGGGAAAAGTAGTAGTTTTTAAGCGCTATTGCAGATTGGACTTCTGTTCCTTACCAGAAAGCTGATGATGATGATGATGATGTTGATAATGATGATGTTGTCGTTGTTGTTGCTGTTGTTGTTGTTGATGATGATGTTGTTGTTGATGATGATGATGATGAGTTTTTGATGATGATGATGATGATGTTGTTGCTGTTGATGATGATGATGTTGATGATGTTGTTGCTGTTGTTGTTGTCGATGATGATGTTGATGTTGATGATGATGATGGTGTTGTTGTTGATGATGTTGTTGTTGTTGTTGATGATGATGTTGTTGACGATGTTGTTGTTGATGATGATGTTGTTGATGATGTTGTTGATGATGATGTTGTTGATGATAATGATGTTGTTGATGTTGTTGATGATGATGTTGTTGTTGATGATGTTGTTGATGATGATGGTGTTGATGATGACGATGATGATGTTGATGGTGTTGATGATGATGATGATGATTAGATGTCATTCAATTATTTGGCTAGAAAGAGAAATGGACGTAATCAATTTTTGTTACCACATTAGTTTTTGCTGTAGGTCACGTGACTTAAAGACCTTGTTATGAATTCAGCCTGGTAAAAATCTTGGCCATGTGCACAGACAAATATTATTTTTCCCAAGGAATGTATTTTATCGGTGTCCTCGCTCTACTATTGGTCAAGCGTTAAATGCATAATTTGCCTTAAAATCATTTTAACCAAAAGTAAGTCATATACATTATTTTTATACTTATCATAAACCCAACTTCAATAGAATACTTCGATACGAGTAAAAATATTGATCTAATTTTTACACTTTCTTTCATATTCTCAAACGGTCGAACTATTTCTTCTAAAATTGTAGGTTATTTGAATTCTGTCAGCCGTAATGTGAAGTAACTTATCCTAATTCAACAATTATTTGTCCAAATTGACAGTTTTCTAGTACCTCAATATTGAACAAAACCCACCTTGAAAAAAGTTTAAATAAATATCTATATAGCCGGTCACTTACAATGTATATTCAAGTTTTAATAAGCAAATACCGAGTATAAATTTTCATTTTAATGCACCAGTAGAAAATTTCATTTAAACAGATCTTGGGTATCGATACGCTAGTATGTTAAACTATCAAAAAATCGACTTCAGTATATATATAGGTTTTATTTTTACTTATATATGTATAGAAGTGTAGGAAAGGCCTTTTTTCATTTTATTTTAAACAGTTGAATTTAAAAACAGTTTTGCACAAACACGTTGAGCAAGTTTGCAAATCAAATACTTACGTCCTGGCCCTCTTAGCCAATCAGAGACGAGCTGGTGATACGCTAGCCTGAACAGTAGGCGCTACAATAACCTTATAAGTAAAGTAGAAGACGCGATTTACCGTCTGCTTTCTTTACTTGCGGAGAGTTTGTGACGATTGGGTGCTGCGTATTGATCGCTATATCGTGAGAGTTGCTATTTTCACTTGTTTGCAAGAAATTCTTGTAGTAATATTCCATTTTAGGATATTCTATAAATTTGGATTTTTCGTTTGATATAAATCCCAAGGTATTTTAATTTTTATACTATTTCTTGCTAGATTTCACTATTATACATTTTTAGCAAACTTTGCTCGAATAATTTATACATTTTATTTTAGATAATTATGCAAATGTAGTCAGAAAATAATTAAACAAAGTATTTTTAATTTACCCCTGGCCAGCCACAATGTTAATGGCATTGATAACATAAAGCTATCGCACACAGGTTAAATCTAGCATTATACAAATGAAATAAAAATGGACTAAATTTTTATAATATTATAGATAGATAGATTCTTCATTCAGGAAATATTATACCTGACGACCAAAAATTTGCTTCTTATGTGTTACATTATATTTTTATCTTAAAATACACATTCATTGCATAAAATTACCATTTTTACAGGATCTAGTTTTTTTTGACAAAAAGTATATATCTAACATGATACTTAAGCGTCAAATTGTATATATTTTATAACTTCTGCATATTTTAAAGTTTAATTTAAAGACATTTTCGAATGAAATATGAACTGTCAACACATAACCCCCTTGTATTAAGACATATTAGATATTCAATACACAAAAAACATAACAAAGGCAGCTTTCATTATTAATATTATTTATGCATAATGATTGTCATTGCTTTTGATATAAGTATGGTCTATTCACTTACCTTCCAACCTATACACGTATATCTTTAATGAAATTATGAATGTGTAGCTACTTTATATTTAATAAACTCTTGTAAAGGTTTTTATGAAAAGCTGACTTATGCAGTTTTTTGTTGGTAAAGTTTATTGTGCGGCTCATTGTATAAGAAAGTTAAAATCAATAACTTGTATAGATTGTGTCTCGAATGTCAGGTTTTATTAACGATTACAGTCAAATCTTACAATTAATGACACTTAATTGTATTCTCGTACACTTGTACGGTTTTTTGCTTTTATTTAGTGTACCAAAATTTGTTTTAAAAACGTCTCGTATTTCCGTACACTTGTATGGGTAATTGGTTTTTTATTTACGAAAATAGATTATCAAACCGTCACGTATTCCCGTACACTAAAATGGTACTTTTTACGATCTGGTGCACAGCATAAGTTCAAAGGCGTCTCGTATTTTCGTACACTACGTTATGTAACTTATTCTAACTGGTGAACGGTATTAGAATCAAAGGACAGTTAGTACTCTCGTACACTAAAATGGACATTTTGTTACTACCTTATGTTAGCCTCGTTGTTTTGTACACTAGATTAAATATATTTACCAAATGGTGTACGGGAATGGTCATTTCAGACAGTTTGAACTCTGGTACAATGAAATTGGCTATTGAAGCTGTATCGTACAATAAATGTTGTTAGAACGCCTCGTAGTCTTGCACACTAAATTTTTGTAACTCATACTAAATGGTGTATGAGAGTGTCTATGAAAGACAGTTTGCACTATCGCACACTAAAAATGATTAAAACCTATCGTAGTTTCGTACACTTCATTTTGTAACTCATAATACATGTAAATGGTGTACGGGAATGGTCGTGTGCAACAACTCGTACTCTCGTACCCTAGAGTTGGTTTTTAATGCTAACTAGTGTAAGAGGATAAATATTTCAAGGTTTTAAATGTATATGGCATTGGTTTCCACAGCCAATTGTATTTTGCAACAGTTTGCACCAAAACCTATTTTACAATTAGTCTTTGAATAATGAAATCTCTTCCATGTATGTATACAAGTCACTCATACAATATGAAAATAATAGATTTCTGTCAAAATGATGTATTTAATGCCACAATTGTTTGTAACTAAAAGTTTGTAACGAAAATTGCACCTCTATAATGGACATTGATAATGCAGAGTTCGTGTGTATAGTTCTACAGACGTGTTTCAGGCCATGATCATTTATTAAAAAGCTAGACGGAAATTGCTTTAAACACGTTAGACAGTACTTATCGATATATACTGATGAAATAATTCATTTCGGTTGTTATCTGAAAAGTCTACGATAAGGAATACATCAATATGGTGTCTATTTGTTAGGGTAAGGGTTTAATTCCAAAACACTGAATAATACAGTACCCTCCTAAAGGTTATCAAGAGTAGTACAGCGGCGTCCAAAAGTTCTTGACCAAATGCAATTTTGAGAAAAAAAAACAACAACAAACTGATAATGCATTCCACAAGACCTAAGTAATGTTGGTACAATTAAAGCTCATTTATGTAGCAAGGTTTGAATTATACATTGATAAACTAATTAAAACTGCGTTCGTAAAGTGTTCGGATGACTCTGCTTTTTTCATGAATAATTGTGTAATTTTAGAATTTGCTTGGATGACTCTTGCTATTATCATGGGTAAATGTAATACAGCTTATCCCCAGAACTAGCTTTAATCCAAAGACCATTTGGAGGACCCTGTAGTTAACCACAATCGCCAGTGATTGTTAAAAGTTACAGGCAACCAGACACTATCGCACAAAAAAGTTTATTAAGCGGGTACACAAACGTCTGTCTCCGGTTTAAGATATTTTGATACGTGATATGCTAATCACAGCAAGATTATTTTTTCACAACCGCATTAAGACATGTTTTTTTAACTGACGTAGCCTGTACTGAAACTTATATTTGTTTAATACCTGTGTAAATAGGAAAATGTTATAAATCTAACGTCGACAAAGATAAATGCATAACATATGTAAAATTACCATGTATACTAGGACGAAAAAGAAACGCCGGGTACATAAAATATGCAACACATGTCCGGCCGTGTTTCGCAAAACAAGAAGGGTCATCGTTAAAAGGGGGTATTTTTTCACATAATCAGCATCGGAAATCGATTGAAACTTCAACAGCTGGTTCCATACAGATGACATTTCATACAAAAATAAATATAATAATCCAATAATACAATTTATCCCTTAAAACAATCATTATAGGTTACCCGGCGTTTCTTTTTCGTCCTAGTATATATACATTTTGTACATATTTGTACAGTCGGCATTATGTTCACTGTTTCCATATACGAAAATATCTGAAAACAAAGTTTTCACTTGGTGTATGCGAGTTGACAAATTTCAATGGCTATTAAGGAACTAAGACATTAAGACTGGACCACGTAATGTTTATGAAAAAAGACACTGTGGACTAGTTTACCATGAACTCGTGAACTACTTTTAATTCACTGAAAACAGTCATGGCTTAATGCGTCTAATACGATTGATAGGCCTTATAAGTTCAGCGGAACTCTTTAGTCTTAGAACGCACTGATAGAACTCCGAGGTGTTTCGATTCTGCTCCCACATTTAACAATACTCCTTGCAGTGGTGATTTCCCTTTACTAAATGTATAACAACGCGTGACTTAACCGTTGTGAGGAATTTGCAATCAAACAGTCTTTGGTCCAAAGGCATCCGAATGACATCAAATGCTTTCATTATCGTTGTCCAGTACCACTTTTTTACAACACTTAAGATTTAGGAGGGGGCGTGGCCCAGCGGATACGACGTCGGACTGGTAATCATTGGATAGCCATCTCCGCATTGGTTCAAATCCCACAATTAACTACCCTGTTGTTTTCTACAGCTAGAAACATTATCCTACTAGTTCAGTACTGGGGAACCAGGAAGCCGACTTGAAAGTGATAAATATAAGGTGTCAGAACTTGTTTCACAATCGAGCTAAAATATTTAAGCATAACAAAACGTAGGCCTTATGTTTACATACACCTATTCACGTACATAGAACAGAGTGCGTTTCTTTAAACATTGAGCTTATAAACGAACAAACATAGTCCATATCCTTATTAGGGTTTGAATAAGTTGTTTTGCACAATGATGTCTTTTAACAAATTTTATAATAAGCAACTCTGAAAATTTCCAATTTTGAAACAATATAATGACTGAGCAACCGTATTTTAATAGGTAAACAAACATGCATGACCCCAAAATTGAACTGGACCACTATGCCTATCTGTCACAGCTATGTTTTGTTAAATTTTATTCAACTGTCATAAACGCATTCATTAACCCCGCTGATTTAAATCGATACTCAGTACAGAAGTACTATTGTGTGTATTTAAACCAGTGGGGCTAATATACGCGCCACTCAAAATGGAATAAAACTTAGCACTGCATAGTTGATTAGTAGTATAATTCGTCCAAATTGACCTTTGATAGATAAATACATCACAAGCATCGATATGCTTCTACATGTACGTCAAACTGAGTTAGTATATGCAATATACTGAAATATTTAAGCTCATTTAGCTCTTAAGTCAATTCTCAAAAGTTTAACTAACATAGCATTTTAAAAATGGTGTTTTCCCTACTTTATTTTCAGGTTAAGAAAGCAAAATGTCCTCCACACAGTCAACTACAACCCTGACGAGGAAACGTCAATCATTCAACCCATCTAATGTTGTCATCCAGTCAACCCCAGTTGGTACCAGGTCTTCCATGCCAGGCTTTTCCGTATCCAGGAAGTCCAATGTTGTCTCCTCCAGCAGAGGATATGGAGGTGGGCCCGGTATGAATCGTCCCCAAGGAGAAGCTCAAAGACTGAGCAGATCTACTGTGGACTCATTGGCATCAACACGTGGCAAAGAAAAGAAAGATTTGAATGAATTGAACACCAAATTGGCTGGATATCTAGAAAACACAAGATTCTTGGAAGCAACTGTTAAAGCACTCACTGAAGAGATTGAAAGATTGAAGAAGTCGAAAGGTTTTAATCAAGAACGTATCCGAGAAGAGTACAAAGATGAACTACAAGCCGCTTATGACGCTTTAGCTGAATTGAAAAAAGAACTAGCCGCTAAACAAGCAAATATTCTTAGTCTACAAGATAAACTAGACTCCAAGGATGAAGAGTGAGTGTTTCGTTTTTTATAACTTTTGGCCAGTGAGTTTTCTAAGCAAACCTAAGCTAGCTAGCGCTTCGTCCCCTATTGTCAGCAACCATGCACGGTACTTTCTTCCGTTACACATTATACAATGTACGTACTGTGGGCAATTTGACTGGCGAAATCTCGTTTTCATGAATATGCATGATGCAGGGGAGACAAATCTTCCGATGACATCGCATGTTGCAATTAAAAACTAAAAAGTGGTTATCTTGGGCAACCGGACACCCACTTATTTCGTAGACTGCATGTATATTGTATAATTATTATCCATTGGTCTTCGTAAAACTTGTCTTAATAATGTTTTCAATTCAATTGTATCGAGTAAATTGAATGCCTTAAGTGATTATTGTCATATTTTCAATGTGTATTAATACTCTTTAAAGACTACATGTATATGGGTATTCAATGTATAGTTTTTCAGATTAAATTTCAATGAAATTTCTTAATATACATTATATCCACCACGCATGTGGCGACATGTTCCTCTAATAAGTGCTTCTAATACTTTAAACCGCTGAAAACGCAATTTACGACATTCAAGCCGATACCACTAAGAGATTGTTTGTATAGGTTAAGTTCAAGTATTATTATAAAGAAGTACGCCAAGCTTTGAAACCCACCACCATAAACTGTTATTGTCACAAATCATTTTTATTACTAATAAACATATACTGACTCGTACGTACAGTGAAATCTCGGCTGATTGACACCTTTAGGCATACCGCCGATTTACATATCGAGGGTTGCCTGCAAGACAGTAGTAAGTACATTGCTTTAATGAACGAGTACTACAACCTTGCAGGCAACCCTCGATATGGTCACATAGCAGGTAGCTGATTCTTACAAGTTTAAAATACAGCAAAGGGTCACTACTATGACCATCCAAATCGATGTTGTTAATGGCAGAACGGCTTAACATAGGAAAAGGGAGTTCGTGTTCATTTAAGCATTTGAGATTCAAATCCTCCAAAATCGAAAGCTTTTCAGGGAGCGAAGATGGTCTTCGTAGCGGAACTTTACTGTAGAACGGTTTTTCTAAGGGAGAAGGTCGGATTGACCACTTATAGCAGCAGACATCGGATAGCACAGTCTAGTCTGCAGGCACTGTCTTGAACGTCTTTACATTTAGAACAACGGTGGTGGCTTCCACCATTAGGTTCCACGTACTGATACCGGTGAGAAATACTCATTGGATAAATTGTGCAAAGTCATGAAAAATGGGATTATACGCTAGCCTCAATGATGTTCTTTACTCGAGGTTTGACTGTACGTTGCCTATGTGTTGTATGAATGAGTGTCTATATTTAGAACACAGCAGACTTTTCGATTTTCTGGAATAAAGTACAAGGTCTCATTCATGTTTATTGATTGGACATAACAAAGCACAGACATACATTATGTCATGGAATTGTCCAGTGAGTCATTGTAAAACACAACAGTCCTAGAAACCATTCCTTGCTTGCGTTAATGAAATAACTAAGTCAACATTACCATGCATAATCTCATGCGAGTGAGTGGGGGGATGGCGCAACCAAATGTGTTTAGATGGCGCCGCGCTAAAATCTTTTCTTTTGGATTCTGACTCTATAAGCTAGGATTTTCGAGTCTAATTTGAATGCGTTTTGACTATTCCAAGAAGGTCTGGATGCTGATATCAATACTAAACCAAATGTGACTTTGAATGGTTTAAAGTAAATGGGAGGGGCTTAATTGTTTGTTGTTGTCTATTGGTTGGAAAAACCGGTACCCGTTTAAGTTATGTCTCATTATTTGATTACTTGAATAAAAAAACACATAACTATGAGCGCTAAGTTTTTTAAATTTCTTTTTCACTTTATGGTGACACGTCATGCAAAGCTCACATATTTTGTGGTTAAGCATACATGCAGTTTATTTAATCTTAAAACCTGTTTCGTTTCGTTCCAATGAACACCACTCTAAAATAAATCTTTCCTAAATTTGCAATAATAAATTCAAAAGTGTTAAAACATTGAAATATATTT
Organism: Mactra quadrangularis; assembly: GCA_025267735.1. Taxonomy (NCBI): domain Eukaryota; kingdom Metazoa; phylum Mollusca; class Bivalvia; order Venerida; family Mactridae; genus Mactra; species Mactra quadrangularis. Next base: position 7,082,345 of record CM046311.1, on the reverse strand, counting down.
GCTGAACACTGGGAAAGTATATTCATTTAGATAAGCAAAAAACAAAAATTAACCAAGCGTAGAACATGCAATATAAAACCGACGGCCATAAAAGGAATGGTTACGTGAGGTTTACCACCATTTTAAACATTATTGAAACGCTTCAGTAATGTTTTATTGATACTTTTCACCTTGACTCTCCCATTTTGCATTTAAAATCTTATCTCCGCCATATTGATGACGTCATGGTCACGTGACATTTAATCAGAAACCGGTTTTAACACCGATAAAATGTTTACACTGCATGTAAGCTAATCAATTATGTATTTTACGTAAATTTATATTCATCACGCTCCCACGGTGTCTTAACTTATCTAGCGTCAAGTTAAATAGATAGATGCGCTAGCTGTTACTTAATTTTGTTGCGTTGTCAACTGGAAATAAATCTATCACGCTCAGCAGTCATGTAATCTATCAGCTCTGTTTTATATCATTGACATCATTTGATGACATACCAATCGGTTATCCTCGGTCAAGTCCGGAAAATCTCGACAGTCACTGACTTTTTTTTTTATTGGAAATACACTGTCAATTCCGGAAACACCCGACCATGATGCGCACTGACTTGCCGATCGCATATTATCGGCTAATTCCGCAAACACTCGACCCGGATGCGCACTGACTTACCCGTCGGATAACCTCGCCATTTCCACAAACACCCGGCCTTGATGCGCAGTGACATATCATTCGGAATCCTCGATCATTTTCGCAAACAATCGACCGGGTTGTGAACCTACTTATATCCTTGATCATTTTCGCTTACATTCGGTCGGGATTCGCACTAACTTATCAATCGCTTATCAATGGCTTATTCCGCAAACACCCGGTCGTGATGCGCGCTGACTTGCTAATCGGATGTCCTCGGTCAACTCCTCTTACTTCCGGCGTTCTGCGCTCTGACTAACGCATCTGAAGCACTCGGACATTTCCGTGAGAAGTCGTTATAAGCCGAAAACTAAGTATACATATTGACAGGCTATTGTTTTACAAAATTTCGGCATAATTCGATAGTTTCCGGTAGGAGCTAGATCACACTTGCTACAGAAGTCAATATTTCAAGGTGTTAAGTATAACATCAAACTTTTCTGATGAAAATACTCGCCTATCAGAATATTTATGTGATTTGTTAAGTATTTTAATGTATAAAATATTGATCGCTTTTCTTACCGCAATGGTTGTTTATCATTGCAAGTGCTTGAGGCTAAATCATACATGTTGGTGATAAGATTGCTTTTGATCTTACGTTTCTTTCATGTACAAGTTTGTATGCTCATCATCGATCGTTGCTGTATTGATTTTAGTAAGTAATTAAGTACATTGTCTATATGAAGTTCAGACAAAGTATAAAGTTGGTTCAACGTAGGTTAGGTCAGTGACCTTTGACATATTTCAGGAAGTGAACAGTGTTTTCCATTTGACGTCTAAAGGCCATTTTGCTTGACGGAGTTGTCTACCTAGGTGAAACACAGTACTAAGTTGTCTGTTCTTGAATTAAAATAAAACGAGTTGTCGTTCTTGGCCTTTGAAACCACCTTTCCCATTTTGAATTGCACCATCCTTTGGTTAGTCAGTGCGCATGACAACCGGGCATTAGTAGAACTGATATAGGAATTTTCGATTAATAAGTAAATGCGTATCAAGGCCGGATGTTTGCGTAAACTAGTTCAGTGAAGACGAAAAAAGTTTCTCTCGGCTACAACTAGTTTTGAATGGTTTTAAATCCTGAACCCTGCTCTAAGTCTCAATGTAAATCACGTTCATTTTGAAACAAATATTTACCTGTGGCCAGTATTATCAAGCGTTTTACGACCGATTTCAGTCGTAAATCCTTCTAAATTGTACAGTATCGTAAGATTTTTGATAATATGCTGCCTGATCTTACATGTTAGTCAAAGAAAACCTACAATATTGATGTTAGTCGGATCGTGACTTTGGTTTTACCTGCATATTTTTTATGATGCCATTTTCCAGTGTCCGTTTAGCAGTCGAAATAAGCCGGCGTTATTTGAAAGTGCCGGTGTAACTTTATATAAAGCGAAATAGAAGTCCGAAACATGTGTTTATATCTAGCTCAATAAAACTTTGTTATGATTTGGCCATAAACTTTATGATAAAAAGCGTCGCACAGTATTTTATTAGTAAGCGTCGTTTTTTAATAAAATCTTACTGAAGTATAATATATTAGATATAACGATTTTTTATAAACAAATTTCTGAATGGATTTAAAATACTTCAATAAATCTGTGAAGGAATGTAAGTTCTATACAAAACATACTAAGATCGTATATCAGTGAAACGTAAGGATATTTGAAACTGCGAACCTATACTTAACTAAATCTACAGTAAAACATCGATTATATGACCAGTAATATGTTTATTGAAACTTTGCTGTCTTCTTCTTTTTTTTATCCCAGTATTGTGCAGATTTCCCTCTTTGGCATCATCGCACAATTTTATTTACATAGGTTAATGAAAGGAGCGCAAAAGTATTTGGAAGAGCTTATCAAAATTATGCCTTTACTCAGTGAATTTCTCTTTTTTATTGCATAAATTGCATAAAACTCGTAAATTTGTAAATTCACGAAATTACAAGTAGTCATTTTAAGGATACCATACACAAATAAATAGAACCAACGATTATCAAGTTTACCTATTGTTCCTTAATTGATTTATTATCAAAGTGTCCTAACTAATGAGTGTGTCTTTATTTTCGAGGAAGGTCCATGTTATTGATATTGTCCGTATCATAAAGTGTGTCCTTAGTATTAAGAGTGGCTTTATTTTGGAGATTGACCTTACTATCGAGTGTCCTAATTATAGATATTGTCCTAATTTTTGAGAGCGTCTTAATTTCTAGAAATTCTAAATTATCGAGTGTCCTAATTATCGAGTGTGTCCTAATTATCGAGAGTTTCTTAATTTCCGAGATTGGCCTTATCATCGAGTGTCCTTATAATCGAGACTGTCATAGTTATCGTGATTGACCTAATTTTCGAAAGCGTCCTAATTATCAATGTGTCCTAAGTGTTGACCGAATGATCGAAAGTGTCATAATTATAGAGTAACATAATTATAAAAATATCCTAATCATAAAGTGTGTCCTGATAGTTGATAGTCCTAAATATCGAGATTTAACTGTATTTTCATTATAAATATGATATACAATCATTTCATATAGTACAGTTCAGTAACTAGATAATACCTGAGTGTATTATTGTTATTTGTTAATGAAATAGGCGTTAGTTCATTGAATGAATAGAGTATTTGTTAGTTTCACAATCGACATTTTGTATTTGTCCTTTAGAACGCCGTACCTTGACTTAACGTTTCTTATTGTGTCAAAATAAACCTTTCACTGTTTGAAGGTCAGACACGTAAAAACATCTGGACGAAAGAAAATAACATCGAACCTCATATTATGTAAACTGATCTACTGAAAGTATTTGGCAAAGCTTATCAAGATGACCTGAGACAAATAAAAAAGCCAATTAATTAGCTTTTGCATATAATAAATCGGTTATAAATAGTGGTAATTACCAAAGCGTGTATTATATATGAATTGATCCCAGGTCAATTTGTAACAACTATTATTGAAGTTGAGCTCAAACATAAAAATACAATGTACTTTAGTACATGTAATAACATTCTATGTTTACCAAACCTGTACGTACATTTAGAAATAACCTATATTATATTTTGAAAACAACCTTTGGACAAAGTGAAGCATATTTTCAATGACATGAATAGACCTGTTATATGTTTTCTAAAATATATTAACATATACATGTATCCACGGAAGAGTGGTTTATATACACCTGTGCAGATATGTATGTTTTTGACGAACATTTTACGATCAAAAACACATGTTTTACTTAGACAAACTTTCATGACCTGCAAACATGTCTAATACAGCTTTAATTTCTTCATATAGCATAAGCTTACTTCACATAATGATATAACAATGGACCTGTAGGCCTATAACAAAGATATCCATTGAATAAAGATACTGACTCCGATTTTTGTTATTTTTATCAAATTTAAGATTACCTGTTGAGTTGTCCACGGATTGAGTTGTACCGAACCTGTTTTACAAACAGCCACAGAGATTACATTTCTTGAACGAATACGGCAAACCTGTCGAATGCCGAAATTACAGTGACTTCCCCTGATTACAAATGTCAGGGTCGTATCGCGATATATCATGCTGGGCCACGATACGTGTCGTGACCCGACGTATCGATATTGTATCGATATATCGCCATATGTCGTTTGCTAATGAGGTCGGTTTTTATGTATCCATTAATAGCCATTTACAATGTTTTTTTTCAATACCAGTACACTGTAAATAGGTTTACCGAGTGTCGTGATATGTTCTTTAAAACGTGTTGCTATGGTGTTACACCAAACCAAACAACTATATTACTTTCATTGTATTTTTCAGATTGGACGATGCCAAGAGACAAAGAGATCAATTCAAAGTTGAACTTGCTAAAGCCTCAAACATCATGGGAGAGCTGGAAGGTGAACTAGCTGCCCATAGGAAAAATGTTGAAAATCTAGAAAGAGAAAAGGCAACACTCAATGAAGATGTAGAAAGATTAAAGAGAGACAATGACAGAATCAGACTTGTAAGCTTGTTTGTTTGTTACTAAACCTTTGTTGGCATCGACGCTACATTGAGTTCTAGACTCCCTTCCTCAATAAGCAGTTTAGAACTGCTTACATTTCTCATAATAATGCCTATATGATATCAAGCTATCATACACGTCTGTGAGCGGTTACCGTTTGTAAACAGTTCTTCTTTGAAGATGTTTTTTTCTTTGTAGGCAGTTATTCTTTGTAGGCAGTAATTCTTTATTAGCTATTGGTATTTATGTATAATTGTTCTTTAAAGACAGTTGTTTTTTTAACCATTTGTTCTATTTAGATAGATGTCCAGAATCATGGCGTTAAGCCTCATCTGCATACATCTGTTTAATGAATGATTACATTGTACCTTGTCGTTTCAAATATTCATGGGTTTGTTCACATTTGCAATGGAAGGGAGATAACTACGGTTTAAACTAGTTGTACTGCCTGGAGTTATCGTTCGTTGTTGAAAATAATATTTAAAAAAAAAAACCCTTTTATTTTCTGCTTAACTTCTGTTATTGTATCGATACATTACAACTTTATTATGCTAAAGGTAATTCAATACATGTATACATGTATGTTCCTATTGTTCAACAATTATAAATGTACATGTATTTAGTAAAACTGATATCGGGTTTTTAAAGGATTACTAACTCGATACAATTTTATTTTTTCAGGATTGTGAAGCCGCCAGACGCGCACAGATCAACGCTTGTGATGAATTACAGGCCCTACAAGCCGAATTCGAATTTGTCACTGAAACAGACAAAATGGTAGGTACTGTTAGTAAACATTTTGTGTTAAAGGAATTTGGAATCTCGTGCCCGAGGGGGTGCGGGTTCGAATCCCACCCGGGGAGATTATACCCTTCAATGACAATTTGACAATAATGTCGATTTTTCTCCATTGATTAGATAATATGGAGAAGTTTCCGGCCTTGTGGAAGGGTAGGTGAGTACTGGTTACAGACAATGGTCCAGGACAGCTAGGTTAGGTGCGCTGGACGCCGTAAAATGACCTAATTTGTGTTGACACGGCGTTAACTCCAATAAATAAATAAAGTTAAAGGAATAGCCATAATCTGCAATGGACAGAGCCGAACATGTCCGAATGCATTTAATTTGTAAGGAATAGAGCCGAAGCGTAACCAAAAGTAAAATTTTGATAAGAAGGACTTTTTTATATTATAAAAATGAAAAAATAACCTTCCAAAAAAGTACACTCGTAATGTGGGAGTCGAAATCTTTAACTTATTGTTTCAATGTTTCACTTCTTCAGGAAAATGACGAACTCCGTGCTCTTATTGAAGAACTAAGAAATGTTGCACCTAAGATCCAAGACAAGTGGAAGTCCGATTTCAAGGAAATGATCAAGGTCATCCAAGACGACTACAATGAGAGAATCGCCATCATGACTGAAGATTGCAGACGAAAATACGAGGATGAAGTAAGATCTTTTTATACATTTCATATCACGTGGTTCGATGACGTATAGAGCTATAGGCTCTATTGTAGGGGTAATGATAAAGACTTTACCAACTTGAAAAATTATGAGATTTTTAATCGTAGAAATATTACAGTTACCTTCGTGAACATTGTTATCCCTGAACCAAATCTAGTACTGAGTTAAAATGCCAAAGGAAACGGATTATGAGTTGGTATGTTCTTTATAATGGTCGGTTTTTATTCCCAAATGGCTGACGTGTGTTGATTTGGTACGGTACCGACTGGACATAATGAACGTAAAGTTACATTTATACACGAGTTCACTCTATTCAAGTTTTACATAGTTTAATTTTTGTTCAGCCTTTTATGAAGAGTCAGGACTAAATTTATTATCAGGGTTCGACATTGACAGTTGTATGATTGCCTGTGACGACCTAACTTGGGCTTTGGGGTTGAAGTTTTCGCCACAAGTTGTGACATAGGGCAATCGAAATATATGTTAAGCCCTCCAAATTTAGTTTAACTTCAATTTTGTTCAGGAAAGAAAAATTTGGCAAATAAAGTATGATTTATATAGGGGAGTATTGTTCGTCTTACCAGGCAACCTAGTTTAAAGTTATTGTCGAACTCTGGAATATCTTTAAAAGAATTTGCTTAAGTTTAAAATTCAAACAATAAAGCTTCGTATGTTCATAAGCTTTGATACTTGAAGAGAAATTTGAATACTGTTTAATACATGTAATATTACTTACTATAACTGCATTTTTATACCGATGAAGTTTGCGTATAATCGTCATTGTTTGTATTGTATATGCACTTTTGTTTGTATGCCATGCTAACCATGTGACCATTTCAGTTAATAGCCATACAAAATAACACTCGTCGCGACAATACAGATGGAAACATCATAAAGAACGAGAACAAAACATTGAAAAGTCAGATACCCAACTTGAAGGACAAAATCAATAAGCTGGAAGACGACGTAAGTGATATTAAAGTCTTTAATGAACCTTTGATTGACCATGTTTCATGAATTAACCCTTATTCTTTACAGCTTATGATGTGGAAGAACTCCGTACCTAGAGATCAAACAGACCACGTGTCTAAAACAGAAAATAAAACTTTGAAATCATCTCTCAGCCAAAGCAAAACTAAAATGGCTGAATTGGAACGGGAGGTATTACAAAAAAGACACATTGCATGCCCATAGAACATACATATATACTTATATAAACTGTATACTCTCAATGTATTTCTGACTTTTTTTCTTACATTGCCTAATGTATATACTCATAATTCATACTAAGTTTTTTGACCTGTCAAAAAAACATAATTCTGTTCATTCGCGATCGCTCGAAGTGGTAGAAAATTTGCTTAAAGAACTTCGACTGTTCACGTCTTCGAACAATCGTATATAATTTTATATTGGATTGGAATAAGAAATTTTATCCGAACTTAAGCGAGCCTTCGAGTGATCAGGCAATTTCAATAAGCGTTGTTCGAGCTATCACTCATGAGCTGAAGGTAACAACATGTACAGCATGCGAGGTTTCCTTTAAAAGTTCAGCAATTCTGTCTTGAACAGTTACCTTTGGCTAGCTAGCATACATATTACATTATGACCGTGCTTTGACAGGTTAAAAACTTAGTAAATGCCTAAAAATAAAATTTACAGTTTTCAGCTTTAGAATGTTCAAGAAAAATGCTTATACTCCCAACATAGTTTTTTCAGTCTAACATTTTTGCATATTCTTAACTCCCCCTGCACATTTATTGGCTATTTAGATTTTGACATATTATTGTACTTTTAATGTATGATGAGCAGACATGTTCTGATAATATAAAATGCAACAACGTGTCCACAGTGAAGGTTTACTCCAGTCTGAAATGAACTGGTTAACAAAACCAGTCAGAGAAACATCAAGTATCATTTCAATTGTCAAGAGTTTCTTGCATGGACTATAGGCATCTTCAGACCTTTTGATGTTGCATCCATTTTCTGTTACTTTTCTCTATATGTTCTATGTTTGGCATAAATAGTTCATTGGTTCAATGTATAGTTCATGTTTGGCATACATAGTTCATGCCAAACTCCCCGCAGCGGTTATTTCCCTTTATTAAATCAATAACCACTGCCACTACAAGTAAATTCGTCCATCAGAGAGTCGAATATTTTTTTTCATCTTTTCTGTTACATTTCAATATTTTCTACAAATTTAACCTTCTTGTTGTAAAATAGTTTTAATTAATATTTTGTAAACATATCAAGGCATGACGTGTTATAAGCACTGTGAGACGTATGGGCATTCTATAAATAGATAGTATTACTAGCGTCACGTGATTTACGTGGTGGCAGTGGTTAAAGTAGCAAAGCGTGACGTTAGCACTGTGAGGAGTTTGAGTTCATGCGTTCCATTTACTAGTATAGAAGTGGCATTTGTTATAGATGTTAATTGATCACCAGTGTATATGTTAGTGTTGGCTGACACATTAGTCGCAGAAATGTTTTCATTTTTTTCTGCTTCTTTTGCAACAAGAGATGTGTTGCTTTGATCTGGACAATGGCTTTCTTGTTGTTGCTTTTGGAGAACGCATACTTGTACATGTATAGTCTAAGGATATTGCATGCATGACATTATATATAAGATAATTTATAACGTTATATAGATCGTTTTATCTCAACTATCAAAACATGAATAATTTCTCGGTGACTTCGTGTTTTTTGTCTAACACTCTTGGTGTTGTGATAGTGTGAATTCAATCATCGTGAAATTATTCAAACTTTGACAGTTGAGAAAAAATGAACTATATTTATTATTATTACAGGCATTGTAATTTTTAACTTTCAGAAAATCTTTACTTAGTGTGATGCAATCAAACCGTTTTTGCTTTAAACATTAAGAGAAATTACAATAAAAACATTTGCTTTTTTCTAGCCGACTATTGTTAAACAATTACACAAAGCAGCTTGAATAAATTTTAATAATTAGTATTATAACTTAAAAATATATTGTAGAATTATAGAAAAATGCATAGAATTAGACCACTTTTGCTTTTTAATCTTCACATATTTTTATATTGAAATTACTTTTTTAAAACTAATCAAGAAATGATTATTATTAAAAATGTTTGATTTTGCAAAAATGCTTTCGCTTTAAAACAAATGCTTGCTTACATTTCGATGTTTTACTAAATAGACCGTTGTGTTAGATTTATTTTTGAACTTCTTTTAACAAAACGATTTTTTGAAAGTTTGAATAAATATAAATTTACAAGAACAATGTCATTTCAATTTCTATAATTAGAAATTTTATTTTTTCATTTGTTTTTTAAATTTTGTTGCATTATTTTGTGTAACCAATATTGTTAAGTTAAATTTGTTTTCACATTGGCGATCCATTTAAATGGGAAGATAATAATTGATGTGTATCAATTCCCATTATAAAGCAACACGTATTTAGCAATAAGTTACTCCGTTTAAACGGCGGAGATAAATCATTGCAATAAAGCATTCCATGGAAGCATTTCATTTAAACGGGTGTGGAGGCTAATTCGTGACAATGAATCACTTCGTTTAAACAGGGGACACTATTATGATATAAGGCATTCTGTTTTAAATGGGAAGATTAAGTCTTAGCCTCGAGGCATTCAATTTAAATTGAGGGGATAATCCATGACAGTAAATCACTTCGTTTAAATGGGAAGCTAATGCATAGCATTCAAGCATTCCATTTAAAAATGAGAACTTATTCGTGGTAAAGAAGTTACATCATCTAAAATGGGAGGTCACTATTGGTAATAAATTACTCTATTTAAGATGGAATGCTTATGCTAGTTAAATTGTGAAAGAGGCGTATACTTATATATGGAAATATGTCATGTTTTCTTACATAAAATGTTATGTTTATTTATCAGAATGCTCGTTTGTTGAGAGAACTTGCTGAATTACAAAGGAAATACGATGAAGAATGCGAGGATTGTGAGAAGGAGAAGGAAGCACTTAGGGCTGAAATTGAAGGAATCAGCGAAGATCTTGGTGAAGTTATGGATGCAATGAATCAAATCAAGGACGAAAAACTTAGTCTTGAACTTGAAATTTCTTGCTACAGAAAACTTTTGGAAGGAGAGGAAAGCAAGTAAGTGCAAATGAAAATGCAAATAATCGTGAATTTTTAATTAACCTTTAATACTTTTTATTGAGAACTGTTTTCACTAATTTTATATTGTCTTTATACACTGGGATAAATAATTGACTTTATCATATTTGCTAAGGGTTCTGATAAACGTATTGCAAACATTTACTTAGGCCGTACCAAATCTATTTTATGTCTAGCGGACGCTGAATGGTAGGTTTTCGACCTTTTATACATACATTTAAGAAACCATAATTAATACAAAAACTTGATGCAGTAGCATAATTGGAAAGGTAATGGTGCTCTTACATAAGTGTTGAAACGACATGCACCCTTTATTATTGAAATATGCCACGAAAATATAATTCTAGATGCTGCAAAAATTTCTGTAAAATATGGTGTTAAAATGGTTGTTTCGCGAAATAACCCGACAAGTGTTTACTTAATTCGATCGTTTTTATATGTTTTTTTTTTAATTTTGACTAAGTTAAAACAATTATTATCTCCCTTGTTTAGACCTCCTTTAGATCTAGGGTAAGTAACTCCACGTCTCACACTATTGTCATCATTTTAAAAACAACAACGACAACTCATGTAATTACTCGTGTTTTTATGATTTTTATGATTTAGTTATTAATTGTTTTCTTTGTTCTGTTCAGTAGCCTGTTAAATTACCCCGAACGTTTCGTAACGTTCTGTAACGTTCCGTAACGTTAGGGTCGGAACAACTCGACCCAAGGACAACTCAACCCGAGACAACTCAATCCCCTTCTAACGGGTTGAGTTGTCCCAACTTTGAGTTGAGTTATCCACGGATTGAGTTGGCTTCGGGTTGAGTTGTCCCGCATCCATAACGTTCGCTAACAGTCGTTACTGAATATGCTACAGTTCTGTTCTGTTCCGTTCTGTTTTGACACTTTCATACTATTCTTTACCTCCTACGATGTATATTGTTGCTTTGTGTTTCACAGTTAGCTTATTCACTACCTTCTGTTGTTGTTAATGTTAAATTGATAACGTCCACGTTTACCTGTCATTCAATTGCAATAAACTTTTACCATTCGGACCGTCAAAGACCAAAGAATGATCCTAATATAGGGACACCTTATCTTAATCAAACATTCAGGACTTAAATCAAAGCATTGAAAGCTCTGAGGTCACAAAATTAACAAATATTTGAAATTTTGTCCTCAACTGCATTAAGATGTGAAGAACATAGCCGAGGACAAACAAATGTAGAAGAATGATAATGAAATGGAGTTTCCAAAAAGTAACATTTAACTCTTAAAATCGTTCAAAAATGTAAACATGGAATGATTTTGCAATAATCATGATGTTTTTTATACCGGAACTTAACTGTTTTACTATAATTATTACTTATCAGTCGTTTTTTTAGTTTTTATCGCCAAATTTCAGCGTTATGTGTTTCAATGACATCATTTCCGTTTATGTTTGAATGTAACATACGTCACTTCCGGTGTTTTTCAAATTTGTAATTTATATTTCGTTTCAGAATGGCAAGATCAATTGAGCAAAGAGGTAACGTTCAAAGCCAAGGAGGTGCCGCTCTTGCATCCATGATCTCGGGCGGTGGTGGTGGTGCCCAATCGAGTCAATCTTCGAGTTAGTAAAGTTACAAAAAGCAAAGTTACAAGTGTGGTAGCGAGTACGCATGCGTCAGAAATGCGACTTGCTGTACACAGTACAAGCATATATATAATCTAAATACTTACTTGTATAAATATATTAAGACGCTGAAATGAACTATATCCAACAGGACCATAGGGTTTTTTAACACTAACACATGCAATGATCATTTCGTGTGATCTATTTTTAGTAACATGATCTAAATGAATGTATATGTGTTTGTCAATGTATTGTAATGTATTCAAAATTTGGTGTTTTTGCATCTTAAGCTTTCTATATATATTCAAATATCTGCTGCAGCTTTGGTTAGAGTAGACGTTGCATAAATTTATACTTTTTTCTCTGATTTTTGGATCTATGTAAGCGCTAAATCTCAACCTTTAAACGTATCCGTACAAAAATTGTACCTCGTTCATGGCACCACCGCTTATTTCCTTTTTTGTATTTTTATTTTGTTTTCATAAAAATTATATTTTGTAATTAAAAATTTTAATTTTAGATATATTATTACATTTGAATCAGATTCAAAGAATTTTATTTCAAGTAAAATGTAAAAAAATATTTTGGTTTTGAAAGAACTTTAAAAAAATGATTTTCATATTTTACCATATTCTTGAAAAACAAGTAAAGTTTTGAAGTTCGTAGATTTTCAGACGTAGACGTTTTTTAAACTGTTTTTGATACTAGAATTCTTTATGCATGCTTATCTAGATCCAAAGAAAGACAAGCCGGGTAAAACACCGGCAGATAAACCGACTGCAAAGCCGGCTGATGCTGGGGCCGGATCTCAACCACAAAAGCCTAAAGCACCTGGTTGGTGAAACAACTATATATATATTTCTATCCCTTTATTTGTGTGACTCACTTGAGTGGTTTCGATGTATATTTCACTTTCACACTAAAACTTGTGTGAAAATAATCAAGCACGTTTATAATAAACTCGTTCAGGTGAACATTTCTTAATTATTATTAAGTTTGACACCATTTTGAATTTACTAATAATTTTAAGATATTAAATTTAAATTGTTTTAAATATTTTAGTACATTTCTTTACAACGAGACCACTCAAGTTCTATGAGAACATTCTCTAGTAAAATTTCTTTCTTGCCAATCCCAGTGGGGACAGACCGGCTGTGGACAACACGCTGACGTATCCGAACGGCTGCACTATCCGAAATATACTGCAGTAAGTACGCGAAATCGGGTTTTAGACGTAAATACTCATTCAATTTATAGCATTTGAATTAAGTTTACAAAACAATCGGTCTGTCCTCGACTGAAATGTAAATATAAATTTTGAAACTGTTACATTAGTTGATATTATTGACAAAATGTTAAATATTGTGTGATTGTATTATGCAAATGATATATGTACTGTTATTTGCCCATGGTCATCATCAGTGCTGTATCAACTTATTGTTAACACTGCCAGATGAATGTTCATGTTTGATTGCCTGATTTTAACACAGCACTTGAGCAACACTTCAATTTTGACCAAGTGAAACGAAACAACAAACTTTTTTTCTTTTTGTAATATTTTTGTGCTTAGCTTTATTGTCCTTGTTTTGTGTTAAAATAAATATTGTGAGTGTTATGCTTATCAAAACTTTTGTCATTGTTTTTTAAATTTATATTTACATTAAATTACCTTAATAGTTGTACTAATTTCGAGGACTAAATGCCAAATGACCAATGGAAACTACTCAAAACGTAAAGTTCTTTTTGTGACAAAATGATACTTTTTGTTTCAATATTTGTGAGTTTTCGCTAAATGTGTTTATGTAAAATTTATTAAAGTAACGCATATTATGTTTTATTTTATCTTACACATTCATAAAAATAAACGCTTTTTTACATTTTGTCAGAGTTGTGTCATTGTGCAAATATTATATATAATGTGTATGTTGAAATACAGTAGAATAGTTCAACTTAGTTAAATATGGCGGTGAATTTTAGAATAGAGTCAAAAACCAGTCAAGTCAAAAGACCGAAAAGGTCTATATGTCACAAAAAGTGACAATTATAAAACTAATTGTAACATGGTATTTGTTTTTGTAACGTTTCGTGTGTTTTTTGTACGTTTCAAACGCCATATTTACGTTTTATTTATTTATTTTGTGGTGTAGGGTAATTTGATTGACTAACGCATGGATTTTCATCCCCCCAAAACCACTAACATCTCCACGACAAAACACAGCATGAAACATTTGTAGTGTATATTGTATTTAGTTAGAGAAAATATGTTACTGGCATGCGAGGTGGACTGTGCTATTTTACACTGTTTATTGCTAGAAGCGCATTTGGTCGCTGGGACGACAATGAATGCTTTGCTCTCTTGGTTTAGAAAAAAACTATAACCAGAATTATTTGTGTGGACATTTGACAGAAAGCTTAGGCTAGTGAATCGAAAAAACGCCCATACGTCTGAACAATGTGATAAGTCTTGTAGAACCAGATTTTATGTTGTTTAACCTGGAGAAATATGTTTAATATTGTTGCAAAGTATCCCCGTTATTTTAGTTAATGCCCCTCTTCCCTCTTACACTAGAAATGCACACACACACCAGTTTTCAAACACTGCTTTTTTATCCTATTCATCAACAGAAACACTAGTTATACCTACAATTTCACCGTTGATAAAGTTAGATAGAACTTCCTTAAAATGATACACTAGTGGTGGTTTTCCATTTGTAAATACTTTATAGTTATTTATTTAGGTCATTATTTATTAGATTTAATACGTGTATTACATAGTTTATATTTTTTCTGCATGTGTTTAGAATTTCAGATTAGGTGTAGTTAAAATTTTTATTTTCACACAAAATTTTATTCAAATCAATAACATTTTTATAAACGGACAGTGTTTTCTGTAGAATAGGATTTTTATTGTACTTTTCTTTTTTTTTCTTTTTTTTTCTTTTTTTTTCTTTTTTTTCATTTTTAACCCTTTTTTAACTTTATTTTTTAGAGCCTGTCATTAGTAAGTATAGCGGGGTATAACATATGTGTTTGTCCGAAACCATGGTTATTTGTTCTAGTAATCACCGTTCTGTCCGAAAACGTATGACTTCGATTCTTTTGCGCTGCATTTTCATTGTCTATAATCGATGGAGTACTACAAAAAGGCACTCATCTCATGTGATTTAAACACCAGGTTCACTTTTCTATTTCACTCCATTTAACTTATTTCAAAAAACTTGATCATATTCACTTAGGGCAACGATTTTGTATTTTTATGCCTTGATTTATCTATTTCGATTTCGGGTCAGATTGTCCGCATCAGTATTGCTCGATCCATTGATATGCTAATTTACAAAGAATGTTAGGTCTTACAGTTGGAATGGTTTAGACAGCGAGTGTTTAGTGTAGCTAGAACGTCGATTACTAACATACTTTAATTAGATAGACGTGTTTGATTGAAATGTTTAAAGTAGCACAATTTGATTTTATATATTTATTAATTATTGTTATTAATTAATTTTGATTTATAGTACATAAACTAAAATTTCATAGAAATGAAATAAGGAACTGATATTTCATTTTCATGCAATGTACATCGTTTCATATTCTTTTTAGTGTGGCTAACTGGCAATCAAAGTGACATTTCTTTTAGTAAATCCAGATATCAGATAAAATGCCATTTTCGTCTGGTGATCCCAGCTAACGCTTAATTGACATTAATTGTTTTGGTGACACCAGCTTTCATTTAAATGACCTCTTCTTTGCGGCGAGGCCAGCCTTCATTCTAAGTGACCTCTCCTTTTTGATGATGCCAAGCTTTCACTTAAAGTGACATTTAATCAAAACTACAAAACATTAATTTAATATCATGAAAATCAAATTGTATTATTTAAGCAGTTCTTTGATTATTATCCAGAATATTTTTAGTTTAATTTTTGTGTCAAAGTTTTGCACAACTCGCTGCTTCATTCGTTTAGTATTGCATTGTACATAGAATCGGGGTCATACTGTTTGTGCATGTAATTAACACCATCTCGTCTTATATGACAAAATATCTGAACAGAGGTTTACAACAGAATCTAAAACTACTCATTTTATGGATGTGTAACCAGACACTTCATTTATTGAAAATATTCCTCACCATGCCCATGGTATTTATGTATTATTACGTATATATTTACGGAGTTCAGAAAGTGACAATTGTTATACTTTTTCATTATTATTTCGTTTTTTGCGAAGTATTTGTTCGTTTTTTCAATTTTTTTCAGTTTTTTTTTTCGATTTTTTTATTTCGATTTTGCGAAATTTTCGTTTCGTTTTTTTATATTTTTACAAAATATTTGAATGGTACAATTAAAATGACATTTTAAACCAATTATTATTTCGATATAAACTAATAATAATTCCATAAAACGAGTAATTATTGCGTAAAAACGAAACGTAATTTCGTCCAAAAACGAACTATTTCGTAAAAGTGAAATATTACGAAATAGTTATGAAGAAAGATTTAACAGATGTCACTTAAGGCACTCCGTATATATTCGTACTTGACATAACCTCATATATATACAATCTTGGTAAAATATCTGTCAAATATTAAACAAAAGCAGTATATTCCTGTGTGTGCTACGTGTGAATTAACGCTGTACCATAATCATACTCATGCGTCAGCTGGTCTAAAATCAGTGGGGAAAAGTATAGATGGCTTCAGAAATATGGAAATATATACTAAAATATGTTTTCGTCGTGCATTTTACACACCGTATGCTTCTTATTGTTTCGTGGAGTTATAAATACCAGTAAGTATCTGCCTGTTTCTGGAAAAATAACCCCCACCCCCTTCATTGACCCCATTTCCTACAATAAACATCCCCACCCAATTATGTTTAATCATCCCCCAAAT
The DNA here is from genome assembly GCA_025267735.1 of Mactra quadrangularis. Classification (NCBI taxonomy): domain Eukaryota; kingdom Metazoa; phylum Mollusca; class Bivalvia; order Venerida; family Mactridae; genus Mactra; species Mactra quadrangularis. Next base: position 7,065,585 of record CM046311.1, on the reverse strand, counting down.
ATCTATCTCAGAAATTGGATGAATGTATAACGTATAAGACCCTTATTTACTAGTGTATAAACTTCTGTTATTTCATCTGATTTCTTCACTGGCTTGGACTTCGTAATTAGTAGTCTTGTCTTGTGACACTTACTCCTTCCTTTTCTCCGACATTATTACAAACATAACCGTTTTACCAAGTCTGTATATTTTCTTTACTATAAAAAGTCTTAGTCCTTATTTCTTTGTAGTGAACAGTTGTTATGTATACTTTTTGTATCAACACAGAAAATCATAGACTTTAAAATGTCATTTTGGATTTACTTTACGAACGGTCCGTGTATTGCCAACTTACGTTTTACCCTTTAACTCTTTTTAGTTTAAAGACGTTGGTTGTTTTTACTGCATATTATGGATACCTGGCCATGCCATTAAAATAACACAGTCGCGTTTACAGGGCTACGCACGGCAATGCAAAGTTACATACCGAAAATATGATTGGGCAGACGACAATGCCAAATAACATTTGTATACTGTGGCATCTGAATAGCGACCATTAAGTGAATGTTCGTTTGGCACTGTCACCTTTCTTTTGACGTTGTGACTCGTTGTAATGCAGAGTTTCTATGCATTGTCATGCGTCACCTAGGTAAACGCAACGGTGAGATTTTAAATGGCACGATCCGGTTTCTGTAGCAAGCAGTTGTAATAGATGCGAAAGTTTGTCAAATGTCCTTTTAAAATGCTTTTGTTTGCTGTTTGTAATTGCTTAATGTGCCACGATATTTGATCAAATGTGATTATCGGTTTCAAAAATACACACACACATACATGCATGGCGATTTGGTGTACGCACATAATTATGTTCATTTTCAAATTCCGTTCATCGGAAATAATTTACAAAATAAACAAGATTGAAATTGTTCAGTGGAGACAAATAAATAAACTTACTGAGTATTTTAATGTCTATGATCGTGTTTAGTGTTGAAGAAATGGAACGTCTGCTCTAACCAAAAACTCAGAATTTCTCAGAAATACAGCTAAAACACAACTCTTATAATTATGTAACCGTTCTAGAATAGTTATGTTGGATATTCTTAGTTTAGCTATGTAGGTGATGGCACATCAATATATATTCTTTGAATTGATTAATTTCTAAACTTTGATTTACGAAAAATAACTTTTGATAAAATATTTTTCTTTTGTTTTCCTTTAACAAATGTCTTTCTTAATATTACTGTTCTGCTATTCTGTTTAAATTGATTTTTTTCTGCATATACTAAATAATATGTAAACTTTGGTCATCAAAAATATGAACTTGCAAATTTAAGCCTTTGGAATTAATCTTGTTTTGCTTTAGAGGTGTAGTCACTCGGACAACCATAATGATATGTATATTCTTTGAATTGTAGCTATGAGTGAAACAAGCGGATCAGTTAAAATGCAAAGGGCATCTAAGGGACAAGTACAAATTAAGGACGTTGACCAAGGTGGTGCCTACATTACCTTAAGCAACTCTCACAGATCAAGAGTAAGTTTTTATCTAAATCTATATCGAAAATTTCAAATTGTATTATATTGCTTTAAATGATTTAAATATTCACTTACTAATAACATTTGTCCCTTATTACATTCAACTGAACAAATTAAAACATGTGGCATACACATTGTTGAAAACGAAAGTAGGATGCTGATGGAATCACCAAGCTATTTATAAATTTGTTATTTGTCGTACTTGCTGAAATTAAACATTTTCATTGGTCGCTTCTTGTCTTTTCAACATTCTTGATGGTTAGGATATCTCTTTAATAGAAATATACTAATGTTGAACAATAACAAGCTCTAGTATCTTCTCATCAGTAAATGCATATTTCAACACTTATCTTTTTTACCTAATCTGACCTAATATAATTCAAAATCAGGAAATTCCTTGAAGGTCAGTTGTTATATAATAACTTTTCTTCATATTGTATTTCATTTTCTAGGAAATTGATATTGCTAATTGGGAAATCAAAAGAACTTATGTCGGTAGAGATAGCAAGACCATGACATCTAAATTCCGTTTCCCTGCTGGAACCAACCTAGCTGCTGGGGAGGAAAGAAGGGTATGTGTATTTATAGTTAGTTAAATGAATTTTACTTAATTTAGTTTACAAGTTCATATCACTTTCGCCGGATACTATTGTATTGTTAGATTTTTCTCTTCCTCTTGCTGTACACCATAAACCTGAGATGAAATTAACGATTTCTTATGATCTGTTTAAAGTTAAAAAAATACATTTTTTTGTAATTTTTGTCAATGACTCCTCTTGATTTGTCATCAATTTTAAATGTTGCTCTCATGACATGACTTTCTAATTGATGTACTTTTTAAAGGATACCAACGGACAAATGGCATTTCATTAACGAAAGAAACAAAGTAGAAGTACTTATTGTTATGTAGGAACAGTGGTGCAGTGGTTGTAACGCGCTCATGGATTGTGAGGTTGCGGGATCTAATCAAACCAGGGAAACTGCTAATTTACTTGAGCAAGAAACTACCTGTTGCTTCACTGTACTCACTGAACCTTGTACAATTATTGAATTTTCTTTCAATTTCCCCTCGAACCGAAAACCACATATTTGCTAAAAGTATATGCGTAGATTTCTCTATCTAAAGATAGAACTAGTCTTTCAACAGAGGTCAGAAAATGTTCAGATTGAACTTTCACCCGATGCGCAGGAAATGGATAGTTCCGTATAGAAATGTTTTTGTTGTGTATCAATATTTGTTTCTGCTCTTATTTCAGGTTGTAGCATATAACTTTGATGATGCTGCTAAAGGCAAAGATTTGATAGCTCCAAAAGAAACATGTAAAATATGGGGCTTTGGAAGCGGTGAAATTACTGTAACCGACAGCGAAGGAACTGTAAGTATTAGTTTTAATATTACTCTTTTGAGTGTTGGCTGAGGTCTGTATTGTTTATGGGATACGATGCCCTTTGCAGCACAGTGAATATAAACCATTTAGATGAACGAGTGAATTTTTGAGCGTTGCAAAGGAGAGTATCTATGGGTCTCTATGGGTCTGATTATAGATTTCGCGATATTAGTAAGGGCTTTCAGTAAGTATAACTTGCATTTCCTGATTTACATAATCATCAGCATTAAGTCTTCTGTTTAATTAATTATTAAATTTTCAATTGGCACAATTTGTTTTATTAGTGTTTAACAAACATTTTCCCATGATATAACAAGTCGGCATTACATGTTTCCAACATCGCCCAACATACTTTAGATAGACGCACGCGCTCTATTTTCGGACCTTCAACCACAAATATCATAATACTTATTATTTGATTCTATAATAACTTCTTTATGTGTTTTAAATATTATGTGTTTAATTTTGCCAAGTAGTGACATATTCCTTGATATGTGTTACACTAATAAACTCACATAAGGTTTATCGTTTGGTAGTTGTTTGATTGCAAGGAATGGTTATATGGAAATATATAATCATAAGACTGTATTGTGATAGCTTTTAAATGTATTGTTTTATCATTGGCTGTTGATTTTAGTTTTTTAATTATTTTCTCTGATATCATGGGTATTGTCTACTTTCAGGTCAAAGCCACTTGCAACATCACCTACCAGTAGACAAATTGGTCACTTAGCAACATCATTAACTCTCCAAGAACGATTGGTTGTGAACAAAATTACTGTTTAACTTTTTTGTGAACTAAAGAAGTGGACAATTATGCTATAAAAAAACAATTTACTTCAATTCCTGAGTGTGTGAACTACAGTAAATGTTTCATCGAACTTTGCTATTGTCAACTGAAAATCTTTTTAGCTTCACATATATTGTTATCAATGTAAAAGTCTATTTTATTTTTCTATAAAAACAATAGTTTACATTTTTTATAGTATGCAGTGTTTTTTACTTTTATTTTAATGCATAAAAAAGAGCACAGTTTGATTCCAGTAATATATTTTGGTTTAAAATTTCGAAGGCTTCTTTGAAAGCCTACATCACGTGAAATTTGAAACGATTTGATACGTGTCAAGTAAACGATAAAAAACAAATATTCACTTGTTGAAAGAATATTATATTCTTCTTCTATTAAGGTATATATGAATCGTTGAAAGCGGTTCAATGTTTTCATCTTTCACGTGTTTTTCTTCATTTTTTTCTTTGTACATATCTTTGCTTTGTGTAATATCTTTTGCATATAGAATATATAATTTTTTAGATGTAAAATGATTTTTAAGGTGCTCGAAAGCGGTGTTTGAATACTTATTACTTATCTTGCATTCAATAGCAATGTTATCATTTTATAACTGCGTGCACGTGTATATGTATGAGTGAAAGAATCTACGACGTTCGGAATCTCTCGGTAGTTTCCGGCAGAGGAGATGTATGCTCGGACGCAAAACATTCATAGACATTTTCATATATTAGGGTACTTTGCATCATATATAGTCCATTGTCAAATTTTGCTTATTTATTGCAGAGAATTTAGTTATTGTAATAGTGTGTGTTATTAACTAGTTTTAGTTTATATAGAGTATATTGACAAATTGTATATTGGTTTTAATAATAAAGAAAATTCTTTTAATATAAAGAAAATAGTCCTTAAGAAAATATCCCACTTTGAAAGTTGGGCATTAAGTGTACAAATTTACTTTCTTTTTTATGTTTGTCGTTTTTTATTCTCCTTCTGGCTGAATCTCATGTTAATTGTTATCTCAATTCTCGTGTGATATTGATCATGTGATACAATAATCAGCTTTTTAATTATTAACTATATATATATATATATTTACGTCTATGCAAAATAAAAGCAATAATTTTGGTTTTCACCTGGCTCAGTGATTTCACATTCGGGGCCATGTTAAACACCAGTCCGAATAAAACGTAAATGGAATTTTCCATTTCTGTAATTTGTGAGATAGTAAAATAATCATTCCAGAAAAAAATGTAATATTTTAAATGCATTCCAAATGTTTACTAATGATTATGTGAGATTTTTATATATTCTATCTGCTTGCTTCAATCATGTTTATTGTTTAACTGACCTACAATAAAACAATAAATGTGAAAATATTACATATTGTTATTTCTTCTTTCGTGTGTTGCCTTTTGGATTAACTTATGCTCCAGTCGTATGTTACCCGCACTTCGCATCTTTACACCAGCAAAAGATCATTTGATAGCAGGAAAGAAGTTATACGTGTATGTATGAGGTTTGTCAAAAATGAGTTCTTTTTATTAAAGTGAAACGATGAATTTAAACACTAAAATCAACTCACGTTCTTTCACTTTACTAAAATGCTTAAACAGATTTCATTCAATTCTTAAGTCGAACAATATTAACCTGAGCTTGAATTATCTTATTATGATAATTGCAAGCTTCACTTAGATTAACTCGTGAGTTTCCCTATGCGTGTATAAAATTATACACGTGTTAATAACAACCCATGTGACTAAAAATCCATTTTTGTAATACGTCACATTATTTTACCTTCAAATTTTGACTCATTTGTTTATGGGGAAACGCATAAGTCAGCATTATTTTGGCATAGTATTAAAGTATTTATTATTATATAAACAAAATTAATTGTTCAGTACGTGTATTTTGAGGAACGCTACCGATAAAGCGCAATTTAAAAACGAAGACAAAAATAGACAGTAAATACTGAGTTTTATATAATCTTGCATAAAGGTCAAGCTCAGGTTAATATTGTCGGACTATACATCAAGGTTAGTTATTAGAAAGTGCGGATACTGCACTTATACATAGGGAGGCGGTGCAATGGTATAAAAAATGGAAAAGGAAGTGAAGTAAATCCTACCTCAGGGACGTTTCTTTTTATATTTTGAACCCCCACTGATTACAAACAAGTCACGCGGAATTGGCGCCATGGGTAAGCAACTAATGAAGGGTCATAAATGATATACAAACCACATAAACAGCACATGTGTCTGGCAGTGAGTTCCTGTAATTGTGTCGAATGATTTTCTACAAACATTACATCACGTATACGAGGGTTGACAAAAAATGAACCAGATTTTTACTCTCAAATGATACGTATAACTTCAAACGACATTAACAAATTGCAATCTAAATACAAAACAATGATCTAACATTGGATTACATTTCTATAAAAACAAACGTTCGCTTCTCTTAAAAACGAATCTAAAAACCATGGTAACGCTGCCACGGAGCAAGATTTTTTTACAATTATGTTTATTATTTAAAGATGCTTTGTATAGTTCCCAATAACGCTGCGTACATAAAAATGTAGGAAAACGTCATGATATTATTCAAGGACGTCTTTGCAAAAACTTAGAGCATTTCATCAGCGCATATTTTAGCAATCACAGTTTAAATAACGTTGGTGCAATAAAAGCTACCGTAAAAAAGGCGTCCATGGAGAAGCTTGAAATACGGGCAACAATAAGTTTTGCCAGGAGCAAGGCGATACTCCCTCGAACACTTATGAACAACGTTACGCTTCGCGCGGAAAGCATGCAGTCAACAGAACAGTTGTTTTCGATTGGCACAGACGGTTTATAGAAGGTAATGCACACATCACTGACAAAGAAGGAACAGGAAGAAAAAAAGATAATAACACCGGTGTTGGTAACTTCGGTGGTGGATGCACTGGCAAACTGCAGGCGGTTATCAGTTTAGGCATTTATGTAAATGCATTGATACACAAACTATTATCAGTCTTTATTTTAAATTCAACTTATTCAGAGTTTATTATTCATGATCTACAAGAATTTCTAGTAAGGTATCTAGCCGATATTACTTCTAGAAAAATAATTCAATAATAAAATGTAACGCAAAAAATTAGTTCAAACTTCAAACATAAGAAAGTACTGTGGTTGCCGACGATGTACCCTCAATATACTGGAGAATCCTGAATTACTTGTCGAAAAGTCATGAAAAAGCGAAGGGCAATGGCGGTCGTCACGGCCCCGATCCAACAACTAACTATATCAGAGGCTATGGTCACGTGATCTATACCAACAACTAATTAGGTAAAGATACACATATTTAATTCCTATACAAATTACGAGTATTGTATAAACTAATTCATAATTGTCTGTCGTCAGAAACCTAACTAATTGCTCATAAGAACTTTATTCATAAATAGAAAATTAGGGGCACCAAACTGAGTCAATTAGGCCATTTGTAAGAATATTTAGTGAAGAGGATTCATAATTTACAATAATATTATTGAATTTCTTAGATTATTGTCGGCATTGTAAAAATCAAAGTTCAAACATATCTTATGCAATATCTTATTCTTGGTTTTTGTGGCCGGTGCAGACATCGACAAAAACTAATGCTCGGTTATCTTCTGAAGATCGCGTGTCCATACGTTATATACATAGAAAGTATTTCAGATAAAAAAAGAATCGTTTTTTCCTTAGTTTGACTACAGGCCAACTTTGTTTTACTATAAACATATTATTTATATTAATACATGCATACATAGTATGTCGGCCCAGCTGAGAAAAGCGTCTAAAAAGTGGTTCGCTGTACTCATCGGTATATCAGCAATATTTTGATGTTTTTTTTATAGAAAAAAATGTGCTCTTTACGAATCTGCCAGGTGATTTTTCAAATTTTGGGGCAGGAAGATGCTATTGGCCAAAAACCGGTGACGTCACTAATTTCTAAAAAATCGTCTTTAAACTTTAAAAACGCATTGCGCGCTTATTTTTCATGTTTCGAACAAATAATTTTGGTTCTAAATTACGATACGCTTCGACTATAAGATTTTGTAAATGTTTTGAAAATAATCGGGTGCTGGAAGCACTGATCATCAAAACAAGTGATTACGTCACATTTTTACCATTTTCCGAGATATAAGTTTCAAACGTCATTTATTCTATGTTCTAAATTATTTTTTTAAAAATCGAATGCACGGAAGTTTTGACCATACCATGAAGATAAAAAATATAAATTAGAAAAATACTTAATGATAAAACATAAGCTAATACCAGCTCCCTTAACAACCCTTACCAGTCACAGTTTGGTCTATAGCCCTGCAGTAAAATGTCATATTCAAGGTGAACCCTGTACTTGGGTCCCCACAAATTAATTTTGCAGTTTATATGTCGTTGAACGGTGCCGAATAAGTATCCGAGTAATGACACCCTATATTACTTGAACAATTTGCATAATATGCAAATTAAGTCCGACATTATCGAAATTCCGTTTTTCCCTAATAGCACAATAACCAACTTGGTTAGAAATTTAAAATAAGCCTCCATAGCCTTGTTTTCATGGTCTATCTATCATATGGTACTAATTTTAGCTTGATCAGATCATTTAAATATGCAAATTTATGCAAATTAGGTATTTTACTGAATACAATATTCGGGGTTTCTATACATTAATAAGTCCTTTGATTTTGCTTGTATATTTTGAGTAACATTTGGTTATGTTATGTTATTTTTGTACGTGTTAGACACAAATATATCAAATGATAATATTAAATCAGCAAGTGATGACTTTATGTTACGCAAAATATTCAAATTACATTAGAAGTGAAAGGATTTGCACTATTTGATCTATTGCAAGGTGTCACGTATATTTATGTCATTTTCAATCATACTGTTGATGCTTGGATAATTTTGATGCAGTTTATTTATCATTGAACAAAGCTTACTAAGAAACTAAGTGATGCCAACATGTCATCCTTCATTAATTTGCATAATATGAAAATTTAGTTCACCAATATCAAAATTCCATTTTCGCTAATAACAAAATAACCAATAATGATAAAATTTCAAAATATGTGTCTGCACCTATGTTTTAGTGTCTAGCTAACATATCATACCACATTTAAAATGATCAGATGATTTAAATATGCAAATGTATGCAAATAAGTTATTTCAAGTGTACTGCTTTTCGAGTTAACGATTTATATTCAAATTAAAGTACTTCAACAAATGCTTTTTGCCTAACATACACAAGTAATTTTGTAATGCTTAACCTTTGTGTATCATTGTTATCAAACAACTGATTATATGCTAATCTGCCTTGTTGACTCAATGTCATTTGTATGATACAATGCGTAAATAGATTTAATTAAAATAAATAAATGCTCTAATTTGATAGAAATAAGGTATTGTCTCAAATTGTTCTCTTTTATTCCACCATGAATTGTAAAACAATATTTACTATTAAATGCTACCATGTTTTCCGCATGTAATCATGTATATATTATACAGATCCAATGTGAATTTCACCTAATTATCCATGCCAATTAAATTGAACTGAGCAATCTGTCAATTGCGACTGAATTTTTGCTCAGATGGATTTCAATGTTTTGTTTGGAATGTCCACATAGATCATGGGACCAGTCAAATACCAATCATAATCAATGTAAATAATATTAAATGAATGTTTAAATGTGCAAATGTTTAAAATGTTGAAGTTTTACTAAGAATTTTCGTTTGCACACACTATTGTATGAATTTTGATTTGCGAGCCGTTAAAGCTCCAATAACTTAGCAAAACATTCGACGTTCGATATTCGATATTCAATATCGAATACCGAACCAGTTCGACGTTCGACATTTGCATAATGTGCCAATATCGAACAGAAGTTGAATATCGAACCAGTTCGACGTTCGACATTCATTAATAATAGTCCGAATGTAGTTCTGAGGTTGAATATCGAACCAGCTCGACGTTCGACATTCATTAATAATACTAATGCGAATGTAGTTCTGAGGTTGAATATCGAACCAGTTCGACGTTCGACATTCATTAATAATAGTCCGAATGTAGTTTTGAGGTTGAATATCGAACCAGCTCGACGTTCGACATTCATTGATAATAGTCGGAATGTAGTTCTAAGGTTGAATATCGAACCAGTTCGATGTTCGACATTCATTAATGATAGTGATGCGAATGTAGTTCTGAGATTGAATATCGAACCAGCTCGACGTTCGACATTCATAAAAGATAGTCCGAATGTAGTTCTGAGGTTGAATATCGAACCAGTTCGACGTTCGACATTCATTAATAATAGTCCGAATGTAGTTCTGAGGTTGACTATCGAACCAGCTCGACGTTCGACATTCATAAATTAAAGTCTGAATGTAGTTCTAAAGTTGAATATCGTACCAGCTCGACGTTCGACATTCATTAATAATAGTCCGAATGTAGTTCTGAGGTTGAATATCGAACCAGCTCGACGTTCGACATTCATTATTAATACTAATGCGAATGTAGTTCTAAGGTTGAATATCGAACCAGTTCGACGTTCGACATTCATTAATAATAGTCCGAATGTAGTTTTGAGGTTGAATATCGAACCAGCTCGACGTTCGACATTCATTAATAATAGTCCGAATGTAGTTCTAAGGTTGAATATCGAACCAGTTCGACGTTCGACATTAATTAATGATAATGATGCGAATGTAGTTCTGAGATTGAATATCGAACCAGCTCGACGTTCGACATTCATAAAAGATAGTCCGAATGTAGTTCTGAGGTTGAATATCGAACCAGCTCGACGTTCGACATTCATTAATAATAGTCCGAATGTAGTTCTGAGGTTGAATATCGAACCAGCTCGACGTTCGACATTCATAAATAAAAGTCTGAATGTAGTTCTGAAGTTGAATATCGAACCAGCTCGACGTTCGACATTCATTAATAATACTAATGCGATCGTAGTTCTGAGGTTGAATATCAAACTAGTTCGACGTTCGACATTCATTAATAATAGTCCGAAAGTAGTTTTGAGGTTAAATATCGAACCAGCTCGACGTTCGACATTCATTAATAATAGTCCGAATGTAGTTCTAAGGTTAAATAACGAACCAGTTCGACGTTCGACATTCATTAATGATATTGTTGCGAATGTAGTTCTGATATTGAATATCGAACCAGCTCGACGTTCGACATTCATTAATAATTGTCCGAATGTAGTTCTGAAGTTGAATATCGAACCAGTTCGACGTTCGACATTCATTAATAATAGTCCGAATGTAGTTCTGAGGTTGAATATCGAACCAGCTCGACGTTCGACATTCATTAATAATAGTCCGAATGTAGTTCTGTGGTTGAATATCGAACCAGTTCGACGTTCGGACGACTTGTTTCAGCGGGGTTACCTCGATTGGGCCCTTGGCCGCGCTTGAATCAGTGGAGCACGGCCTGTTTCTGCGGGGAAAACCTCGGCTTGGCCCTGGGCGGCGCTGGAATCAGCGGCATGCGGCTTGGATCAGCGGGGAACCTCGGCTGGGCACTTGGAAGGGGCTTCAGCGGGCTTTGTGGGCTCTGTGGGCCTTCTACCGGGGTCTACGCGGCCTGCCGCTAATACCTGCCTGGTTGGCTTGATTTTAGCGGAGGCAAGCAAGCGACACCGGGGTTTTCCTCGGCTGCAAGCCAGGCGCGCTTGTATCAGCGGTGGACGGCTTGATTCGTCGGGGAAACATCGGCTGGGCCCTTGGTCGCACTTGAATCAGCGGAGCACGGCTTGTTTCAGCAGGGAAAGCCCGGCTAGACCTTCGGCCGCGCTTGAATATGCGGCGGACGGCTTGTTTCAGCGGGGAAACCTCGGCTGGACACTTGGCCGCGCTTGAATCAGCGGAGCACAGCCTGTTTCAGCGGGGGAACCTCGGCTGGGCCCTGGGCGGCGCTGGAATCAGCGGCAGGCGGCTTGGATCAGCGGAGAACCTCGGCTGGGCATTGCTCGACGTTGATGCGAATGTAGTTCTGAAGGTGAATATCGAACCAACTCGACGTTCGACATTCATTAATTATAGTCCGAATGTAGTTCTGAGGTTGAATATCGAACCAGTTCGACGTTCGACATTCATTAATAATAGTCCGAATGTAGTTCTGACGTTGAATATCGAACCAGCTCGACGTTCGACATTCATTAATAAAAGTCTGAATGTAGTTCTGAGATTGAATATCGAACCAGCTCGACGTTCGACATTCATTAATAATAGTCCGAATGTAGTTCTGAGGTTGAATATCAAACCAGCTCGACATTCGACTTTCATGATAATAATGATGCGAATGTAGTTCTGAGGTTGAATATCGAACCAGCTTGACGTTCGACATTCATTAAAAATAATGATGCGAATGTAGTTCTGAGGTTGAATATCGAACCCGTGTTCGACATTCATTAATAATAGTCCGATTGTAGCTCTGAGGTTGAATATCGAACTAGCTCGACTTTCGACATTCGTTAATAATAGTCCGAATCTAGTTCTGAGGTTGAATATCGAACCAGCTCGACGTTTGACATTCAATAATAATAATAATGAGAATGTAGTTCTGAGGTTGAATATCGAACCAGTTCGACGTTCGACATTCATTCATAATAGTCCGAATGTAGTTCTATGGTTCAATGTCGAACCAGCTCGATATTTGACATTCGTTAATAATATTAGACGTATGTATATTTTTCAATATTTAGCACATTGGTTGTTGACTTAATTTCTTTGGATCGAAGTACTTTTATTCATGCAATATTTGTTTTTAATATTTTTGTTGACACAATATTAAGACATCTAGCTAACAAATTATATAGTCAATCACATGAATAGACTATATCCGGAATTCAAATTTTTGGGGTTTTACCTGGGGTACAAACAAACTTTTGTGTTAGTTGCGTGTTTGTTTTGTTGGATTTAACGCCGCAGCAACACATTGTATAGGTCATATAATGGCAGTCAGTCAACCTACTCACCGTTCCTAGAAAACGTAAAATTAGTTGTTAACCAGTTACTAGGCGCTACTTCCGTCAGTGACTGACAACTCCCGTACATGATTTAGAATCAGTGGTAGGAAGGAGAATGACAATAGAAATTATTTCATGACCAAGCTTCACGAAAGTATGCCCCGCCCATGAATCGAACTCACGACACCTCGATCAGAAGACTTGTTCGCTACCGACTGAGCTAGCCGGGCGGGCGAACTAACTTTTATCGTTACAATGAAAGTATGTAGAGAGAACAATAGGATTTATTCCGATTTTTTACCGCCTGTGCACGAAACCCATAATTTGGAGTTCCGAATAAAGCCTATTTATATGAAGCGTCGCTGTGCTGCACGAGAGCGATAATCAATCGTGCATCAATCGTGTAAAAAAAAGAACAATGAATAATTAACTGCACTTTTTTAGTCGCTGAAACGGGTTGCGACCAACAGAGGAGGTATGTTCGGTGTCCCGGGCTTAACCCCGCTTAAATCAAGCGAGCCAGGCCGATATCAGCGACAAGCTGCGTAGACCCCAGTAACAGACCCGCAAAGCCCGATGAAGCCCCGGCCGAGTACCCAGCCGATGTTCCCCCGCTGATCCAAGCCGCCTGCCGCTGGTTCAAGCGCGGCCAAGGATCCAGCCGAGGTATCCCCGCTGAAACAAGCCGTCCTCCGCTGATTCAAGCGCGGCCGAAGGCCCAGCCGGGCTTTCCCCGCTGAAACAAGCCGTGCTCCGCTGATTCAAGCGCGACCAAGGCCCCAGCCGATGTTTCCCCGCCGAATCAAGCCGTCCGCGCGCCTGGCTTGCAGACGAGGTAAAACTCCGTGTCCATTGCTTGCCTCTGCTGAAATCAAGCCAGACAGGCGGGTATCATCGGCAGGCCGCGTAGACCCCGGTAGAAGCCCGCAGAGCCCGCTGAAGCCCCGACTGAGTGCCCAGCCGAGGTTCCCGCGCTTATCCAAGCCGCCTGTCGCTGATTCTAGCGCCGCCCAGGGCACAGCCGAGGTTTCCCCGCTAAAACAAGCCGTGCTCCGCTGATTCAAGCGCGGCCTAGTGCCCAGCATAGGCTTCGCATCATTATTGTTAATGAATGTCGAACGTCGAACTGGTTCGATATTGAACCTCAGAACTACTTTCGGACTACTATTAATGAATGTCGAACGTCGAGCTGGTTCGATATTCAACTTCAGAACTACATTCAGACTTTTATTTATGAATGTCGAACGTCGAGCTGGTTCGATATTCAACCTCAGAACTACATTCAGACTATTATTAATGAATGTCGAACATCGAACTGGTTCGATATTGAACTTCAGAACTACTTTCTGACTATTATCAATGAATGTCGAACGTCGAGCTGGTTCGATATTCAACCTTAGAACTACATTCGGACTATTATTAATGAATGTCGAACGTCGAACTGGTTCGATATTCAACCTCAGAACTACATTCGGACTATTATTAATGAATGTCGAACGTCGAACTGGTTCGATATTCAATCTCAGAACTACATTCGCATCATTATCATTAATGAATGTCGAACGTCGAACTGGTTTGATATTCAACCTTAGAACTACATTCGGACTATTATTAATGAATGTCGAACGTCGAGCTGGTTCGATATTCAACCTCAAAACTACATTCGGACTATTATTAATGAATGTCGAACGTCGAACTGGTTCGATATTCAACCTCAGAACTACATTCGCCTTAGTATTATTAATGAATGTCGAACGTCGAGCTGGTTCGATATTCAACCTCAGAACTACTTTCGGACTACTATTAATGAATGTCGAACGTCGAGCTGGTTCGATATTCAACTTCAGAACTACATTCAGACTTTTATTTATGAATGTCGAACGTCGAGCTGGTTCGATATTCAACCTCAGAACTACATTCAGACTATTATTAATGAATGTCGAACATCGAACTGGTTCGATATTCAACCTCAGAACTACATTCGGACTATCTTTTATGAATGTCGAACGTCGAGCTGGTTCGATATTCAACCTCAAAACTACATTCGGACTATTATTAATGAATGTCGAACGTCGAACTGGTTCGATATTCAACCTCAGAACTACATTCGCATTAGTATTATTAATGAATGTCAAACGTCGAGCTGGTTCGATATTCAACTTCAGAACTACATTCAGACTTTTATTTATGAATGTCGAACGTCGAGCTGGTTCGATATTCAACCTCAGAACTACATTCGGACTATTATTAATGAATGTCGAACGTCGAACTGGTTCGATATTCAACCTCAGAACTACATTCGGACTATCTTTTATGAATGTCGAACGTCGAGCTGGTTCGATATTCACTCTCAGAACTACATTCGCATCACTATCATTAATGAATGTCGAACGTCGAGCTGGTTCGATATTCAACCTCAAAACTACATTCGGACTATTATTAATGAATGTCGAACGTCGAACTGGTTCGATATTCAACCTCAGAACTACATTCGCATTAGTATTATTAATGAATGTCGAACGTCGAGCTGGTTCGATATTCAACCTCAGAACTACATTCGGACTATTATTAATGAATGTCGAACGTCGAGCTGGTTCGATATTCAACTTCTGTTCGATATTGGCACATTATGCAAATGTCGAACGTCGAACTTAGAAATTACGGAAACTATAATTGACAATCTATTTAGAGTAAAGAACATGTATGTGTTGTATTCATAAGAGGCATTACCTGACCAAAGTTTCTTTTATAGAATGTTGTTTTTCTATACGAGAACTTAACTTATAAGGAGATTAGAGATATCAATCCCCTTAATGCACCTATGATAGTCATGATAAAATTAGCTTATCAATATAGGTTCACCAACATAAAACGAATCACACACACATGTAATGGGCGCATAGGTAAAATGCATATTGTTAATGTGTTCATAAATGATCATTGTGATGCATATAATCATGAAAAGTGTTTCGATACTAAATACATACTGTCTAAATGCTTCGTCTTTAATTAATTGTAAATGGTCGTAAAACTGTTTATGCTGCGAATCGTAATCTGATAGAGGTCTTTAATTTGTATTAAAATATACCTCATCCTTATTATTAAAATTCATAATTTGCATATTCAAATCATCTGATGGTGCTGAAGGTGGTATCATATGTTAACTAGACCCTACAAATATGGGTATACTGACACAATTTTTTTATATTATAATTAGTTATTGTGTTATTATCAAAAACGGAATTTTGGTGATGGGGGAGGATAGATTTGCATATTATGCAAATTTTCATAAGGATGTCAGAATTTCCTCACTTAGTTTCTTAATCAGCATTGTTAAAAGATACAAAACCTGAATATAATTATCCAGGCAAAAACGAATAAAAGAAAATGGCATAACTGTACGTGCAGTCTTGAAATGTATAAAGGCATAGTCCTTCAACAAATATAACTGTATAGTGTAATTCAGATATTTTGCATAGCTTAAAATCATCATTTACTAATTTAAAATATGCAAACAAAAACAAAGGACTTTTTAATGTATAGATAACCCGAATATTGTATTTAGTAAAATACCTAATTTGCATAAATTTGCATATTTAAATGATCTGATCAAGCTGAAATTAGTACCATATGATAGATAGACCATGAAAACAAGGCTATGGAGGCTTATTTTAAATTTCTATCCAAGTTGGTTATTGTGTTATTAGGGAAAAACGGAATTTCGATAGTGGCGGACTTAATTTGCATATTATGCAACTTGTTCAGATAATATAGGGTGTCATTACTCGGATTCTCATTCAGCACCGTTAAACGACATATAAACTGCAAAATAACTTTGTGGGGACTCAAGTACAGGGTTCACCTTGAATATGACATTTTACTGCAGGGCTATAGACCAAACTGGCAAGGGGTGGTTAGGGAGCTGGTATTAGCTTATGTTTTATCATCAAGTATTTTTCTAATTTATATTTTTTATCTTCATGGTAGGGTCAAAACTTCCGTGCATTCGATTTTTAAAAAAATAATTTAGAACATAGAATAAATGACGTTTGAAACTTATATCTCGGAAAATGGTAAAATGTGACGTAATCACTTGTTTTGATGATCAGTGCTTCCAGCACCCGATTATTTTCAAAACATTTACAAAATCTTATAGTCGAAGCGTATCATAATTTAGAACCAAAATTATTTGTTTGAAACATGAAAAATAAGCGCGCAATGCGTTTTTAAAGTTTAAAGACGATTTTTTAGAAATTAGTGACGTCATCGGTTTTTGGCCAATAGCATCTTCCTGCCCCAAAATTTGAAAAATCACCTGGCAGATTCGTAAAGAGCACACTTTTTTCTATAAAAAACCATCAAAATATTGCTGATATACCGATGAGTACAGCGAACCACTTTTTTTAGCCTTGGGCCGACATACTAACATAAAATCCAGCTTGCAGAGAATTCCGGATTAGAGGGTTTACGGTTTGAAGGGGTTAAACTTTACTCTCAAAACATATACCGTAACGTGTAGCTCAGTAGCCTGTTCAATTACCCTAAACGTTCCAAAACGTTCCGTAACGTTACATCCTTGGCCATTCGCTGCGAATAATCTTATCAAATAAACAGTGATGTTTCAAAATTTATGGACTAAAAGCGAAACATCACTCATTGCCTCAACGATCGTACATTTGTTTAATTCAACACCGGTAGTTTCAGAATTGCGTCTAAATATGTTCGAGATTATTCGCAGCGAATGGCCGAGGAGTTCCAAATGTACCGCTACAGAACGTTTTGGAACGTTAGGGGTAATTGAACAGAATACAGGGTTTTCTCCTTCAAATGGAATGTGTCTGCGGACAAGTAAATATATCAATCCCACTTGTCCACGGACAAGTAATATTTTAGCTGTAAAGATACTAAATAATGTAAATGTTTAAGTCAAATTCAACTCTGAAATACACTCTATTATATTGTCAATTATTTATTATTACTTATAGAAAGTAGATAGATAGATAGATTTTATTTGGTATCAATATACACATAACATGGCATTTAAAACATTGCATTCAACATGGTAAAACATAAAACAAACAACACATGATGAATACAATGAACCATGTCAGGGTACATCAACACCAAGGATAACACAAAAAAGAGTAATGGACTTTTATTTCCATTGTGGTCCTAAGTATTAATATCGTAGTTCTTATTGTGTCTTTTAAATTTTAAATCTTTGGAAAAGTGCATTTTGACCCGGACAAGTAAATTTTAAGATATCATTTGTCTAAGGACAGGTGAAATAAAATAGGGATTCCACACCCCTGATTTAAGGCGCATTATGTAGTAACATAGTCGTCATCCTAAGTTGATTCCTTTGTGTTAAGTTCAATGAAAAGCCGATAGATCAAGTAGACTGCCATTCCTAAGTATGTTAGCCTAGAAAATCGCCGATGATTTCGTAGACGTAGAACGGCACCCCTGAACTGTTAAAACAATATAATTACGAATTTTGATTAATCAGATTTTAGATCTTGGATAATAAAAATTGCTGACCCTGCATATTCTAGCAGAAAGTGCAGACGCATCATATCCGATCATATAATTAATTGTATGAAGTAACGCTGTGATAATTCTCCAATAACGAGCGTCAACAAGACTTGAATCTAATCGATCTAAGGAAGCTATACATGTACCCTGTGACGTCATTGATTTTTGTACAGCAGACGACAACACAGTCAATATTAAGATTCGAACAGTTGACCTTTGACCGCAGGCAATACAATTCTTTAAAACTGCACCAAATGACACCTAGAGTAAATTCAACTCGCCTAAAGGCCAATTTGGGTAATTGAAAACATTATGTAATGTGCTAAACTTGGAAAACGTTTCCTTTCTAACACACATTGTGTAGTTTGTATTCAGTCGCAGACGACATGAACATTGTTCAATGATTGTATTTATCGATTCCAGGATGCTCTTAGACGAACCGATCTATAAAGTCTGGCACATTCGGATAGGTTCCTTTATTATCGATCACATTGATAGGCGAATATAACTCAACTTCTGGTCAGCATTTTGCAATTTGCCTCTGGTTAGACCTGTTGCTTTCGAAAATAAATTTCGGATTAATTTCTCAGATCACGTGGGAGGACCAATACAAAGTGAGTAGATTTACTAGTTTCATTTGTAAAATTTATTGAATTTTGTGACCATGATAATTTTGTTTTAAAAGGCATTGGTTGGGTTGTAAAATTTATTTTTTTATTGAAAAAAATATCCAGATCGGTATCGATCTATCGAATTTTGTCTAGGGAAGCATGATGGCGAAAATATAAAAAGTTATTCGTACTACTGAGATATTTGGGAGATTTCTAATCAAGTTATTTTTTACCATTTAATGCAAATGAAATATAACTATAAATTAATATTGCTGTTTATTTGATCGTATAAATGTGTTAAAATACTACAATTTCACTCATCGTAAATTCTAAATTACATAAGTCATTAATAATCAAAAAAACATTATGATATATTGGTTTTATATTTTGACCAGTTTAATTTTTCACATTTATGTATGTTATGACTTTTTAAATTAAGCCCATATTTCAATTCTATAACTGTGTCTGTCTTTTCTTACCAAACATACCAGCTTTGCCAGTCTCCATCGCCATGAGTACAATAAATAAGTATTACATTACGGTAAACTATAATAGAATTTAAACATTGTATATTTGTATAGTTTTACTAACAAAATATTGCCAAAAAGTTGCACATTGAATAAGAAATGTCTCACAGATGTATGTCGTACGATTTTTGCTGACTAAGCAGATTTGCATGTTTCAAATATCCTTACATCAATGTCAAGTTCTATATTAAGAACGATCAATACAGTGAAAATGCTATAAATGTACATGTGTCTACAAAATCGGTTTATTTGAAGTCTTACTCTCAGGGTCATGCTATTTTCTGTTTTGTTCAAATGTTACAAGGATAAATGCTGAACATTAAGTTTAGAACTTGGTATGTTAACTTGTAAGCCTGAATAGACAAACACAATGCTCATTTTATAAATTGCAACTGAGAAAAGTCAATTGCATCATTATGTATTGATGTTTGTTGTTTTTGTTGTTGATTTGTGCCTTACTTGCAGACCACAGTGAAGGACAAAACATCAAATTTCTTAATTTTGTATAAGCGTTTGTGTGTCTTTATTGCTCAAGACTTGTGGGGCCTTGGCTGGTCTGTTTTTAAACTAAACATCGTTATAAGATTGTTTTGTAAGAATGTACTATCAATGTAATACATACAAGCTTAGTTAAGTACTTAGACCCATGTTTAGTATTAAGACACATGTTTATTTATTTTGTTGAGTTTAACGCCGTAGCAACACATTGTATAGGTTATATAACAGTGTTCAGCGCACCTAACCTAGCTTTCCTGGACTCTTGTCTATAACCAGTACTCGCCTACCCTTCCACAAGGCCAAAAACTTCTACATATACCTTATTAATGGAGGAAAATTGATATTGTCAAATTTTTCTGGAAAGGTATACCTCCTCGATTGGGATTCGAACCCGGTACATGCACCCTTCGGGACACTAGATCAAACATCCAGGCGAGCTACCAACTGCGCTACCGACCCAGGTTTAGGACACATGTGTGCCAAGTCATTGTGTCCTTATTTGGAATTTGTGCATACATGTATGGTATGTCTAATTGTCCAATATCAATTTTTGTGCTCATTTTCGGTTTTTGGGTTTGTATTAAGTATTTAGGCCCACTTTCTTTCTTAGAGTCTTAATTATGACTTCAAAATGAAATAACTTAAACTGAAAGTCCGTTCGCCTATGATATTTCTTTGGGTCCATATTAAAGTTTTTGATTTATGTTGATAATGCAATGCACTGACATTCAAGTACATGTATATAAAAAATCATAAAGTCGGCAAAACGTAAAGCCTATTTATTTGTTTTTATCAAATACAGTATAATCTGCCCTAGCGACCACCTTTCACAAGAAATCCCCTATCTTAAGCAACTGTTCTATATTCCTCTTTCTCAATCTAAATTTATGTACATGTATATAGATTGTATCACTATAAATGTAACATGCAATGTCTGGTGATTGAAATCAAATTGATTGTTAATCGATGAAGCAAGATGTGTTCCATCAATGATTCATTGTAATGGCGGAGCATGTGGAGGAGATCAGGACAAAATAATTGCACCAAAAAGTTGAAATAGTCTAACCCCTCTTATAGACAAGCCCAGCCGGTAGCGAATTCAAGGATCTTGTGTTCGAATTACAGGCGGCACCTACATACCTTCCTCGCGTTTGGTCAAGAAATATCTTTTTGGTCATTCTTTTGCCTATTTTTGTTGTCAGCCTCTGACGAGAGTACGTGCTTACTACTAGGATAAAAACATTGGGTGCTGTGATCTCGGTTTATCAAGGAAACGTAGGTGAGATGACTAAACACTGCATAATGACTAAAATATGACGAAATGCAGCGTAAAGCGGTAAACATTTCTTATACATGTATTTAATAGTATTTAGACTGATATTTAACCTCCTTTCCTTGAATAAGATTTTCTGGTCCGACTCTGCTTTAAACCCATTTTTCTTAAATTTTATTTTAGGTCTGACCCTGCTCTAATCAATGTTTAATGTAATAAAAGCATTTACTCATCATGGTTTGCATTAAACTATTACGTGTCATGCAACCATTGTCATGTTTTAATTTGTGCATAATACATTAGAACATGCAACGGATGCTGCAAGGTTTTGCTTACCTGACTAAGTGGATCGATGGCATCAGCCAATCAAAGCAGGTGATCCCGGTTGTATTAAAATGAACCATATCGACTTTTTACACCGTTTATTGCGAGAAATTTCATTGCTGCTGTCTCTAGTCCTGCTCTAGGAACTTGGATAGGCCTCAGGGGCGGATCCAGGACTTTTTTGATTGGAGGGAGGTCTGAACTTTTTCTAGGGGGGGGGGGTCAAACTTTCGAACCAGAACCACATTATATACATTTTGCTGAATAGTGTAACATATTATTAATAAAAACTACATATTAACCATTAAATTTATGTTAAACACCGAGAAAAATTGCTTCATGCTACTAAAAAATGAATTATAGTCAAGAAATACACTAATGGGCATGTACATTTTGGAAATTCAAGGGGATCCGGACCCCACTAGATCCGCCCGTGGGCCTAGATCTGTAGACACTAACTTTTAATCAAAGTACTAATCGCATACCCTCGCCAGCAACTGAAAGCTTCCTTTCTCGATACAGACTGAGGAGGGTGGGGGAAGTTGCAGTGGAAAATACGTAATGACCGAATTTCATAAAGAAAGGTATGTTTCGGTCAAGAATCAAATCCACGACTCGTACTCAGAAAGCTTACGACTGAACTGACGTTTTCACGAAGTGTCACTTTGAACTCTATCGATGTATGTTTTCAGGTTACGGAAATTGTCGCGTAGTAAGTGGGTTGTATTTTTAATAAAATAACAAAACAAAGGGTGTACTCTTCAAGTGACTGATGTTGATAAGTGACTGTTGAAGAGAGATATTTGTTATCAGATTGTGGTCTTTTAGGAGCGTTTCACTGTTTTACCATAGTTTATGTGAAATCCATTGCCAAAACCAGATATCTATTCTTACCAAACAACAAATATCGTTAAGTTAGGGTTGAAATCCCTAGACATTTATGTACCAGATGAAGTAATTTGGCATTGTATCAAAATATTGAGCAAACAAGTTTTCAAACATTAGAACTGATCTAGGAAATGTAATGTGCAATCAATAAAGCACCGTGTATTGACCTTTATATAGGTCTGCAATCGTAAGTACTCGGCCATGTCTATGACGTGAAAATATTGGACAAACACGATCGTTTTCAGTGGGATAAATCTGTTTCGTTCGGAACCACGTCGCTTAAAGAATAAGGTTTACCTAATGGAGACTGTACTTGCTGTATTAATTGCAGTTTTCACAAAATTTGATTTGTTGAAGAAAGTTTGCGTGATATTGCATTCTAGTTTCGATGAAAACTTTGTTCTCTACATACTGATTTAAGAAGCGTAACAAAATTAAATCACAAATATGTGGTCTTTGTCGTGAATTTTGTAAATGGCCATCGGCATAATTATGTAATGTCGTTAGTGCCAAAATGAAGATGCATAATATATTATGTATTCAATGAGATATAACACTGATACAATACTAATTGATTGATAATGGGCATTTACTATAGATGCTTAAAATATATGAAAATGTTCATCTAGATAAATGTAATGATAATTATTAAAATATGCGAGTAAAATTATATCATAAAAATACATATCTGAATGGCAAAACCACCAAAAAGTATATAAGTACATAATATTAATAAATGTACATCTTACGTACAAAGTAAAATTTTATAAATAAACATTTATTAGAAATAAAGACATACATTTATGTATTTGTATTTCATAGAAGAAAAAAGTCGATATTCCAAACATCGAATCATCATTTTCTACTGTTTTGATTAAAAAAAACCCCCAGACAATAGCGAGCTGATCTTTAATGTCTTGGTATACCAAATCCCCCGCCCACGAGTGCGTCTTTGATCTTCCAGAAAATATATATCGCTTGAAGCCAAAAACCACTAACTCTTACTATTTTACTAGCAGTTAACCTATTATTAAATAGCTTCCAAGAAAGGAAAATAATAGAGTATTTCTTATTAAAGCAGTAGACAAATAAACCATGTATTGATTCGGAACGAGGATTAAAACTTCCATAGACGCTTGAATATCGTCTGCTTGCAGCAGTAAACAGTTTTATTTGATACAGAAATGTATATTTTATATTGGTTTGAATTAATGATGACATTATCGTGGTGTAATGGAATACCACGATGTATAATAAACATAGAAAATGAAGTTGGAATTTTTCCAAGACAAAGATATTCAATAAACATGTATACAATATAGGAACAAGTTCTGTGGGAACTCCTTCGGATTAATATCTGCCATTTTCAGTTACAACCTGACCAAGACTTATTAAGGAAACGCATTTTTTATTGGTTATAACAAACTGTTGCTATGTATTGTTATGACATATAATGTTGTTTTGAGTTGTGTTGCTTTTACTTTCAAAGGCTTGCAAAATAAAATAGCTTCATAAAGTCCGATTTTATGCTGTGAGATGTGACTGCACTTTTGTATTTTTAGACTTTTGGAATATTCCTAGAAAAAAGGTGACAACACTTGTTTAGCCAGACATTTTTGCATGAGGCATTTGTGACCCTATCGTTTCCAGACTGCGCTATTTTGGGGAAATAATTGAACTCTTCCAACCTGTCACGGATCACCGAATTAAATCGGACTATTCTTTAACTGACTTTCGCGAAGTAAGATAACTGGTCTTCAAAATGATTAAACAAGGATTAAAGCTGTTTTAATAAAAAAGTTAGAATTTTATTTAAAACCAAATGTTTGTAATAACTGATCATGTGGCGCATACAAAGAGGTTTATATATAAAATAATTGGAATTAAGTGGCTTTTAATTTGAATGTTGTTTTTTTTCCTTTCAGGTAAACTTTAAACATGAGTGAAACCAGTGACGTCACAAAGAATAGGAAGCGACAGGCCATGGGTCCTTCCGCTGTGGTTGTCCAATCAACACCAGTCAACTTCCGGTCTTCATATGGTTCCGGAAGTGGTTACGGCGGTGGTTACGGTGGCAGTTTCAGTAGCGGTTATGGTGGTGGGTTTAGTGGAAGTTCTATCGGCCCAGGTTCGCACATGCGCAGAACCAATGTTGCTCGTGGTTTCAGCGCGCCTGCTTTCACTAGGCCACAAGGAGATGCTGGAAAGTACAGTAAGGAGACGGTTGATGCCGTGGTTGGAACAAGAGGCAAAGAAAAGAAAGATTTATCAGAGCTGAACTCAAAGTTAGCCGGCCATCTTGAAAATTCTAGGTATCTTGAAGCATGCGTGAAAGGTCTAACTGAAGAGATTGAAAGATTGAAGAAATGTAAAGGTTTTACACAAGATAGGGTACGAGATGAGTATAAAGACGAACTAGAAGAAGCTAGGACCACGATAAGTAATCTTAGTTCTGAAATGGCTCAACTACAAGCTAAGAATTTATCATTGGAAGACAAATGTGAGACCAAGGATGAAGAGTAAGTTATTTTAAAATATATATAAAAACGTTTAAAATACAAGGTATGGACTTGACGAATGTCTCGTCCACTTTAAGGTATCGCTTGTGTTTTGGAGAATTAAGTTCTGTATACTGTCCAAACTGTATTGATTATCGATGTTTTAGCTTTCAAGTTACCTCCACTTGTTTTTTCTGTAAACCAACTAAAAGGGAGAAAACATACCCTCATTTTTCGAACTAAATTGGCACGTTCGAAACACTTCTGGTTCCTGCGAAATAGAGATTTGTTTTAATATAAAACCTCTACGATCAGCTGACCACATCACTCAAGTAAATAATATGTCTTTTCCATCCATAGACCATAGCAATTATTACATGTATGTTATTTGAATATTTAATAAATGTAGTGATGTCCATGTTATATGTTATACTTCATATTCAAATTAAATGGGGTTATCGTTGTAGTTCCTGGTTGGCTAAAGCCCTCGGACCAATACCCAAGCAAGTGTGCTGATATCTTCCTTTAGGCACACTTGCTCTGTTTAATAACGGCTACATATTGCAAACTTTCTAATGCGTATACTTAGTTCCACAAAGTCAGCTACAAATGTTGGGTCACTCGTATTATTTTCTGGGAAACCGAACTGGAAAATTATGCGCTGACATGTTTTGGCTTATTATACATGTACATAACAAATATATGCTGGCACAATATTCACAGAGCAGAACGTATCACATAAATATGTACATTAATATAGTTTAGCAATAACTTACATTCATATCATAATACCAAAGGGATGCATTAACAAACTTATTTTCTAACGTTCAATTTATTATTTACAGCAGAATATTGATTGCGTCTATTTTATTTGCGCAATATTCTTGCATATTTTGTATAATTGGCATTGTAAATATAAATATCCAAAATTAGACATTTAGATGAATTCCTATAGAAACAGTCTGCAGTCTGCAATTGTACAGTCGAGTAGGCGGAGTGTAGCAGAAATACAATTTCTGAGACAGATGGATCGTATTAGAATTATAAATAGCTCATATGCATTATTCAATCCCAAGAGACATATAAATAAAGATATAAATATGAAAATATATTTCTATTATATTGATCGCGTCTACTAACAATCTGTAACATTTCATTTAACTACGTTTTTATGTGTGAAAGTTGCGAACCGTGTTATCTAAGTCTGTTGCGCGTATGACAATGAAATTAGAGACTTGAGTTTGTAGCGCGTATGACTACAAATTTATGTACGTGGGTTTGTAGCGCGTATGACTATGGATTTAGGGACGTGGGTTTGTAGCGCGTATGACTATGAATTTAGGGATCGTAGATTTGAATCCCTGGTGGGCCCTACATATCTTCGTGGAGTTTGGTCATGAAATAGTTTATGGTCATTCTTTGGTCTACCTCTGTGTCAAGTAAGATTGTCTTCATCCACTGAAATATGTATGTGCTGTGTACTATGTTAAAAGCTTGGGTCAAGAGATCTAGGCCTGTCTAGGGACTGTGATATAGACCACTTACGGCCGCAATATGTCTGAAATTTTTTTTTAAGTACGGCGCAATACGAAAAGTCTCATGATATGATTATGTTTTTTTCGTCGGGATATCTAATCTAGCGTCCCGAGAGTGGCCAGAACACATTATCTAACTTTTCTGGACTCTTGTCTATAGTCAGTACTCACCTACCTCCTAAAAACCGTCAACATCAAAAATAACCTTATTAATTAAAAAATTGACATTGTTGTCAAATTAAATGGAAGCATATGACCATCCTGAGTGGGATTTCAAACCCGTACCCTCTTAGGGACACTAGATTCGAACTCCAGGTGAGCCACCAACTGTGCTACAGACCCGGGACCTGAAATCAAGGAACGAATATCTTAGAATAAAAAAACAAAACAATCATTCAACTGTTTCCAAAACCATTATGATAATGTCAATCTTCCATACAATTCTGCAACATATGATTTGTAAGCTGTTGATGAAAGTCGATGAAAGTATTGATCCTAATGATCCACAGTAAATATCTAACATATAATCATAATTGTTATACCATATAAAGTTATATCTGATCTATGTCTAGACTACATGAATATATAATTATAGTAATGATAGACACTGGATAATTGTAATCTTGAAGATGGCCAGAGAGTTAGAGGTGATATAGGAACAGAGCAGAATAGAATAGAATAGTTTATTCATAGTGCCATAGTCATAATAACATACATACTTGCATACGTACATACAAAGTATATACATGTAAACAAAGAGAGTTGTTGTGGATAGAGTAATAGAACAGTACAAAACAGAACATATATTTTATTTAAACCAACGCATTTATATTGCTCGTACAGAACAGAATAGAAGAGAATATTCAACAAAACGTTACATTTTATTGACAAAAGCATACACATTGCTCGCACAGTTAACAATGCATAATTTTGTACTTTGTGTTAGGCGTGTTTTCTTTTGAAACACAATGCATTGTAGGGATGCTTAACGTTGCGACGCCGCTAGTTGTCGCAAAAGCGACGCTTATTGTCGCAAAGCCGTTAAACGTCGCGTCGATTGCGACGTTTAGCGGCATTGTGACGTTTAATTGCGCTTCACAAGTTTCATTCCTCTACATTAAGTTTTTGCTATTGTTTTCTTGTAGAATGAATGTAATGAAACGTCAGAAATCTGAGTTAGATAGTCAGTTACAGAAGATGACACAAATGATTGGTGATTTAGAAGGTGAATGTAGTGCTTTAAGACGTCAAATGGAAAGTATGAATAGAGAACGAGATGATTTTAAACTTACTATTGATAGATTACGTGACGACAACGATAGAGTGAGAAATGTAAGTCGTAAATGTTTTAGTTAATTTTCGATTTTTAAAAAAGGCGAGGTTCGCCAATTCTCGTACCCAGAGTCTAGTAGGATTCTCGATACTAGATTGAGAATCTTGATAACCTCGGGGTACGAGAATGGGTTCACCTTTCATTCAACTTCATATTCAAGTATATATGGTCAGGAAACGTTTCTGACTGTAACTTCGACCAGTGGCACATTGTATAGGCTTGAAGCGTAATGGAAACTTTCTCATTGAGTGGACAATTGTAGAAACGGTTGCGCCGATCTCATGTTATTGGACACAGCAAAGTTGTTTTAGTATCTTAAATGTCCGAGTATAGTCTCTTGGCAGGATGTGTAGTCACGTGGTCTTCAGCTCGACAATAAACGCTTGCTTTCGGTAATTTCTTGCACAAGCCAAAATAAGAGAATAGTCTAATAGCGCATAAAAAAACCATAGCCAGTGTCCATAATCTATTATGAAATATTTTTCATTATATAAAATCGTCCATTCCTAACCAGACTCAGTGATAGAGTGTCTAGCCAGCTTGCAACAATTCATATGTATTAATTTCGTAATGGATGTATTTATTACTGCACAAGGAGCAGTTTTGGTTTCCTTTTAATTTTGTATAACTGCGTTAGCGTTGTAGTTAATTTGGTTAAGTGCTACATGTACAAACCCATCTATCTCGTATATAATAATTACTTCTCGTCGACATTATTGTCAAGTGGGTCATTACGAGTGCTGCTAGTCTCAGTAGAAAGTTGTTACTCTACATCAATGTAATTGGTAGTATGCTTTTATATACAAATTGAATTGCTTGCTTTTGCCATTCTGTGTCGGTCTGAATGTGCATTTGTGTGTCATTTAATGCAGTGTTATGATTAATAAGTTTATTATTGTACAAGTTGGCTGCTAATGTGTTGTGTCTGAGCAATTGTCATGGAGCCAGCTGGCAAATATGTTCAACAGGTTGACTGAACTGCTCATGTGGCCAGGGCGATGTTTGCTATATAAACTGGTATAAGGTGTTGTATTGTCGCCCAGTTTGGGGCCTATGTTGGGTTCAGTTTTTGATAGACAGCCAGTAAACTGTATTCCTTATATGACCATGACTGATGACAACAGTGTATGACAATAATAAACCAAATAAAGCATCCTATTATAATCTGCTTAATGCAAAAATGTTCTTACTCATTTTTTCTAATTAAAAGTCACCCTTTTGGCCACAACAAGTTGATGATATGTTCTACGGATTTTTTTAGAAAAAATGGGGCGAGCGAGCGAAGAAAAAAAATCAAAAAAATCTTAATTCAGTTGCTTTATATAGCGGTTTAATCAAATTTTTATGAGCGAGCGCGGAAATAAAAATATATATTTTTTTTAAAAACGTCAAAATTAAGGTGCGAGCGAATCCATAGAACATATGAGCAATTTGTTGTGGCCTTTTCTAATTTTAAAAATAATTTTATGACAAACACCAAACAATGAAATAGTTTGATAAGATTTGGAACTTGTGATAACTGAAAAATAAATTTTGTTTTAATGCAATATAGTTCATTTTAATGCCCACTGAAATGTTTTAAAAACTGTAATGGTTGACAAAGCAACATTATGAAATAAAACATGTTTGTGCGTATTTTAACGAATTTATGGACTCTGGTGTCAGTGCTTCAAGCATCGACCATACATTGGTAGATTTCGATATTTTACAGGATTGTGAAGCAGCCAGATGTAAACAGATTGAAGCACAAAATGAAAGAGATGCTGTATGTGAAGAATTACAATTTGAAAGAGACGCTGCTGAAGCTGTAAGTATAATGCATTGACTAAAAAATACATGTAGAATAACGTTTGGTATTTAGAAATACTTCTATAGAATCATGCTGTTTAAGAATACTCTGAATTACAGCTTTGCCATATACAGCGACAGGAGTTGAATCCATAGATATGACAATTTTGCCGACAATGTCGATTTTTCATGTAATGTAAGAACTTGTCGCCTTCTCGTTTAAAGGTACTTTGGTAATAATACATGTACAGAACCCAGTTATGGTAATATGGAGGCATCAAATCATAAAATATGTTGATTTACTCGTGAGTATTAAACGGTTTAATCCTAAAAACAGAGTTTGCCTAAAAGACTTTTGGTGGACTCTGTATATAAAGAAATACTCGTTTTTAATGAATTTTGAGAAATCATATTTTTATCATTTCCAGGAAATCACTGAACTTCGTGATTGGTTAGAAGAATTAAAGTCTATTTCACCGCAGATACAATTAAGATTTAAATCTGAACTACGTGAAGTTATACAACAAATACAAGATGAATATAATAAACAATTAGAAAGAATTACTGATGAACAACAAAGACGATATGATGACCAGGTAGGATAATTTGTCTGGGTATATTTGTAATGTAACACCGTAGAATAGATAATTGTTTTCTGTTTCTATGTCAAAGATTTTCGTGTTCTAACGATTGTACATTTTCTGAATGTTCGACATATATTGTTGTTCTCAGAAATACATGTATTACGTTACTAACGAGCGTTTTATCTTGGAATTATTTATAAATATGAAGACAAAATTTGCATGTTTAATTCCATATGGAGTTGACTTTATATATAACTATGCATATAGCAAACTCCACACGGCGGTTACGCCATGCATGCGTTGCCACTTTAACATATTGATTTAAAAAAGGGAAATAACCGCTGCGGGGAGTTAGCGCAAATAGTATTATTGAGTTGTCTCCCTTGTAAAACAGAAAACTTACCTTAAGTTCGTACAATTCTAATTTGATCAATATCTATTTGCAGGTTCTCAGTTTCCAGAATGCGCAGCGTCTTGATAACCCTGATGGTGTGTCCAGAGTTGAAAATAGAGCTTTGAAACAAACACTGGCTTCTAACAAGAGTAAAATCTCGGAGTTGGAACGTGAGGTGGGTAGAGAGGAAATCTATTTATTTTGTTTGTATGATGAGCGTTATTGATAGTTATACTCAGTGATATCTTTTTAGAGTGTCATTAACCTATTTGCACTGAGCAAGGTGTACGATTTATTGAAGGAAACATGGTTACTTGCAAGTATCGAATTATCTAGGACACTTGCTGTTATGATACAAAAACAACCGACTTAACACTCTAGCCGAGCATCGTAACTGCTTCTACAGGGAGGAGGAGTCTAACAATCATATCATCATTTGAGTATGGAATTATTAAAATTGCATGGAACATTAAGCACTGATATGTACACTATGACCTGTTTTGTTCAACTAACTTGCAAATCGTCAGTTTTGTAGAAGTAGTAGTTCAGTGGTAGGATGCTCGCTTAGGGATAGAGGGTCTGGGTTCGAATTCCACATGGGGCGAAGCTGATTTCCTTGAGCACGAAATTTTATTTACGATTGCTTAATTTTATCTCGGTAAAAAGGGGTACCTCCGCTGGTGGTATAGTTCTATTGTGCAAATATGATAGCTGTACAAAGCGACAAAGTTAAAAGACTTCCCGATGAGATAGATAAATAGCCCAAAAAACATGTGTTATAGCTGTGAAGTTGGCGGACGTTTATACGCACTAAACTTGGACCATAACTGTTACAGTTAAGTTCCGCTATTAAGACAAGCAAATTTGATGGTCTTAATAGCGAAACGGTCTTATTATAGAAACCCTTCCGTTCACAAATTAAGCATTTGGGTCTTAATAATTGTCAAGAAACTGCATGATTTTGAAATAACGAAAATGGTCTTAATAGCGGAACTTTACTGTATTACTTTTTTATAGAATGGTAGATTGAGAGATGATCTAGCTGAACTGAAGAAGAGATTTGAACAAAGCATGGAGGAATCTGAACAAGAGAAGTCTGATCTACGTGCTGAGATAACAAGTGTTAACAATGAGCTTGAAGATGTTATAAGAGATTTAACTGATATGAGAGCTAACAATCTGGATATGGAACTAGAAATATCTTGTTATAGAAAACTACTTGAAAGTGAAGAGGCCAAGTAATGTGTTTTATCTGTTTATTTATTTCTGATTTTTATTTTAATCATAATTCTATTGCCATTTAACTTCTTCTACAATCTCCGCAGATTCTTTATAGACCGCTTCAATTAGCGAGTAGGCAAGCGGAGAATTTAAGATCGGGTTTTAATCAGATTGACTCTTATAAGTTTTATGCAAAAGCGATTATAGACCGCTTCAATTAGCGAGTAGGCAAGCGGAGAATTTAAGATCGGGTTTTAATCAGATTGACTCTTATAAGTTTTATGCTATGCGATCGGCACGCCCCTAGCCAAATATAGTGTTTTTTTAGTTTTCCACTCATTTATGTATTTTAATTATTTTTATTATCATTCCATATTGACTTTTAACTAGAACACTTAATACATGCAATGGCGGTCAGCATGACTTCGGGACACTAGCGACCACCTTGCTTATAAGTCGTTTATATGAAATGATAAAGCAAAATATTTACTTAACTAACATCATACAATTTAGAGACATGTACATGCATGAGGACAGTGGGACCAGACCTTTTGACCACAAGTGTGCAAAATAAGTTCGATTTACCAGCTTCCTACGGATACACCATGTCCTTTGCTAACAACTGTAACATATCTAATTCTAACATAGGAACGTGCGAATTCACTTTATAATTGACATGAAGTACTCAGTTCTGTATATATTAATACACGTGCACAACTCCTCACTGATTTTACGTGGATGATCACCTTGGTCTTTTGAACGATATTACACAAATGCATGGCTGTTACACTTTCCCGTAAAGTCGAGGGCGAGATTCGGCGTGAAACGTCGAAATCATTAAATGCAATCTATTTCATTCACATTCATCTGTTTGTATATTTTCGGATGGCAAGTTTGAGGCCATTGAATACAACTTCTTTTATCTACTTTTATCTGTATATATTTTTCAGGATGGCAAGATCTATTGAGATACAAGGAAACATCCAGTCACAAGGTGGCGCTACTTTAGCTTCCATCGTAGCCGGAGGAGCAAACCCCAACACAAACCCCAACCCAAACCCAAACCCAAACCCAAACCCCAACCCCAACCCTAGCTCGTCACCCAAGGCGACATCACCCAATTAGTGACTACATCAATATTTTCATTATATGATAATGATTAGACTTCATAGTGTTTACACTTATCAAAGTGATTTGACTATAGTCATTTACTAATTTAAGACTTTTTCAAACATCAAATACATTGCGCTATTTATCATATCACGTGACTTGTGACGACATACAATGTTATTGCTACGATTGGTCTACATGTATTTTTATTATGGACCCTTGGAATATCCAATTAAGTAATGTTAGTCAAAGACTTTCTTATTGCATTTTGGAACAACTCGTAATACGAGTATTCCGTCTCAAGATGAAAATACCATATTTCGAAATTCAACCAAAAAGTTCCAGTTATACATGAATTCAAAAATAACATTCTTGGTCTTCGGTCACGTGATATAACCACATATTCTAATTGACATCACGCTAGTAGACGCAGTTTAATTCCTAAATTCATAAAATTTCATTATTCTCATAATATTATACAAGGCTATGTAAAGCACCTATACCAGCCTTGCAATGGCAAGGACTAGCAAGGTGAAACAAAGGTTTTGTACATAATGTCCACACGAAATGCCGCTTATAACGATGAAATTAAATGCTGTAAACTGATAAATTTAAAATTCTTAAAAAAATATTGATCTCTTTATGAACATCCAAATGCAAATAATAAGAAAATTTATTATTCGTAGAATTTGCTTCAATAATTATTTCAAAAGTGTTCGGATTCCTCGGGCTGCACTGTATTGCCTACTGAGAAACTTTATGTCACGTGATCATACAACCGGAAGTAAGAAGCATGACTCATCTACAAAATACAGTGTATCCTTGGAAATCTGAAACCTTTTGAATTCTGAAGGATTTTCTAGGATAGTTTTGCACATGAATGCGAAACAACACCTGAGAAATTCCGAAAACCTTTAAAATACCTAACGTTTTGTTCGGGGTCCCAAACACCTATTCTCGTACCCAGAGGCTATCAAGATTCTCGTTCAAGCCGTTAGAACTTGATATCCTCTGTATACGAGAGTGCAAACACCATGCCTAACCACGTGGTTTTTGTAATCAGTGTGGGTCAGACTTTTAAATAGTCTGACCCATATTGTTCATAAAGTCACGTGGTTGAAGGCATCGTGCTAAAAGGTTTTAAATTATTCAGATTGTTCAGCATTCTCATACACTGTGTCTTGAAAGAAACAAGCTTTCGCTTTTCGATGTTTCGATGCAAATCATGCTTCGTGAGAGATATCCATACTTATCCATACTTGTACTGCAAATGTTTGGAAATTTAATTGACACAGTTTTACAATTTTGCCGTTATTTGTTCATTCTAAATTTCCTATGGTATGAACATTTAAGGCATTACAAAACATTAAAGTGGACATTGGTACGCTATATATGGAAATCGCAAAACATGCATGCAACCTTAGATTTGATTTAGAACAAATGATATTTTAAAGAAGGATTGATACAATACCTTCTGTGTGTATTTTCATGAAGCGTATGTGGATATCTCGAAAACGCTTTTCAATAGGCAATACAATGGCAAAATAAGAATTGACGAATAAAATTGCTTGCACCAAAAGTCACAGACGCTGAAAACTGACATTAATTTTATCATATGAAAGTAATTTAGCTTGCCATAGCAAATATGATTCACTATTAACTTAAAGTAGTACAATATCATCGCCTATGAACAAAATCATTGTCAAAGTCCTAAAGCATGAAGCAATTTGGTAGAGCTCACTTTTATGCTTGCCAAAATAGCAAATGTGTCCAAAACCTTAGTGCATACACGTGTATATACAGGGGAAAGGCCATCCGAGAATCATACAAGTTTCAGCCTTTCCATTCACAGAATTCCGCGTAAGTCTTGTTGGTATCCACGAGTACTTTTTTTCATTGTAATATCATGATTCTAGTTGACTTTTCATTAAAGTGCTTATTTTATTGCATTTCTCTTAAATACGATTGCATCAATACTACACACATGCAAGCACTTCATAAATTTTAGCTTACCATTAATCTGCTATACGTGCTTTCAAATGTATCATGGACAATGCTTCTCATTACAAAATCATTGTCCATTTCTTTCAATTGCATTATGAACAATAACTCACAAGAGTAAAACCTTAGTCCATTTCTATAATATGTTGATACCGAGTAATGATATGGTAAGGTATTGACAAAAACGGATTTATCACTAGTACGAGCAATGGTCCTTTAAGCTTAACCATTATTGCCACTGAGCCATGACTTTTATTCGGACTTTATTATGCAAAGAGGTACATGTACTTACTTCCATTTGTTTGATATCTTATTACTAATGAAACCTTGTAGGTATAATAGTTCAGTAAGCTAAGCCATGCATTCGGATCACCATGGCGATTTTCTACGAAGATAAGCGTATGTATTTTTACGTAGAAATCGCCGACGAGATCCGAATGCAAAGCTATAAAGTGGACTAATGGGAATATTCCTCCATGTTCATAGGAAGAGGTACAATTTTCAATTTCCAACAGAAACGGGAATACAATTTTCTTACTCAAATACAAAATGAAATAATCATCTGAATAGTGAATACGATATTGTTTTTTATTCAACACATATTATATAATTTCAAGTTACTAGCAAATACAGAATGTTGTTTTACTACATATGTTTGTTAATACAATATATACACGCTTTGTTATGTTTGCTTCATTTTACAATGTGATATGTTTACTTGCCCTTTAAATTGTTCATTTTACGCATAATAAAAATATAATTATAAATAGTGTTTTTGTTGTATTTAAGTGTGTCAAGCCAATATTCCAAAGGGTTTGGCCAAAGTTTTCCACGGGTGTGAATCTGCAAGTAGTCCATCAAACTTTTACCATTTCGCTAACTGGTCAGGTTTTATAAACATGCTATTATTGTATACACTTCGGTAAACACTTTGGAATGCGTCTCTACCATATAGAGTGGTCAAACTCGTTGAACTATAGTATATTACCTTATACAAAGATTTTCTATTACCTAAGTCATTGCCTTAAATTTTCCAGAGCAGCAGCTCGATTTAACGTATTGTATACATGATGCCACTAGCCACATAAAACCGATACCAACATGTATATTGTCAGAAGAATTCATTATAGATCTACTGACAAATGCGTCATAACGACCATTTTCATGGGAACGAACAATGTTGTTGTTTCATATCATCGGACTTAGTGGTAAAATTGACCTTTACTATATATATTTACAGTCTGGTCAACTTTACCAACAAGTCTGATGATATGAAACAAGCTTTCACTAACCACAATCAATTTATATCAGTCCTAAGGTTTGAGCTAGCAGTTAAAGCAAAGCAATCTCTATGTTCCTAGAACGGAACTATATTATTTGTGTCACTACACAAACTCAAGTAGATTTCCTCAAAGAAAAAAACATTCTCCCATACAATGTAATGTTTCAACAAGCCTTATAACGACCATACTTGTAGCGGTAGAATGAGCTGTACGGACGTGAAGACTTCTTTCTAAGATTGTAGGTGAGATCTTTTTCGTCGTTGCTTACAATCTTGATTGTGAGCATCGACCTGACTGGAGATTTAGTCGTGGTGATAGCATCTGTTATTTTCTGAAATATACAAACACCAAAGTTATTGCATTCAAATTTTCAATGCTTTAAATTTACATATGCCAGTACGACTAGATAATATATTATATGATATTATTTCACAAAATTGCCACCAATATTTACATTTTGAATTGACAGCAGTCAGTCGTCCTACGAACAGCACCTGGGCTGCGTTTCATTAACATTTCTAGGACGAAATTTGGTCCTATGATCAAGAAAAATCCTAAATGCGTTTCATTAAATTCTTAAATAAAATGCACCTTAGTCAAATCCGATGGGTTGTCATAGGATCGATCCTAGGAGCATGTCCTAGGGATTTTAATGACGCGCAGCCCTGATCACAAGCTTTTAACCTTGTGCTAAAACATAACCCAATCAGTGGCTGACAACTGTCATTGGATTCCGTCGTCTGTCGTCATTCGTGAAATGTTTCCCTCGGTCCCAGGGTAGCATATTATTATCAAACATCTTACGATGATTAATTAATACATTTTAGAGAGATTTGCGATTAAAATTGGTCGTAAGACGCTTGATAACAGACCCCAGGTCCCTAAATAAACCCAAATCTTCAGTCTAAAAATTTTAATACAGTACCAAACGCATAACGTGACCAATGGATGACAACTTTCCTACCTGATACAGAAATAGGCGAGAGAGTGGGCGTGGAACATATTTCATGACGGAACTCCACGAAGGTATGTTAGTCCAGCCCGAAATCGAACCGAACACAATAATATTATTTTTTATTGACTATAAATAGTATATTTGATGCCAAAATAAAGAATATGTTATGTATGTTATTATCATCTAGATAGGCTGTCACATACTCTACGGACTGAGCCAATTGGGTTGGTACAAGTTGATGCATTATTTAAAATAAAATAATATGTTCTTACTAACCTCAGATTTAACTGTTGGTACACATGTTGATCTACATCTCCGATGAGGAATTAAACTTCCAATAGACAACATGGTTGATTTCGACCAATCAAAATTCACAAATATAAATACAATACAAACACTTGCAAGTACGTGTATGATCACAATTTGAATCTCTTTTCTAAACGATACACCTTAATTTTACCTCGATCATTAAACAATATCACAAAAAGAACTGAAATTCATTAATTTTCAAATATAATTTCCTTGAGTACTAAAGTCGATTAGTATTATAAAATTGAGAAGTATTTACGGTTGAGAGTATTTGATACTGAGCTTTCAATTGTTTCATTCTTAATATGGTAACAATTTTCTTTGTCACCATGCTTTTGATACTACGAAATAAATGCATAAAAATAATAAATGAGTCACGTACAGGTAATAGTTACTTATATAATTACAATTGTCTCAGTCAACGTAAAGGGATATATCGGGAAATTTGATGTTAAAATAGTAACATTATCATGTTTAGGTAGATAATCACCATATTGTGGACACTAAAAAAAGTACATAAATATAGTAACTGATTAAGGAAATGGTAATTGCTATTTATATAATAATATGCACATGATATATATACGCGTAAATGCAATTGTTTTATTTTAAGTGTGGGAAATATTGGGAAATTTGATTTTCAAATAGTAACATATTCACGTCTAGGTTATCATTATTTATATTTTGTAAATTGTAGTCGCAATTGTACGGAACCCTGAAAGTGCCATTTTGAACTACTTTTTTTTTTATTTTCACGGGTGTTCCATTAAACGTTTATTTTTGTTTTGTTTTTACGACGTATTGTTTCGAAAAAACGGAGTAATTATAACGTTTTGAGGAATTAATATCACAAAAGTAATCACATGTCACTATAGGGGCTCCGTACAATTGTGTTTGTCCAAAAATGAAAGTAACATGGAAATCCGACATAATAATAGAAACTGAATCACATACACGTAATGTTATTGTTTGCGATAAACAGTTGGATGATATCATAACTATATTTATAAACTAACATAGACTCAGATAAAATATATTATCATATCACTATATGTCACCATATCTATAAACATGATAGATATTTATTCATCGAAATGTATTGAACAGATAATCAAGACAGGTTAGTTTGATCTGCATGATTTTTCCCCCGTCTTATGTAAACGCACTCAGTCTGGTTTGAGCTAAGCATTGTTCCTATTCATGGAGGAAGTTAGCAGTGCCTTGCATATAATGGCAATCGTATACATGTACTTTGTGCATTTTATAAATGATTTATAGATGAAGTACCTGCATTATATAATGATAGAGTCTGTTACACCAAAGCAAATCAAAGCAAAACACTAAATTTAAAACTAACATACCAATATCAAGCACAATTTATCAAATTAATATCTGGTTTAAAGTACATTAATCTGCATCTGACCAAAATTGTATAATTATAAGAACTATTTGAAACCACCAAAATTGAGACAGAAATACACACTGTCCTTCCCGATCTTAGGACACAATCATTCAAATCGTGTAGCACATTTCCTGTCATTCTATATTCAGCTCTGCTGTCCAATGATTTAAAAAAATCCCACAATTGAATACATGTATGTTTATAATGTAAACTATAAAGTCATACTATCACAAAGGTACCATATATATAAATACATGTATTTTGACATTTCAAATTTATGTGGAATTAGTCATAGATGTATACACTTAAAATAAATAAACAATGAATTGATACTCTTCATTTGAAGGTAAGTATAGCCCTGTCTTTAATAAATATCGCTACGATTCCCTACTTTACTTGGTTTTGTTACTCCACTGTCGTCTTCGAACACTACCCTACGTTCAGCACTTTTCCTTAATCTAGCTCTTTCCAAATCATGTATTATATCATTTTGTTCTTCGTCGTGTTTTTCGCTACCAAGGTCATCTTCATCATCTTCTTCCGGTTGGACATGCGCATGACGAGGTGTTGTACCACGTGCCGCGTCCATTACAGATGGCGTCTTATTTACATCACGTGAGTCATCAACAACCAATCGATTATCAGTTTCGAGTTCTGCATGGGCGTTTTCGTCATCCATTCCGTCTGGGTGGTCAGATTTGCCTTTTGGCGCGTAGGATTCAAGATGGCCGACAAATTTATACAAATTCGAAGGTTTTTCTTGAATTGCCTGCAAAATAATTGTGAGCGCTTTGCTTGTTATTCGGCATTGCTTCTCTGTAATTCCATAAGTTTCTAGTAAATTCTGACGAGGCAAATGAAAAGAAGGCAAGAAACCTTGCTGCAGACCATCGCTTAAGTTCTGCATCACTTTGAAAATCCATTCCTTTTTATCCCTAATGTTATCTATATGTTTCTGTGACACATTAAACAAAGAGTTCACTAGAATGTCATTGTTCAGAATGGAAAGCTCGTCAGGAAACTCCTCCTTGAATATATTCATTAAAACTAAAACATGACGGAAGTTTAAACCTCGACAATATTTGTCTATGAGAGAATATACGTGGTACTCTGTGAAACTAAGATTTATCCTCCAGGTTGGTCCACCTTGTGGGAGAGATCTCTTGATTTTAGTATGTGAATTGTCGTACTGAAATAAAAGAAATAAAGATAATATAGGTGTTCATTGTTAAGATTGATTTTGGTGATTTTAATTGGTTGTTGCGTCTGTTTTTATCAGCACTTTCTATTGGTGTATGTACAGCAGTCACTGACGTAACCAGCTTTCCTGGATACTTTTCTGAACTAGTACTACCTTACATATAACATTCCATACGGAGCAGACAACTTGAATTATAAAGGGCAGGAATTATACATGTAAGTATTTGATTAAAAGAAGAAAAAGTCAATAATACATTTTATTATGATAGGATTATAGCTATTTTATAATTCTGTTCAACACATGGTATTGTATAAAGTAGCATTAAGATTTGACGATAAATTACTGTGATAGCAGACACAATAAAACGTAAATTCAAAACATTCAAAGGGAATTACCCAAAGTTATGCAAAGTAGAATTATGGTTCTTTTATACGTAATGCTGATCATCACATGGTATGTTATCATTGTATAAAGTTTCATTAAGAACTGACCCTAAATGGCAGAGATACTATGTAAGTAGAAGCTTAAAGCTTAATGGTAAACGACGTCGGAAACTCACCCTACTGTCCATTCAGGTTTTGCCAATGTTTTAGTACAATTTTCCGTTAAGAGCAGCTAAAATAAAGAACAATAATACACTTTTTTTGCATAGAGCTTCAAAATACCTAATCTATTGTTTACCTTAGGATCAAGGAACGCTACATGTTTGCCATTAGCCATGTCTTCCAATACTAGTTTCCTGAATTCTTTCTGTCCTTGTATATAAGGCCCAAAGCATGGTAAAGGAGCATTCAGTTTAAGACTAGGTGGCAGACGATCTAGTACAAACACAGGGTATATGTTAACAGTAAAATTACATATAGCTAATTCATCACCATCGAAGTCTGTAACTGTAGCTTGTAGGTTAGCTGTACCGTCATCACCGACAGAACATATAAGTCTGTCAACATTGTGATTGTCTGAGAGAAGAGTCATGCGTGCTTTATGTAAACCTAAAAAGGAGGTATGAATTCAGTAATTAAATGAATTAAGGTGAGACAAAAACGTGTATGCATTTCTTATTTAAATCACCTAAGGTACTGTAATCTCTGGAATGAATGTTGTATCA
Source organism: Mactra quadrangularis (assembly GCA_025267735.1). Classification (NCBI taxonomy): domain Eukaryota; kingdom Metazoa; phylum Mollusca; class Bivalvia; order Venerida; family Mactridae; genus Mactra; species Mactra quadrangularis. Next base: position 7,024,516 of record CM046311.1, on the reverse strand, counting down.
AATAATAGTCCCACCTCTTTAAATACTGACTGTTGAAAAGCCAAACGAGGGAGACACTCAAACTTAATTTTGTATAACTTGTAGCTATGTCTTAAAGTAAATATTTCGCTTTTGTTTAATAGAAATCGTTAACTTATACGACTGGCTGTTAGATCCTATACAAGTATACTATTAAGTCTTAATTAATGTCACAAAATCGTCATCGTCGGTTAACTCACATTACATTATTCCGCACCAACGCTAAATGTTACAAACCCTTCTGACACTAAGCGTTACATTATGACAATAATCGGTGGGTCACAAATGCATGATTTGATGATCCTACAACGTACCTTTATTAAACCAATCTAATACACTTTTAGGTTTAAGATAACCTTCTTTACTAACTAATTTCTCCCATTCTCTTCTAACAAGATGTATTTCTTGTACACAAAGATCATCATTTAATTGTATTAAACATCTATGAAGAGGCATCTCATATATACCTCGTTGATATACCTACAATTATAATAAAACAAAATAATTTTTATTCGCAATACCAACTTATAGCACTACTGTGACAGAACTACTAGTATTTTTGTCACATTTAAAAGATACTGTGGTAACTAGCTAGGTAAAGATCATTTCTGAAAGCCAGAACTATTCCTTCGAAACAATTACCGAGAAAGATAATTATTGCCATACGATTTTAACACTTACTTGACAAACTATATTTAAACTACTAGATTCCCCTTAACTGTTCACGAACGATGGCTTTGAAACATTTTTGTCCTTCAGTATCTGCACTGCGATTCTTTCTATATTAGAGTCCTGTTACATAACAATGCAATACCATATATGTAAACAAAGTTCCATATTTACTTTAAATCCATCAAGTCGTATAGGACGTTTTAAAGGTACCATAACTTCATATTTGTCTTCAGACAATGTTCTGATAGGAGCTGTAATGACACCATGTTTATTGGTTGTTGTAAATTCTCCCCAGTTAGGATCTAACACATGAGCTATGTCTATTATACTTTTAACAAGATTACTCGCTGTCTGGAATAGTAGAAAATAGTAGATGTAGTTCTAATGAGTGGAAATCTAAATTTTCTTTTGTTCATGGCCTTATGACACTTGTTCGTGTCACATGTATGCCTCAAAACCAACCAGCTCTTGGAGCATTCATTTCTAGACACTCCGGCTAGAGAACAAGGGGATGACCAAGGGGGGCGGTTGAGTGATTTGTGGTATTGAATAAAGATAAAGGCAACCCGGGTCGATAGCGCAGTTGGTAGCGCGCCGGGATTTGGATACTCGTGCCCGAGGGGGTGCGGGTTCGAATCCCACCCGGGGAGGTTATACCCTTCCATGAAAATTTGACAATAATGTCGATTTTCCTCCATTGATTAGATAATATGGAGAAGTTTCCGGCCTTGTGGAAGGGTAGGTGAGTACTGGTTATAGACAATGGTCCAGGAAAGCTAGTTTAGGTGCGCTGGACGCCGTGAAATGACCTAAATTGTGTTGATACGGCGTTAAATCCAATAAATAAATAAATAAATAAAGATAAAGGCAAAGAAATTCGGTAGAAACTTGGTTGATTGGGCTACATGTTTTTATCAATACTTTGAAATAAGCGTTTATTTTAAGTTTTAAATCCGTAGACTGATATTTGCACTCGTGACTACGCCATTCTAAATTAAACATTTCATGAGCTCACTCGTTGAAAATGATACAGCTAAAACATGTATCTTGATTTCTGACATCTCGAATTATCGATATTTCGATCAAATTGGAAAAACTCATAATTTCATTATCTCGAATTTTGCAATTGGTTCCTAGAGATTCTAGAAAATGAAAAATGACAGTAAATTGTAAAAAAAGTCTGAGCAAACATGTCAGGAACTGCTGCAAGCAAAAATAAAACTGTGGGTATATTACCTTGCAAATGTATTCTTGTCTTTTTCGTTGTGATTTCTGCACGATTACTCTTGTTAAACAAGAATTGAAATTGGGTGCTTTTGGCTTCTGCTTCTTTACTCCAAGTTTCTGTAAATCACTGGACGGGTTGTTAAATACTTCCCATCTGTCATCATTATCATCGTTGTTGTTAACTTCTTTATCTTTATCGTCAGCTGTTTCCATGTTTACGTCTTCTTCAATGTCAGGATCAAGGTCAAGGTCATTTAATGTTTACTTGTCGTTTGTTGTTGATGGTTTTCCTGATTATATAAAAATGGACAACGTGATGGATTTTAACTAATCATTGTTGTTATTATAAGTGGAACAGTGGTCCAATGGGCGGACGCGCGCTTAAGGGTCGAGAGGTCTCAGGTTCGATTACCACTAGTGGCACTGCTAATTTCCTTGAGCAAATTAACCTACAATTGTTCCACTCCACTCAGGTGTAAAAGGGTACTGTGAGGCATCGCAATTATAATTACAGTGCCCATCAGAAGTTTCGAGACATACGAAATTTACTAAAATATTCAAAGTTCAACAACTGTATTCGGTGGGCGCCGTATACGAGTATTTGACCACAAAAAAGACTTAAATCTTGTTAATTGATTTATTGGCAACTCGGAGTGTCTCCTTGAACTAAATTGGCGCTTCGGTACCGGTATCAAAATATAAGTACACCCATTTATACATACATAGATTATTATACACGAAACTAAACAAATAAGAGAAAAGTTTGAGGCTGCTATACTAGTAGAAGTCCCGCTGAAAAAGTTTGAGTACTATTATACATGTACATCCGGAACTCCTCGGTCATTCGTTACAAGGGTCGAGGTATTCCGAATGATACATTATAGTCACTTCATTTGTACTGATACCAGTATTGTACGGGTTCGTACTTCACGATGTACAACCGTAGGCTTTTGTATTGTCAAGTATTCAACGAGCACTATTTATAATGCCAAGATTTCAAATGTCACAATGTGAAATATAAATGGATGTATATATCAAAATATAAATTAAAATCATATTCTAAACATTGATTAAAAAAAGTCCGTAAACCAGTGGTTCTCACACTTGGCAATTAGTGTTGAAACACCGGTAGCGGCACATCATATTGCAGGAGCATTGGTCCAGTGGTAGGACGCGCGCTTTGGGATCGAGAGGTCCCGATTCGATCCCCACTAGGGACACTGCTAATTTCCTTGAGCAAGAAATTAACCTACAGTTGTTCCACTCTGCCCAGGTGTAAATGGGTACTGTGAGGGATCGCCTGCCTGAGGGTGATATCAGTGATCAGGAGTTATTGTACAAGATTGTAAAGTCGGCTGAACATGTATATGGAAGCAGATTTTAAACCGCACTTAACTTTTTTTTAACTTTTAACATATTATTTCGTGAATTTCCGACAATTAAGTATAATAATCGATAGAATGTATCAAAATGAATAAACATCTCAAAACAGAACAGAACATAATTATATTAATTAAAACCTAAACAGGGTATTACAATAGATGAATGAACATAAAAATAGGCGAAAGTTTTCAGTAATAAAGCTGATTTCAGAATTTTGAGATAAATTTATTCTATGTAATTTGTATAAACTCTGTCTATTTCATTATTTTGTAAGCAGGTTTTCAGCTCATTAAATATTCAAAACTTTAACTCCCAGCCATTTATACTTGCATGACTTATGAAGGCATATTTCTGCCATCAAATAACCACATAACTAACTAGTTAATTAAGAGGTTAACTAGTACAGTAACTAGTTAACCTCTTAAGTAAATTAAGTTTAGTGGTGAACTAGTTACCGTAACTATGTAACCTCTTAATTAACTAGTTAGTTATGTGGTTATCTGATGGCATAAATATGCCACCATAATGACTGTTTCAGTATTATTAATTAATGTTATTTGTCACTTGTTTGTATATATATATGTAAATAATTATGTTCTATGACCAAAAGCACTGTTCTGTGCTGAAGTCTTTGAATAAAGTGTTAAAGTGTGTTAGAAGATTAATACATGCACATGACATGTGGTCTTAAAACAAAGAACTATAATATAAACAATTGAAAAAAAACTTACTTTTAAAAAACCCCATAAAACACTCATAAATTGAATACTTACATAAAACATTCAACATTAGAATAAATGAATATAAAATATCCCTACAATAGTATCTCCGACATTTTCACCCCATAAAACACTGATCTCCAAAATAAACTTATAAAAAGTATTAAATGACCAGTTGTATTAGATATTGCTACACTTATATGTAGGATTAGTGTATTTAAGTTTTTATTAATCTGTAAGGATTATCTCTGTTCTGACGAGTCTTTGACTTATATTATGAATTACGATCATTTAACCCAAAGATTTAAAATAAACTTTTCCATTGATAAACTGGTCATATTTCATTTCATTCGGAACTACCTCGGCGATCTTCTAAGCAGAAAATCGCCGAGGTTGTTTCGAATGAATTTATTTAACCCAAAGATTGGCAATAACATTTAGTTTAAAATAAAAGTGTTTCGGTGAAGATTAATTTATGTACATATAAGTGAATACAATCATATCACTGACCAATTTAAAGTACATCTGTTAGCACTAACTGACAGTGTCAACATAGTTTTGGCATTTTAACTTCTGTTTAATTAAGGCTAAATCTCTGACGAGACAGTTTATCTCGATGAAATGGAAAATACAGTAAAAGTTGGAAGGTTCGAAGTCGGCTAGAAACTCGGCTAGCTCGAATTATCTGAATGGGTCGAATGGTTCACCTGGTACTAAACTATTTACCCATTAATCATAGAAACCCCACTCGAAACCTTGTAAGAAACAAGTATTCTAAAAATGTCGAATTTGGAAGGGCCAAATATCCTATTCGCTCGAACATTTCACACGAACTTTCGAGTTCAAAGTTTTGCACTTATATTATTTTACTGTAAATGTATCTGAAGAGAGAGCTTTAGACAAAAACCATGGAAGGAAGTATCGGTGATGAGACTTGTTCGGCACTTTCTTGTTTTATTTGCTGGTGTTTAATTAATGTCTGATTCGGATTCAAGAGTAGGGTTTCAGTATTAAGTTTTTATTTAGCAATAAACATTAGAGAAATTTACGATTAATATCTAAAGACGAAATAGCGCAAAAGTTAATGCGTTCCTTAGTTCCTTTATTACTGAAGCACAACCGTCATGTTTGCATTAACGGCGAATGATACACGGCTTTACTATAATATTGTTTGGAAATAATGAAAAAAAAAACACCGCAAATCATTTGCGGCTCTACTAGACTACTATAATAATATTATTGTATGGAAATAATGAAAAAAAAACAAATCATTTGCGGCTCTACTATAATATTGCTTGAGAATAAATTTATTGTGTGCGATCATGTTAAACGAATTCGTGAAAGCATTTCAGAGACTAGGGTCATACTCGTAGTCAACAACTCCCATCACCAGTTACTTCCCTTTGATCACTGACGATGTCTAAATTCTATTCAACGGTCAATGTTCCATACATTAACCCCGCTGATTTAGATTGATTGTCAATATTAAAACACTGTAGTGAGTATTTAAATCAGTAGGGTTGATATATGCTGTACTGATCGTTGAGTAAAGTTTAGCAATAAAAAGTAAGAATTTAGTTTGAGTACCGTCCGTATGTGGTACTTCATAATTGCTGAATTTTGGTCGCAAGTAATAACTTATCTTTATAAATTGATATGTAAAGTAACACACAACGTAAACTTATATCAAGTTATTATGTTAATATTTTCAATATTTAACTCTTTATAGTTTTAAATATAATATCATTGTATAATTTTACGTATCATTGAGTTTGTATAAGAGTCTACATACTTTTTTGATGTACCGTGCACTCTAAAAGTTCCCGTTCTTTTAATAAACTATACATATCACCAACTGTGACCGGGTCCGTTGCGCAGTAGGAAGCGCACCGGGAACATCAAATGACCCAAAGGGGGTACGGACTCAAATCGCATCTGGGCAGTTATACCATTCCATGAATATTTGACAATAATGTTATTTTCCTCCATTTATAAGATACATGGAAAACTTACTCTTCCTTGTGGGAGGGTGGGTGAATGCTGGTTATAGACAAGGTTCTGGAAAAGCTAGATTAGGCGAGCTTGCAGCTATAAATTGACCTTAAATTTGCAATGAACATATGAAAGTTTAACAGTATTTGAACAATAATATACATGTACAAGTATACCAGTATTAAAAACAAACAATTATCATTTCTAGTTGAGGTAAATTCAAATATTGAGCCCATTAAAAGATTACACGCAATAGGGACTAGTTACGCATCTCCTTAGTAACATCGATTTCATGTCTCATTTGGTGAACAATTCTATTTTACTTCAAAACTGACGACTTTTTGTGAAACTTGTGTTGTTGATGTTTTTGTTGTTGTTGATTTTTTTCAACCCGGGTCAATAGCGCGGTTGGTAGCGCGCCGGGATTTGGATACTCGTGCCCCAGGGGATGCGGGTTCGAATCCAACCCAAGGAGGTTATACCCTTCCATGAAAATTTGACAATAATGTCGATTTTCCTCCATTGATTAGATAATATGGAGTAGTTTCCGGCCTTGTGGAAGGGTAGGTGAGTACTGTTTATAGACAAAGGTCCAGGAAAGCTAGGTTACGTGCGCTGGACGCCGTAAAATGACCTAAAATTGTGTTGACACGGCTTTAACTCCAATAAATAAATAAAATAAAATAAATAAATTTTTTTTTTTTTCAATTATTACTTTAGGCAATATTGTGCAAGAAAATAATTATAATAAACGTATGCACATCATTGATGGTAAAAATAGATAACCAAAGTATGAAATAACCGTTGGCTATAAAATTATGATACGATAAGTTATTTGTTTTCATTTTTTTCAAGTACTGAAATTATATCTACTGTTATGACGTACTGATTAATTTACTTGAAAAAAGGTACATGGATTAATCTGATGTGTTAGATTATAAAAAGGAAAAAAAATCAAACTAATTACTTGAAATTAAATTTTATTAAACAAAAGAAAAATGATTTCTTTAGCAAGTTTTCGTGACAAAAATCATTTCAATGTCAAATTCGGCACACAATTGTGTTAAGAGTTTTTTTTCTTCGTGGATTTAAATTAAAGACGAACCAGTATTCAATCATGCACAGGTAAATTATTTGTTTTATAAAGCCTGTTTCACATCAGCCGTGCGATTTTTTTGTCGTACGATTTTTACTGCGAACGAAATCGCAGACGAATCGCAGCCGCCGCAGATACATTAATTTTTCCGTGCAACCGTCGTGCGGCGGTCATGCGACGCTCTCACGAGCCGTAGGTTGTTCGTCTCACGTGTTTACGCACGACTGCCGTGCGATAATCACGAGGCTGTCGTACAAACACTAACGACTGTCGTAAGACTGTCGTGAGATTTCGAAAAGTTTCGTACGTCATCCGTACGTCAATCGCACGACAAACGCAAACTTGTACGAGAGTCGTAAGATATTCATGCGGACGCCTAACTCTTTAACTGACGTGCGACTGTCTCAAGAATGACGTACGGTTGTCTTACGGCAGTCGCACGACTGTCTTGCGGGCTCCAAAAATCGCATCGAGATTGCAAGAAAAATAAACATGTTGAAAATTTGACTTGCGACGTCTACGACGATGCGATCACCTGAAAAAACGCATGACTGTCTTGCGGCGTTCGTACGAAGTTCTGCGATTTTTCAGAAAATCTTGTCGCACGGCTGCCGCAAGCGTGATGTGAAATAGGCTTTAAGCATATAACCATTCTTTATCAATTAGTTCACCCAGCTAATGCCTTAGTCCCATAAAACGTGGCTTGTTGGGACCCGTACGTGCAGACAGCCGAAGGTGGGAAGTCTTGCGTATTAAGGTGACGGTACGCGCATGGCACAAAACAACACACCCGTATGGAGCCGTAGCTGGAAGATATGCAAGTTTAATCCATTCTCGGTCACGACTTTGTTCACTATTTAAGTTTGAAACTGATACGTGTATCCACGGCTCATCTCATGGACCCTGGATAAAACGTAACAATCCGTACGGGTACGCAATAGTTTATAAAATATTATTTTATTATAACGTTAACACAAACACGTAATGGGATTTGAACATTTTGTACACGCACCGTACTTGTCTGAAATTTGCATACGTATCATAACGTAATTTTGCAGATTATGTGATATATACAAATGTGATACAGCATAATAATAATTCTTACTATTTGTTATTAAAAACTACATTAAATTGCCACAAAGGGAGGCAACAATGGCAAGTGCTTAGATCCTATTTAACTCCCTTGCCTATGTAAATCGTATTAGATAAAATTAAATATACGCCCTGGGGGCATGTTTATGATTTTAAACACAGGGTATAGAAATATACAAAATATTACGCGTGACTGTAAGAATTTTGTTTTTGATTAATTTGATAAGTCTTCAATATATTTTTGTAATAATATCTAAATATCTAGTTAAATAATAAACAAAGAATCTGCAACCTTAAGTAAAACAGAATTAGAGACCAATTGAATTTAATTGACATAATAAACTGCTTACTTTGACAACCGACAGCCCATTCTTTAGTATTTAACTTGTGATAGAAAACATCACAGTTTTAGTATGTATGTCGTTATCATGACTTAAATGTCATACGAATAGCCAAGCGTTTGCCTCCTTTAAGCGAAGCATCTGACTGGCTCTGGTCGTTCCTAAACACCATGCCATTCCTTTTTCATAGAGAATGGAAATAAGGCTTGGTTACCAGAGCTGTTAATGTTTTGATAGGAGTTGGCTTACGCTGTTGATTTTGGTGTTTGTCTCCGAGTGGAGACGAACCGATCTGCATGAGTCGTGCATGTGGTCGCACGATCATGGCGCTTTATTTCCTGTCTCATTTATTTCCCCTCAAAATATTTAAAGTAAGAAGGTATAATAAATTTATTTAACTATCAGTTAAATAAAATTAGATCCTATTTAAACTTAATTAACTGAAGTAACTAATCTGTTACATTTCTATAGGTCTTTAATTTATTTAATTGGGATTTTCCCAAAATAATTGCCCATTCTACATTCAAATTCTTTTCCACAAATGCCTTACTTCTAACAATCATATCACGAGGGGCTTAATAGATAGGAAATGGTGCCAATGCAGTTACACATTTATATATAGCACATAATCTGCAAAATTATGTAGTTACACGTATGCAAAGTACGGCACGTGTACAAAATAATATTACGTGTACATGTAAGTATTAACGTAAAAATAAAACAATCCAGTCAATCCATTTCATCAATTTTCAAAACATGGCACATGAGTCCATACTATTGTGGTACAGTGACAAAGTATCAGTTCTTGTGAGGACTTAAATTAAAATAAATTAACAGTTAATTTCTCAAAACTTTCAAATTAATACAGATAAGCTTATTGAAACATTTCACCTTGGAAATCTACATGTATATACTCAGCAGTTTATTGTATTTAACTGATGATCGGGCGGATCTAGACTTTTTACAATGGATTGTACTATTCCATGACTTACGCTGGTCGACAAATAAGACCATGAATAAAATCTTTCCAATTTTCATTGCCGCATTAATACAAACTATAACATAGCGTTTTGTTCTTAGTGTGCACCTAATTTGAAAAATCTGGATCCACCCCATACTTTCATGCACTGTTTTCTTAACATTTAACCGTGTGGTATGAGATTTATCAAACACTTTTTAAGCAATTTGATTGGCTGAAAGGGGGCACCGTTGTCTAATGCATTTTATCGACTTTAATGTGGCAGTAGTATAAATACGTGACAAATAAATGTAAATGGACATTATAAACTTATAATTTCATACCCGTTGTCTAAGTCGAATAGAATACTCGTAGCAGTTTGATATGAGATTTATCAACTCGTTTCGCTCGTTGATAAATCCCATCTCAAACTGCTACTCATGCTGTATCCTATACAAAGTCTATCACCTCTGTTTCAGTAATCCAATATCATGTCGGTTTCGTGGTAAAAGATGTTTGTCATATTTATTAATACTTTGTGTGATCATCACTACTGTTGTGTTTCAAGTTCCTGTACATTTGAATTATGATGAAAAAGGTAAGTAAAATGTATTCAACTTATTGACATACCCGTGGGTTGGGAGTCCGAGGTTTGTATTTGACCAACATTAATCATTATGAATTTACTTTAATATCCTTTTTTGTGAATGAAGTCCATGTTCTTTATTGATCACCACAAAAAATTAGTTGGGCTTATAAAAGTCAATCCATCTACTGATCGAGCGGTCGTGCGTTCGATTCCCGGGCGGGGCATATTTTCGTGGAGCTTTGTCGTGAACTTATTTCTACGGTCATTTAATTCAATTCCAACTAGAGTCCATTTCACAGTTAAACAAACTGATCTTCTAGGTTAATGCATAGTTTCAACTACATGTATTTTTGTTTGGCTCTATACACATACAGCACAATACAGTAATTTTACTATAAGACTTTTGACCGGGTAAAGGCCAAGTTTAAATGTGACTTACAAAAGAAAAATAGTCGAGAAACAGATATATATTAAGATAGCAGGTAGGGCGATTGCCATTGGCACTTTTGTGAGGATTGTTTTAGTAAAATATTAAATATTACCACCAGGAAATAGTTTTAGTATTAGATCACCTGAACTCAATGTGTGTATGGTCAGTTTTTTGTGGTAGGAAGATTGTCCGGTCTTCGTCGTCGTGAATAGTGCGCCAGATTCCATTGTTAAACACAAGGAGAAACATTAATGATCCACTATTCATCAAACATAGTTGCAAGCGTAAGATTAAAGATGTATTGGACAAATTACCTAAAAGCTAGGTCACTGGGTCAAATCACAGGAAAACCTTGTTATTACTTTAGAGGCCACATCTACGATCGAATTTACTCGTGCTATTTTACACAGTTTCATTCTAAAATATACTCTTTGTAATTTGTAATTAAAATCCAGCGTCCAAGTTTTGATGTGTAATTAGTATTTTACTACGTTTTATTATCAAGTGTGCTCTTTAGACATTTGTAACTAAAACCCAACAATACCCCTTCCCTTTAAACTTTGAAATAAGTTTTACTGCTTTCAGAATCGATAAAAGAACTCACGAATAACAAAGAACGTAATGCCGAATCTACAAATATACTTGAATCAGGTACCGATATATTTATTTATTATTAACATACATTTTTCATTTCATACAAAAAGCGATGCATTTGCGCGTTAGAAAAATTCAGTCTAGATATTATATAATGTTCGTAACTTTTTTTCTCCAGTATTGGAGAGCTAATCAACGCCAACAAACATTATGTAAATATACATAATATGTGTAAGCATATTAGAAATATTCTATTATATTAAGGTCAATTTACAAGAATTGATTTGAGTGTGCACCGTTTAAACAATCAAATCGTTTCACTTAACAAAGAATGTATTAATTATTTTCCATTTGAACGTCTGCATATGGACTACTTACTAGAAGAAGAGGACACTCCACGTTTGGTTATAAAAAGTTAAAATTTGGATTGAGGGTGTGTTGATTTTTGATATTGTGATCCACGCTGATCACCTCTCATACGTCACATGGTAAGGCACCGTGAAACAGTAAAGTTCCTATATAAGGAACACAAAATCGACTCGTATTGAGCATTTGGAAAAATCACGTGATGTTGCAAGACTCATGGTGGTCTTTATACCTGAACTTAACTGAACATGCACTAGTATAATAATTAAATTATGATAAAGTGATCTGCTTAAATCAGTAAAATAGTATGCGCGAACAATCTTAACTACCTACTGGATAGATAAGTATGGTGGCATATTTCTGCCACCAAATAACTACATTATTAACTAGTTCATCAAGTAGTTAACTAGTTAACCACTTAACATTAAATTGGTAAAATAATACAAGAATGTCAGTTGTAGGCACTAACTTGCATTTATTTCCTGTGGTGTTTATTTTTTTAAATACATAACTAGTTAACCACTTAAATAAAGCGTTAGTTATGTGGTTATCTGGTGGCAGAAACGTGACACCATAGATAAGTTCAATATTTTTGTACACTGTATGTTTCTTTCTTAGCACAGAATGATGATCTAAATCAACGAGCAAGAAGAAAATACGAAATGTTAGGACGTATAGATATGTTTGATGACAATAGACAATGTAAAAGACGTCTTCCACAAGCTATTGTAATAGGTCAGTATATTTAATATTGATGTATTTACTTTAAAGTATATTTATAGTCATTTGATTGAGGTTATCAGCCCAAAATGATATATTTCATGTATATATATATTAACAGTAAGTTCAACCTGTACCCATCCTTAGGAACGGAATCCGTATTTAGTTCTAACGATATATGAATAACAGTTTAAGCATATCATCTGCTACGACAGAAGGGAATAATTTCTTAACTCCATATAGGCATCTAAAACCCAAATATTTCCGAAATTGATTAAGTTGATACTGGTTAGACTTCTAAGTTGATACTGGTTAGACGTCTAAGTTGGTACTGGTTAGACGACTAAGTTGGTACTGGTTAGACGTCTAAGTTGGTACTGGTTAGACGTCTAAGTTGGTACTGGTTAGACGTCTAAGTTGGTACTGGTTAGACGTCTAAGTTGGTACTGGTTAGACGTCTAAGTTGGTACTGGTTAGACTTCTAAGTTGGTACTGGTTAGACGTCTAAGTTGGTACTGGTTAGACGTCTAAGTTGGTACTGGTTAAACTTCTAAGTTGATACTGGTTAGACTTCTAAGTTGGTACTGGTTAAACTTCTAAGTTGATACTGGTTAAACTTTTAAGTTGGTACTGGTTAGACTTCTAAGTTGGTACTGGTTAAACTTTTAAGTTGGTACTGGTTAGACTTTTAAGTTGGTACTGGTTATACCTCTCATATTTATCGCTGTTTTACTACATGTACATCCACATTAATATTTAACTAACTCAAGTTGACAATTTACACTTGTTCATTTAAGTCCTTTTTTGAATTAACATTAATGTTAATTCAACTAATTATATAACAAAATATCTACGAAATGTCTTAAGCCAAAATTTGTCTTACCCGTCTAACCTCCTGGTCTAACCCCGTTTACACGGGATATCGAGTATATATACTCGGTGGGATCCGGCGGATCCTATACCACCGGAATCTATTTCACCGGATCGGGATCCGGTGAACTCTTTGACCTTGAATCCGGTATACCGGACTTAGCCAATAGTCGTTATTTGCGACAGTTGATGACTTTGAATAGCAACTGAATAGCAGTGTTTAATTGGTATTTTATGCCACCATACAGGTGCAATAAATGTGCTTTAATGTTCGCTTTATGGTTCCTGAATGGTTCTAAGATTTAAGAATACTTCATACTATACAGTATAGTGACCTCCAAAAGTCAAAGGATAAAATCCTGTTTTAATATATTGTATTCACTGATTCACACTACCCAATTTACAAAAGAACAAAAAGTCATCAGACAAAATGAATTAAATCTAAGCACTTTTAGAGGACACAGTGTATATCAATACATTCTATTAAGCCTTAAAAGCAATAAAGAGCAATGTTTATGGCGTGTGGAACGTTGCAAAATTCAAAAAATAAATTTATATGCGATAATTTCCTATTTATGTTCTATAATTTTACATGTTGAACATGTTATGTTCAAACATACATGTTATATTTATTTCTAGGAGTAATGAAAGCCGGAACAGAAGCCTTTGCAACATTTCTGGCCATCAATCCAGAGATAGCAATGTCTTTAAATGTACGGTCTACGTTGTTCTTTACCTCAAACTATCAGAAAGGTTTAGATTGGTATAAATCACAGATGGTGTGTAGTACGTCATCACAAGTTACCGTCGAGAAAGCACCACAATATTTCTCACAATCTGTGGTGCCTAGCAGAATTAGACGTATGAATAAACACATCAAACTTATACTTCTTGTTAGAAACCCTATTGATAGAGCCATCTCACATTATTTACAGGTGAGTTCTTGTCTCTCTAATGTGGTTTGGTCTTACGCCGTAACAACATATTGTTTCGCTCATAACTATACGATTCATTTCGATTCGATACAACGAAAATCGATTGCGAGAGCGCTGATTCGAATTCGATTTGGAACCCGTTGTTTTTTATTCGATACTGGCCTTCTAACTTATCTATAAAAGTTATAATGATTTAATACTTTTAGTTACAATGATAAACTAGTGATAAATAAATTAGTATGAACATTTATTTTATCAATCTTGTTCTGAAACAAATGTTAAAAATTTGAGCAACAATTATATTTTATGAATGATTTCTGTGCAAAGGAATAATGAATCGAATAGGAAAAAATCGTATTGAAAGAAAGAAATCGAATACCATCGAATTGACGTTCCAGGGAATCGTTGCAGTCCTATTCCTAACAAAGCGGTCAGTCAACCTACTCGCCGTTCCTGGAAAGGCTAAAGAGACATACGTCTGTCAGTGACTGACAACTGCCCTACATGCTTTAGAATCAGTGGTAGTTGGTAGAATGGCCGAATATATCATTTCAAGTTTTTCTCTCCTCCTCTAGCTGATTATCCTATGATTATCAGTCCAATGTTGTAACCACTTGTCCGTGATTTTGTTTGTGAAATGTTTTTTATCAATGATTATTCGATATAATGTGTAACTTAATCTTTACTTGATAGGTAAAAAGTGCAAAACCCAAAGAAGTACGCAACCAAAGTTTTGAGAACATTGTATTTACAAGTGACGGTAGAGTACGAGAGCATACAAGCTTCTTAGCAATGTCAAGATATAGTACCATCTTAAAACATTGGTACAAATACTTTGACAAATCACAGATTCTTATTCTAGATGGAGACGAGTTTAAAGAAGATCAAATTAAGGTTCTGTCGGAGGCGGAGACATTCTTAAATGTTTCCAATTATATAACTAGTGATAAGTTTATATTCGATGAAAGTAAAGGATTTTATTGTGTGAATGTTGACGGTGAAGCCGCGTGTTTGTCTGGCGGGAAAGGCCGAACGCACCCGAGTTTAGATCCGGTTCATTACAAAGCATTAAGGAGACACTTTGCTCCTTATAATGAGGAATTTTATCGAATGACGGGTAAAAGATATAATTGGTAGTGAACCATTTGTGATTTAAAGTTATAAAGTGTATGAATGTATTCTTAAGTGGTCAAGTGCGTTTGTTATAAACAAAAAGAGCTGAAAAATGATCACATTCATTAGAACTGTTAGTTAATGGACCATTCATTGACTTTAAACATCGCTCACGTGCGTTCTTCGCTGCGTTAAGTCCAAGGTGATATTGCAACCAAAACGTGCACGGACGATGTGCTAGAGTATTGGAATGACGATAAAATGTCCAAGTGCTTGCTGCTGACGTAAATACTTGTAGACGGCAATCGGTCTTGCAACTGACACAATATACCGAGACATCAAAGACCACTATATAAATGAAATCGACCTTTATTCTTTATTGGAAATAACAATAAAATAACTATTTTTAATTATTTTATTCCTTTTCATATAGTAAGTTGATGAATTCTTGCAAACATACCACGATAACATAGATTTCTTTACATATATCTTTTCTAATTGAACCAAACTTGATTCAAATGCAAAATAAGCTGTTATAACAAATTATTAATAATTAATTAAATGTGTTCTGCTTGAAATATGAAATGAGAATATACAAAGAAAATAAAGACAAAAACGTTTCTCATGCAACCTTTTCAACCAATTACATACGGACTGTTATGTACATGTAATAGATAATCGCAATGTAATGATTAAACAAAAACAATAATGTCCAGCCCAGAGTGATTATAAAACTTGTTTTTACTCATGGCATTTCAAAAGGTTTGTTATTTTCTGCATAATGTAAGCAGGCCATCGCTGTTAATGGTGACCACGCATGACATTTGGAAAATATGACAAAACCCTAGACCCCTGAAGCAAATACCAAACACAAACTACTGAATCAGAAGAAAATGACAGTTTAAATTTAGGATTAGTTAAGGCTTTCGTTAGTTATTTTACTTTTATACAAAAAGGTCACATGGTTATCCTATACGCACATGTGTAGCCTCTGATACCGGAAACCTTTGTATGAGCACAGACGCTCATGAACGAAAACCGAAACCAAGTTTTGTAATCATGAGCTGGCATTAGCTCGTTTTATGAATAACAGTCATACTATCTTTTGTATCATATGATAATTCGTACTTTATATTTAATGATATTTATTTGCTTTATTAACAAAATAAAACAGAAAACTTAAATCATAATGTTGATATTCGTACAGCCATTTTTCAACAGACAGGGCAGATTTGGAGGGCAGTCTTTTAGCTGAATACAAAAATTGCATTTATAGTATGCAGGCATGCACAACAATGAAAAAAAACGTATATAATAATCACTACAATTACATAATACAAAACTTTAGTTCCTGATTATCATACAAAAAGAGTCATTTAACCAGAAACTGGTGGTAAATTTTTCCCAATGTAAAATGAGTTCTGATCAACGGGTATAACAAACTCATTACACAATGAATCTTTACAACAAAAGCTACAAGTCATTGCCATATCTGTAGGACCACTTGGACTATCATCTATGTTAGCCATACATTCTGTACGTGGAGATGTCTTCTGCCACCATTCTGTCTCACATGTCGTCTGAGTTGCACAACTAGAAAATAAAACAAAATGTTTAAAATAACAAACAGAACTACTTTGTTGTAGACTTCGGTTGGCTAAACCTGAAATGACTGTCGATATGGTCGTAATAAAAAAATGTTGTAGAATAAACATTGGCTCTATCGTTAATGTGCCAAAATTAAAAAAAAACTAGTGCTATGGCGCAAGTCATCTAATACGCTCATCATATCGAGTGTCAATTTTGAATTCTACAATAAAATGTGCTAAAAGTTGCACATCTAGAAAATAAAAAGATAATGTTCCATTGACTATTATAATTATACTGGTATGTTATGTTCTATAAATACTTCACTGACATTCATCACTAAAATTGAAGCTTTATTCTCCTTAACAAGTTTCTTTATACACTTACTTTCTCGTAGAGTTCCCATGGACTTAGCCCGTCCCTCTTCTAATGTAAACACTCTCAAGTTTTGGACGAGTCAAAACTATACCATGAAATAATGGACTATCCTGACTTACCCTTTATGGAATATTCTAGAACCATCTTTCTTCTGTTCAACTGTATTAATACAATAATGTGAATCTTTACCACATACTTGTAATTTCTGTGCGGAACATGTTGCATCTACACATTGATGACATAAAAATGCTGAAAATAGAAAGCACACATGATATAGTTGAGAAGAAACCCCATGATCAATTTAGTAGTTATTTTCTATTGTCATCACGAAGTGCTATCGCCTCGTATGCATCAAAGAAAAAAACAAAAATAGAGAAATTAGATATAGCCTCAAAGAAATCAATTTGTTTAAATTGAACAATTAGAGCCACATTTTTTCGAACTGTCTCCGAACACTGTTGACGACCCAAACGAGGGTTAATGACAGAGATACTTGCTACATATGTTTAAGGGTTTTTGTCAATTTCTAGTTCGTCATCTTTACATACACTCCCAAAAGACCAAATAGGGCGAGGTAGGGTTACTATTGTTGTAATCATATTAGCATCAACTCTTGACAGCAAATAAATACAACTTTTTAAAGCATGTATGTAGGTCAAAAGTAAGTATGACAAGATTAGGCCATATAGATATGAGTATTGCAGAAAAAATAAATTAATCATAGACATGGATGGCATTGGCCTTCATATCTGCATATCAATTGTGGAATTCGTATTAGTACGTAGCTTGTCAGTTCATAATGATTTAGCAAGTTTATCCTAAGCTTGTTCTAATATTAGCATGTTCTAATAATTCATGTTTGTACTTTGCTCCGTTCGTTTGGTGTAAAAGATACGATACATAAAAACACGTACACCATTTAAGTAGACCACAATTGTGTCGTCTGCTTAAAACTGCAAGTTTACAGATTTCAACTTACATATCAACCTTTTCTAAAATTACTAAATGGTAAAGACATATTTTGTAACCAGAAAAGCAGTGTTCTGACTATAACAATGTCATGCATTAGTGCAAATTGACATTCAACTATAAAAGATGGAGGTTTTAAGATTGTAAGTCTATCCTGTTTGAATGGTATTGATGATTTGTGTGCGTATTTGTGACTTATAGTGCGTACAAAAAAGCAAAACACTGTTTATAATAACAATACAATGAACTAACCCACGACGAGGGATGCCCAGGATGACTTTAAAATAACAAATTGTGATATGTTTTACTTGTGTCTTAGTTGTTGTTGTAATGGAAAGCGTTCTACCATAACAAGCATGATTTACCAAATGGTGGTGGTTTATCAACCATGCTAATTTTGTTAAAATGAATTACACATTTTTTATTTTCATTACTGCCTACCCCTGAAATGAACTGTCTCATTTTTAATGTTTACCAAAACACGTTTTATTTTTTTGTACGCACTATAGTTTATATTTATCCTAATATATAGGTCAGTGAGGTCACTTAACCCTATAACATACACTGAAAATTAATATCAAGATATCAAAAATAATATGTTAGCGAATAGCTTTAATGCCTAAGACGTCATTAAAAATTCAGGTAAACGCTTATCAAGTGAACATGCAATTATCGAGTGTGCAAACGCTTCAATCACTTACCGCACACATGCACTCAATATAACTGCTCTAAATACCAAGTGAATGGACATTTTATAAACTGACTCAAGTACATGTATAATTGTATATGTAACGCCTTTGCAGCAATATTGCTTAGTTTAGGCAACGTCGGTCTTAACGTCGAATGTTGGAAATAATGCCACGACAGAGGCCCAATGGATGATGCACTAAATTTTATATCTGGCGATAATGGCACGACTTCTGGTTACGAAGTAAAATATGATGACATTGTTGACACGTTAAGTTAATTATAAAAAAATAATAACAGAAGTAAATGAAACAAGCCTTTGTAATAAAAGTACAACATTGATAACTAAGATGATTAGCTTACGTGAAACTGTGGTCGTTGGACCAGTTGAAGTTGGTTTGGCAGTAGAAGTTGTTGCTGTTGTAGGCTGGGTCGTTGTTGGTGCCATTGTTGAAGGTTTCAATGTTGTCATTAAAGGTGACGTTTGTTTTACTGTGGATTTTGTTGTAGGAGCTCTTGTTAGCTTGACTAGTGTTGTTTTCTGACCTCCTGTAGTTGTTGCAGACACTGGAATAGATGTTGTTGGTGCGGCTGTTGTTGGAGCAGCCGTAGTTGGGGCAACTGTTGTTGGTGCGGCCGTAGTTGGTAAAGTTGTTACTGGAACGGAAGTCGTTGTTGCGGTTGTGATCGGTTGAGCGGTTGTGGGCTGAGGAGTTGTTGGTTTTTCTGCAAAAGAATAAAATTGCAAAAAGGTTACCACGATTGTGATTTACCCAATGTCTGAACAAATTAGAAAAAATGTATGAGTATAATTAAGAAAATGAATGAAGTCATGTTCGTTGACGCACAGAAACACATGGCATCCCTGCTGTGTTCATGTTTTTCAAATTTTTCATTTTAAGAAATAAAAATTGTTTTCTTTTTCTTGGAGCTTAAAATAGCCCAAATGGTAAACATTAAAATAACAGATATTGATAAACACCGTATACATGGCGAAAAATGAAACTCTTTAATAAGGTATAAAAAGGTGTTGAAACGTAATGATAAATAAGGTGACATGTTTTGGTAGAGGTAATACATTGTATAAAATAAGAAATTGTGTTCTTTCTTAATCCTCATTTTGTCTGTAAGTTTTGATGAAAATGTTAAATAAGGATTAAAGACGTTGGTGTTTACATAGATAATAATAAACGATTACTTAATTTGGTTATAAAGTTAAGAAGTAAAAATGTAATGTTTGTTTAAAACTACAAACAAAAGATTAATAACACCATGAAATAGGATTCTGATTCAGTCATATTACAATTTATCACCCTAGTTGAAAGACACATCCTATACTTGTTCGTTTACATTGACATATATGACAAATTTAACCGTATTGGTGTTTTAATGATACGAAACAGGGTAAACATAACCGATGATATACTCATACTTAATATGTATACTTTCCCATTAAATCATTCCGATCAAATCTAAGTTTTTTCAATTTCGTCCACGAACAGAGCGTTATCTACTTCCAAATAACACTCTTTATCACATATTTGTATTCACATGTAATATTTTATGTATTGTTCGGTGTCTGCAGGACTGGGCATTGAATTTTAAGCCCGGTTGGACAATTTGCTATATATTTTATTTGCCTGAACAATATGTTTTGTAGCAGTAACAAGTTGCTAGGTTGTCAGGGGCGGCAATCAGACGACCTATGGTCGAGACCCGGTCTCATCTTAGTATTATAATTCTGTACTTCAAAATAGATCTAAGTGATGCTGTCCTTGCTTGTTTAAATGTACACAGTTGACACGTAACAGTCTATGTGAAAAGGATTTACCTATGGAACCTGCTTCATTAAATAAAAACATACTTTTTGGCAATTCGAAGAAGATTTAAACATCCAGATTGAAAAGAACGTATTTACATATACTTTATACTAACCTGTAGTTTTATCAGTGGTTTTAGTGACAGATTTTCCACTTGAAGAAGTATTGTTAGTGACACTTAGTTGTGTACCTTTGCCATTGTTTCCAGAACCTATATGAACTTTAACATCAATGTCGAAAGATAATCCTCCATGGTTCATACAGCATGGTCTACTACCATGAGAGTGGCAATTACCGCCGCCACTTGAGGAGCCACCACTTGATGAGCCACCGCTCGATGAGCCACCTCCGTTGGATGAACCTCCGCTACTAGACCCGCCTCCATTATGTGAAGAACCTCCACCAGATGGGAGTTTTGTTTGGGGTGGGTTGGTTTGTGGTGGATTGGGATTTGGTGGGTTAGTTTGTGGTGGGTTGGGATTTGGTGGGTTAGTCTGGGGAGGATTTGTTTGTGAAGGTTTGGTAGCTGGAGGGCGGTTGGTTCCGGCACATATTGTGCATGGTGGTTTTGGTCTTGTTGTGCCACCTGGCTTTGGTCTGGTTGTACCGCCGGGTTTGGGTTTAGTCGTGCCACCTGGTTTTGGTCTGGTAGTGCCACCGGGCTTGGGCTTAGTTGCACCACCACATATTGGGCATGGTGTTTTTGGCTTTGTTGTGCCACCTGGTTTTGGTTTAGTTGTTCCACCGGGCTTAGGCCTTGTTGTGCCACCTGGTTTTGGTTTAGTTGTGCCGCCGGGCTTAGGCTTAGTCGTGCCGCCGGGTTTTGGTTTGGTAGTGCCGCCGGGTTTGGGCTTAGTAGTGCCACCTGGCTTTGGTTTAGTTGTGCCGCCTGGAGCTGCAATAGAGAAATAAAGGAAACGTTTTCTCATTAACTTTATGAATCTTAAAAGTGAAATTGTTTAAATACAATCTGAATGACGATAAAAAGGTCGTTGGTTTGATTACCGAGCTGTACTTTTCTCGTGAAGTTTTTATATGAAAATATTTTCTACTGTCAATCTTACTCATACATATGAATTGAGTAGGGCAGTTGTCAACGATTGGTGAGGGGAAATGCCTAGTATACGATAATATGACGAAAAATGACGAAATGTGGCATAAAGCTTCACGCGTATACTGAGAAAAGTGTGTAGTGCAGCGATCGCCGGGGTAGATTATATTAATTGAATACCACTTCATGCATTTTAATTGATTTTCACACAGACAATTACGAAATCAAGCAAATTGGTTTATCAGAGGGGCGTTCAACAATGCGAGCGCTCGAGCGAGCGCCTGCTTCGCAAATTGTTAGGGTATTAAACGCTTGCAAGCGCCCGCTGTAAAATCCAAGATGGCGTCAAATAGTACAGTATTGAAAACAGCTGCTGTTGGAACATTTTTTTTCTGCTGATACAATAGATCTTTCACATATTTCATCATATCAGGATCATGATTATACAATTTATTGTACAAATTACTTATCTTTTATGGATTGAGTGTATATGTTATGTGGAACAAGTAACACGTACGTTTGCGTCCGACTTTTCAGAGATAATTCTTTGAGATATAAAAGTGAATTTCTTTTAACCGCTATCTTTGATATCTAAGCGAAATACCTCTAGAGCTGAATCGCGAGCGCTTGCGAGCCCTCACGCTCCGCCTGTGTTCAGAACAAAAGCGCTATGTGTCGCCCCGAGTGATCTAATTATTGAACACACCTCAGGTTACCAAAGCAGTGATTATTCATTTAATAAAGGAAATTAACCGCTGTTTGAGGGTTTAACCGAGGAAATCTTTTTGGTGGGCTGTAAACTAAAAGTAAACTTACATTCTTGTTCAACGGCTGGTGCATTCTGGGCCAGTATTCTTTCTGGTAAATATTCTTTATTGCAATTATCACCATCGCAACAGAAAGTACATTTACCCTCGTAACCATATGATACAGGATCATCCCAATAACATTCGTCAGCATTGTTCTCTTCTGAGTTAGCACATAACTAAATTGTATTATACAAGAATAAGTAAGCACATTGTATAAGTTAGCACATTGTAGGAATGAGCACATAACTAAATTGTATAATGTATTAAGTAAGAATTGGTACTTCGTATGAGTTAGCACATTGTATGAGTTAGCATATAACTACAAAAGTGTCATACAAGAGTTGATTTGATATAGGCCCTGCTATTTTCCCCAGGACGGACGACTGTTAAGAGGAAAATATCGAACAGATGCCAATGCTTTTAAAATTGCTACTTAAGAAACGTTTCTTAACATCAACATAGGTGCCGTGTTTAAAGAAATGCACCAGAAAACTGGCGTTTCTATTTTACGCCTATGGTTGCTGCCGGATGGTCCATTCAAATGGCAACACATTCATCATGTTCCATGCACTGTTTTTGTAAACACTCGAGCAATTTTCTCATCCTTATATGAATTCCACTTAATATGCGCTGCAAAATTATCACTTAGTGCTTTATATGCTAATTCTCATTAAATTAATAGAAGTCTCTTACCGTCAGTCTTGCGCATGCGCGAGTCACCCATGTATCTTCTTCGGTGAATGAGATCTGTGTAATACATACTCCCTGAAAATTAGAACAATGACTTTGAATTTAAACTTAAACTTCTTCATTTGATTAAACGCCTATTTCTATATTACATATTCAATGGCGTTGTACAAAAGATAAATCATAAAAACCAAATAAGTAAAAACCCTCCACCATAAATATATAAAATAATACAGAACAAAATAAAATTCATTATGCATGATGTTATATAATGTGATTATGCATTTGGTTTTCATATATCAAGTTTATAAGACCTATATTAATCTTAGTTCATGATTTGGCTTTATGTTTACATTTGTTTACAGACTTGTCCTGAACCCGGGTCGATAGCGCAGTTGGTAGCGCGTCGGGATTTGGATACTCGTGCCCGAGGGGGTGCGGGTTCGAATCCCACCCGGGGAGGTTATACCCTTCCATGAAAATTTGACAATAATGTCGATTTTCCTCCATTGATTAGATAATATGGAGAAGATTCCGGCCTTGTGGAAGGGTAGGTGAGTACTGGTTATTGACAATGGTCCAGGAAAGCTGGGTTAGGTGCGCTGGACGCCGTGAAATGACCTAAATTGTGTTGACACGGCGTTAACTCCAATAAATAAATAAATAAGACTTGTCCTGAACAGTGTAACATAATGCCACTGTTAACCAGACAATTCCCCAAAGGTGTCGAAACATCACCTTTAAAGGGCCCTTAATACATCCCCAAAGGTGTCGAAACATCACCTTTAAAGGGCCCTCAATACATCCCCAAAGGTGTCGAAACATCTAATTTAAAGGGACCCCTTATTTTTAGCAGTAATGCAATCATATAAAATCAAATTATGTTTTGACAGAGAGAGAGGCAGTCATCTCATCCCACGTCATAATGAATTAACATAATGAAAATTTAATTAAAAAGCAATATTTAGGTGATACGAACTTTTTACTCAGTTTCAAGTTAATTAAGTATTTCTGGAATAGTTCAGTAGCCAGCGCACCTTTTGGGGTTGCCCTATATATGTAGAACCAGCATTAAGCTTTTTTTACAATTTCTGTGGCGCCTTTATAACAGTACTTTGATTTTTCTTTACACAAAATCTAACACCATTTGATTCGTATGCAAGTTTAAGTAGTATCAAGAATATTGATTCTCAAAACATTCTTCTGGAACTCCAGTAGTCATAAGTTAACACAATACTCCGTGCCCTGAAAGCATTTTCTACATTGGGATAGGAAAAACAATTCGTAAAACATTTCAATAAGGCATTTTAGTGTAGATTTTAGTCGCAAAAGGCAACCTATCCTCGTCCTCGTATTTCAAAGACATTTCAATTTAAAAATAGATAATATCATACGATCAGATTTGAAAATAAATATCTCGAATTCCAATGTTATTTTAGCCAGTCATTTAGAATAAAGCGTAAAATCGTAATACTATCATTTAACGCTGTGGAAAAACAATCTCACAAAATTCAATGATAACTTTTCGGATTTGACAAAGCCACGTCTTACAGTGCGGTCAATCACGTGACCTATATAGTTCCTAACACGGCAAAAATGACGACCAGAGCAACAAATTATATGAAAAAGACAAGGTAAATGATTTTTATAGGAAACCGATTTTTATCAGACCTAGTGCATTCTAAGCAGCATAAAATTCTCTTTCTTATGACAGTTCTTCCAACCCCACAACGGTTCTAGTTTTCTAGATTTCTTCGAGGTTTTGAAGGAGTCGAGAGATTTTTGGAAGAACTTAGGTAATTTAGAAATTTAGAACCGTTGTGAGAATGGGAGAACATATCGGTGTTAGACTACTTCAGTCATGTCATATTAGCTAATACTAGGGCAGGTTCCAATACACCAAAGATACTTTAAATAAATTGGGAGTGTGATCGGAATCGCCTTTGCCTTGGTGTATTACCTAAGAATAAAAAAAATGAAAACTGATTTGTAAAGCGGCTTACCTGTCTTTCTGAACATGTTTGTGTATGATTACAATATTCATTTAAACCTTGATTTCGACATGTATAACAACTTGTACTGTCTCCAATAGGGTTGCCAAGACATCCTTGAAAGTAAAAGAGAATGCACAGATATTACATGTGATTGTTTTATTTGTATTTTTACCGTTCATCAACACTTTCAATAATGGAAAATTATTATAATTTATCTGGCCATACATAATGGTCGTGTTTACTCTAGAATCACAATAAGTAGAAAACTAAGAAATGAATATGGAGATGGACGCTTTTCTCGAATTTTCATGTTTAAGAATAACTTGCTCAATTACCGGTATAATGAGTCCATATTATGCATATTTATCGATATATACGAAAACAACTATTTTCTGTCTGAGTTTAATCGTATCGGTGATTTTGCACATTTGAAACAATCTTTATTACCTTAATAATGCTCAGATTTTTACTTAATAACTTTGATTGTTAAAAAGCACCGCCATGTTATCAAAAAAAATCGAAGGAAAAAATCTTGGTAAAAATGCATTCTGTATGGCCTCATATACAATTTATTTAGTTGATTAATACAGAAACGTAAAAAATACCCAAAATGATTTATAAGAACTTGCAAACTCTAAATTTGTATTTTTTATTACAGACATACTCAATGAAACGTTATTATGGAATTTCATTATCACAGACAGAGACTTGATGACTTTTAATATTATCGCATTATAATTTTGACTAATCCTAGGAAAACTGTCTTCGTTTTCTGTAAAAACTTAAAAAATATGTGAAGAGTTTTGAAGTATGCATGTAATATAAAATGCCAGGAGAGCCTAGCAAAATCCAATTATTTAATTTCACTAGGGTTCATTATTGCATCATATATT
The DNA here is from genome assembly GCA_025267735.1 of Mactra quadrangularis. Classification (NCBI taxonomy): domain Eukaryota; kingdom Metazoa; phylum Mollusca; class Bivalvia; order Venerida; family Mactridae; genus Mactra; species Mactra quadrangularis. The sequence continues at coordinate 6,998,526 of CM046311.1, read as the reverse complement.
TGTAAAAATAAATGCCACAAGATAATATAAGAATAACAGTTCAAGATTTATACATCATTTTGCTAAATCCCATTGTATGTAAAAATCCAAAAATTACCAATTTTTTACCAACCTAAAATTCCGCACAAAATAAACACTGATATTTTCAACATCATCATGGTCCCTTCGCTGTGAGTCTTCTAACTCAAAAAAGCCCTAATCTAAATCTAAAATATCAAAATATTTTTATAATCCTTCGAGACTTAACAGTTTCAGTAACGTAGCTAGCTTGTCAGTTTTCACACAACCCCTCAACCAATGACTTTATGCATGACCATCAAAATCGGTCTTCATAGCAGAATGCTCTTAGCAAATGGGCCATTTACTCCTTAAATTAAGCATTTGATTTCTTTTTTTTATTTTGCACCATCAAAGGTGATCTTGGTCCGGAACTTTCCTGTATTTTTCATTTTGGTTTCAGTTGTATGGATAGCTCTTAGAGTCCGTCTGCATTCGGAACTCTTCGGCCATTCGCTACGAATAGCCTTGGACATATTTAGGCGCCATTTTGAAGCTACCGGTGTTGAAGTAAGTAAACAAATCGTTTAGGCGATGAGTGATGTGTCGTTTTTAGTCCGTAAATTTTAAACAACTCAGTTCAATGATATCGCTGAACAACATTTGGTTTAACATATAACATAAAAATATGTTTTGAACAAGACTTGTGTGTATGTGTGTAAGAACTATTTTGAATAACCGTTACGTGCTTCGCATCGCGTAGGTAGTAAAAACCCAAGCCACCAGGATAGACCCCACGAATCCTTCTGAGATAATTCATTCATGAAACGCCGAGGTGTTCCGAATGAGTTCGTCTGATTTCATCTGCAGTACCATACAGTTTCTCCAGGGTTAAAATATCTGCTCCGTGGTTTGGTCGTCCTCACCGTTTTGGCATGTAGCTGTCGGTGCCAGCTTCAGCTTTTTTTCATACGCGCAATTAGCCGGTTATGTCCTGTTCTAAGTATTGAAGGTGATATTTGTTCATGCATACATGTACATCACTGTTACTTATTACCTTTGAATCCTTAGTGGCAATTATTATTTATGCCACTGTCTGTTCCTGATAGGAAAATCCCATAGATGTGAATTTCGTTGTCTAGTATTTGTTTGCGTCGTCCCTTTCATAATCTAAAAATCTCTCCTCTTTTTGCTGAAAGGCAGTGTAGAAGGTCAGTGTTTTTCACTGCTGTTGACATTTTTCAGTCTCCTTTTTAACAACTATCTACAAAATGACTAAATCGAGTTTGTAAATGATCGATATAAGATTATGGCCATACTTCTTTAAAACACATTTTACCAAAGGAAGCGACGGAAAAAGATGCTTAATGTGTCGTTTAGTTGATAATAAGGAAGTTGGTGTCACTCAAATATTCAAGCGCATGTAAAGGATTGCTTAAGAAGCACAGAAAAAATAGGAAGTTGTCAACGGTTATATACCCAGTATGTTGGCTTGCTGTGCTTTTTATTGGAACTTCTTTGGTTCAAACTTACTATATTTTATAAAACATTTGTTCAGCCCCTTTTCAATTATTGTTTATTTGCTCTGTTGGCTTTTACTGCTTTATCAAAAGAATTTCAAAACGTTTTGGCAAAGGTGGTACTGATATTTCACAAACAAGCTAACATAAATTAGTATAAACTAAACAAATGCATAAAGTTGGAGAACCGGAACCTAATGGAACTGCCTCAGTTATCAAACACTTATCAAGATCAAGATCAAGATCAAGATAATATTGTTTTTCTTATTGTTTTAGATTTTATTTCCCTTTTCATCTTGTTCATTATATAGTTTTATGGGTTGTACGTGATCACTCTCCGTAAACAGATATGCTGTAGAGCGTTGTCGTACAGGCTCTCTACTTTCTCCGTTGAAGGTCACGTCGAGATGAACTTTGTGTCGACCAATCAATGCGTAGCTTTCATACAGACGAAAACACTATTAAACACATTTTGATTTCGTAATTTCTATTAATAGACCAAGGTTTGCATGCTTATTTAACAACAGTATTATTCACAGTCTGTGATTGGACGGCTCATTTCAAATTGCGTGACGTAGACGATGGAGAGGTGCGCTGGCAAAATCTGGTCATTCCATATAAGGAAGTATCAAAATGGCGCCGATAAGACGGAAAGGTACGGAGTTTTCCGTCATCTATCGGAATGTTTCGGAAAACTGGTTATGTACGGATTGCTTCGGTCTTTAAAATCACACGCTGGAAGCATTCACTTATATTTATAACTATACCGGAATTCTTATTGATCATTGTGGAGAAAACATATCCAACTTCAAGCAAGCAGTCAGTCTATACGTAAGTTTTTTGCTCGTTTTATATCCGATTATATTCAAAGTTAGTTCCAATACAGCTAATACTTTTGTTTGTCACCATTTTTCGCGATGTAAACAAAACATAATTTCTTCAAGCGCGTTCGATACCAAATTCATTCGTTCTATGGTTCTGTCTATGTCTTACAGTAAATATATAATCATTTAATAGCGCTTGCTGTTGTTTATAGATTTTAAGTACTTGTTTATGTGTGAGACATTATTTTTTCAGGTTCTTATTCTCATTACTCTGAATGTTTTAAGCCCTTTGTCTGATAAATTTGATCGTCTGCTTTATGTAAAACTGTGTGTTTGGCGATTATATGCCATGGTGATGTCTTGACCACTAATGTAAGGTAAGTTAATTTGCTTGTCCAAATACAGGGATGTCATGCTATCAGAAATCAGGCCCGTAGGAACATGGGGGGCTAAGATGGGCTTAGCCCCCCCCCCAATATTTTCAGCAGTTATAGTGATTGAGGATCTTTATTTAATCTGTCACATTAAATTGATTGATGCATGTGTGCTTTTTCTTCAAAATCAATATTGCAAACACTGTTTATTGAATAAGATGCTCAAATGCAGTGTAAAACTAAACTTAAACATAAGTACTGTAACATTAGGTAACGTTTTCTTTTTCTTAAAATAAATCGTAGAGAACAGAGTGATGTAGTTATGTAGAGAACAGAGTGATGTAGTAATGTAGAGAACATAAGGTAACGTTTTCTTTTTCTTAAAATAAATCTGAACAAATTAGCCCCCTCCCCCATCTGAAAATGCTTCCTATGTGCCTGGAAATATTTCTGTTGCAATCAAATTCTTGTAATGAAAACGTTCAGTATAAATATTAGCCTAGTTTATGCAGACTACACCTGGTATAGAAGTAGGAACTGTTAAGTATCAGATATGGGCTCAAAATATGACTTTTGGCTTGCAAGTCAGATGCTGTTCCAACATCTATCAACTGGATTAATAAGGCTGATAAACTGGTATATTTTAAAGCTCTGCTAAGAACCAAGAGTGAGATTTCTTTAACAGTTTAAACTAAATTGACCATGATGCTTATGCCCTGGGCAGTTCAAAAATAGATGTAGATAGCTATGTGTCAAATCAAGACAATTCATGGAAATCAATTTTGTTTAACTTCCCACTCCATTTGCTGCCTGTTGGTACTATGTACGTACATATTTTGTGAACAGATATAAAGTTGGTAGCATAAAGGACATTATGTCCATAAATGTAAAACTTTGATTTTGTTTAAGTGACAATTTGGGTTTTTAAAAATGGTTGATGTAAATTCATTTACTGTTCTGTTATATACACATGTGGCTCTATTTAACATGTGGTCAGGATCACTGAAATGAATTCTCTATTACAGATATGTTGAATTCAATTGAGAGTCTTTATGTCAGAAGAAGGTCCTTGTACATTTAGGATGAAAGTTAAGAATTTGTGAAATTGGATACCTTAATGTGGTTTTCTGTCTTCTTCAAATAAGTCTTGAATATTTAAAGAGGCACTGACTACCCTAACCAAACAATAACATTATTACTTCTTTATTTTAATCTTTTATAGCAACAATTCAGGCTGTGTCCCCAAACCAATATAAGCTTTACTATAAATAATACACATTTTCTGTCAAGATCTGAATGTAATTATTTAACTTATATATAGAAAATCTTGTTATGAGACCATTTTGTTCTTGCTCAAATTATGCTCCAATGAGGCTGGATGTAGAATCAAATGCAAACTATCAATTGTACATTTATCTGCTGTATATTATTGAAACTGGTCTTCAAACCCTGAATAGTTATTATCATATTTTGCCTAATTAAATTAAAAGAAATAAAGTTTTGTGAACTGACAACTTATCCAGTTGGTACTATTATAATTTACTAATGCTCCTAAGTTTTCTCATAAACAGGTGATCAATGTTCTCAGAAATGTTAACTTCTAGGACAATGACTGCAATGGTGCAAGTTCTAAAATAAATGTAGACTAAGGTCACTGGTAGCAGGTAAGATATAATTACTTTATTATTATGTAAAACACACATATTTTAGATAATTGTTTAATTTAAATTTGAGACTTTGAATGTGCCTGGGGTTACTATAATGAATCAATACAATAATAAATAATATATTTTATAGAGTACATGTATTATAAATTATTGAATGAGTTTCAATTTCAGATACAAGTACCAGTTCAGTTTAACATGTAACTTAGGTACATGTATTGTAATACATTTATACATTTCCATTTGTAATGATTATGGTGAATATTGTGTGTAATTTAATGATTATCTGGTGCAAATTAGTTGTGGTGGTTTTCATTTGTATAATTCATGCAAATAATAACATTTAAATTACATTGTGTTTTGGCACTTTGTTAATTTGCCATACCTACACAATGATGAACTAAGTATTGTATTACAAAAGAAACTGGTTCTTTATAATATATATCTTACATAATACATTTGAACACTCAGCATGGCATGTTAATTGATATTGCTTTGAGGCTGGAACATTATTATGAGGTTTAAAATAAATACAATTTTACTGCACTTAACATGTATGTGATAATAATTGTTTATGATAATGTTGTCTTTTACTTGATAAGAATGTAAACTTAGTCATTATTCTGTTTTATTTTACCATTGCTATTATACCTATTTTTCTAGGTCTGCTTTCAAAGTTTGTTGTATAATGTTTTCTGTAGTAAAATGGCTGTGATTAAAAGAATTAGTTGATCATTGACTGAATGACAACCACTTCAAGACTATGGTATGTGTATAAACAAGGTCAAAGGTATCAAACATGGCTAACAAAACTATTCTATTTACCAATTTTCACTGAGTCTTTGAAATGAGATTACTGCATCAAATGCTTGATCACAGTCAGAAAAGAAACCAAGAAAAGAGTCAGTTATGCTGGTCCTGACATTGATATTTCACATGTGTGATGCAAATCAACAGAACAGCAACTTAGTCTCTATTGAAAGATGAAATAGTTCGAGTAAATTCTTTGTTTCAATTGGATTTAGATTTCCCTCCTAGTGCAGTAAATATTCCAAAAAACACTTAATAGACAGTATAAATATTAATTGTCTACTATTGCATTGTTTTAAATATTTAGTGAAATTATTTGATATTAAACACCCATATAATTTTGAAAGTTTGATATTTCAATCAAAATTAGTATATTTACACCAAGCAGTTAAATTATTGATAAATTTCATTAAAGATAATTGGGTGTATTTTATACATCTCTCTTCAATTGTAGAAACATGTTGTACTCTGTGGAATGGATTTATTTATAAACATAATACATTATGCTTTATTAATAGGAAAAAAGCGATTGTGATTGTTGAAAATGTGACCTGTAAAATTGTAAAAAAAACAAATGACAACAACTACATTATAAGAACCAAGTAAGAAAAACATTACCATCTTGACAAAATAATCACTCTGAACTCTATGTTACTACATCACTCTGTACTCTATGTTACTACATCACTCTGTACTGTATAGTACTACATCACTCAGTACTGTATAGTACTACATCACTCTGTACTGTATAGTACTACATCACTCTGTACTGTATAGTACTACATCACTCTGTACTCTAGGTTACTACATCACTCTGTACTCTATGTTACTACATCACTCTGTACTCTATGTTACTACATCACTCTGTACTCTATGTTACTACATCACTCTGTACTCTATGTTACTACATCACTCTGTACTCTATATTACTACATCACTCTGTACTGTATAGTACTACATCACTCTGTACTCTAGGTTACTACATCACTCTGTACTCTATGTTACTACATCACTCTGTACTCTATGTTACTACATCACTCTGTACTCTATGTTACTACATCACTCTGTACTCTATGTTACTACATCACTCTGTACTGTATAGTACTACATCACTCTGTACTGTATAGTACTACATCACTCTGTACTCTATGTTACTACATCACTCTGTACTCTATGTTACTACATCACTCTGTACTGTATAGTACTACATCACTCTGTACTCTATGTTACTACATCACTCTGTACTCTATGTTACTACATCACTCTGTACTCTATATTACTACATCACTCTGTACTGTATAGTACTACATCACTCTGTACTGTATAGTACTACATCACTCTGTACTCTATGTTACTACATCACTCTGTACTCTATATTACTACATCACTCTGTACTGTATAGTACTACATCACTCTGTACTGTATAGTACTACATCACTCTGTACTCTATGTTACTACATCACTATGTACTCTATGTTACTACATCACTCTGTACTCTATGTTACTACATCACTCTGTACTCTATGTTACTACATCACTCTGTACTCTATGTTACTACATCACTCTGTACTCTATGTTACTACATCACTCTGTACTCTATGTTACTACATCACTCTGTACTCTATGTTACTACATCACTCTGTACTCTATGTTACTACATCACTCTGTACTCTATGTTACTACATCACTCTGTACTGTATAGTACTACATCACTCTGTACTCTATGTAACTACATCACTCTGTACTCTATGTTACTACATCACTCTGTACTCTATGTTACTACATCACTCTGTACTGTATAGTACTACATCACTCTGTACTGTATAGTACTACATCACTCTGAACTCTATGTTACTACACCACTCTGTACTCTATGTTACTACATCACTCTGTACTGTATAGTACTACATCACTCTGTACTGTATAGTACTACATCACTCTGTACTGTATAGTACTACATCACTCTGTACTCTATGTTACTACATCACTCTGTACTCTATGTTACTACATCACTCTGTACTCTATGTTACTACATCACTCTGTACTCTATGTTACTACATCACTCTGTACTGTATAGTACTACATCACTCTGTACTCTATGTAACTACATCACTCTGTACTCTATGTTACTACATCACTCTGTACTGTATAGTACTACATCACTCTGTACTGTATAGTACTACATCACTCTGTACTGTATAGTACTACATCACTCTGTACTCTATGTTACTACATCACTCTGTACTCTATGTTACTACATCACTCTGTTCTCTATGTTACTACATCACTCTGAACTCTATGTAACTACATCACTCTGAACTCTATGTAACTACATCACTCTGAACTCTATGTTACTACATCACTCTGAACTCAATGTTCCTACATCACTCTGAACTCAATGTAACTACATCACTCTGAACTCTATGTTACTACATCACTCTGTACTCTATGTAACTACATCACTCTGAACTCTATGTAACTATATCACTCTGAACTCAATGTAACTACATCACTCTGAACTCAATGTAACTACATCACTCTGAACTCAATGTTACTACATCACTCTGAACTCAATGTTCCTACATCACTCTGAACTCAATGTAACTACATCACTCTGAACTAAATGTAACTACATCACTCTGAACTCTATGTTACTACATCACTCTGAACTCTATGTAACTACATCACTCTGAACTCAATGTAACTACATCACTCTGAACTCAATGTTACTTCATCACTCTGAACTCAATGTTCCTACATCACTCTGAACTCAATGAAACTACATCACTCTGAACTCTATGTTACTACATCACTCTGTACTCTATGTAACTACATCACTCTGAACTCTATGTAACTACATCACTCTGAACTCTATGTTACTACATCACTCTGAACTCTTTGTTACTACATCACTCTGTACTCTTTGTTACTACATCACTCTGAACTCTATGTAACTACATCACTCTGAACTCTATGTTACAACATCTCTCTGTACTCTTTGTTACTACATCACTCTGTACTCTCAGTTCTATAAGAAAGTCTACCACATAGTTCTCTAAGATATTCTACCACTTAATTATCTCAGATAGTCTACCACTTAATTATCTCAGATAGTCTACCACATAGTTCTCTAAGAAAGTCTACCACTTAGTTCTCTCAGATAGTCTTTGACTAAGTTCTCTAAGACAATCTTCCATATAATTATCTCAGATAGTCTACCACATAGATCTCTAAGATATTCTACCACTCAGTTCTCTCAGATAGTCTACCACTCAGTTCTCTCAGATAGTCTACCACTCAGTTCTCTCAGATAGTCTACCACATAGTTCTCTCAGATAGTCTACCACATAGATCTCTAAGATATTCTACCACTCAGTTCTCTTATATAGTCTACCACTCAGTTCTCTTATATAGTCTACCACTCAGTTCTCTCAGATAGTCTACCACATAGTTCTCTCAGATAGTCTACCACTTAGTTCTCTTATATAGTCTACCACTCAGTTCTCTCAGATAGTCTACCACTCAGTTCTCTCAGATAGTCTACCACTCAGTTCTCTCAGGTAGTCTTCCACATAGTTCTCTCAGATAGTCTACCACATAGTTCTCTCAGATAGTCTACCACTTAGTTCTCTTATATAGTCTACCACTCAGTTTTCTTATATAGTCTACCATTCAGTTCTCTCAGATAGTCTACCACTTAGTTCTCTTATATAGTCTACCACTCAGTTCTCTCAGATAGTCTACCACTCATTTCTCTCAGATAGTCTACCACTCAGTTCTCTCAGATAGTCTACCACTTAGTTCTCTTATATAGTCTACCACTTAGTTCTCTCAGATAGTTTACCACTCAGTTCTCTCAGATAGTCTACCACTCAGTTCTCTCCACTCAGTTCTCTCAGATAGTCTACCACTCAGTTCTCTCAGATAGTCTACCACTCAGTTCTCCCAGATAGTCTACCACTCAGTTCTCTCAGATAGTCTACCACTTAGTTCTCTCAGATAGTCTACCACTCAGTACTCTCAGATAGTCTACCACTTAGTTCTTTTATATAGTCTACCACTCAGTTTTCTTATATAGTCTACCATTCAGTTCTCTAATATAGTCTACCACTTAATTATCTCAGATAGTCTACCACTTAGTTCTCTTATATAGTCTACCACTCAGTTCTCTCAGATAGTCTACCACTCAGTTCTCTCAGATAGTCTACCACTTAGTTCTCTTATATAGTCTACCACTTAATTATCTCAGATAGTCTACCACTCAGTCCTCCCAGATAGTCTACCACTCAGTTCTCTCAGATAGTCTACCACTCAGTTCTCTCAGATAGTCTACCACTTAGTTCTCTTATATAGTCTACCACTTAGTTCTCTTATATAGTCTACCACTCAGTTCTCTCAGATAGTCTACCACTCAGTTCTCTTATATAGTCTACCACTCAGTTCTCTCAGGTAGTCTACCACTTAGTTCTCTTATATAGTCTACCACTCAGTTCTCTCAGATAGTCTACCACTCAGTTCTCTCAGATAGTCTACCACTTAGTTCTCTTATATAGTCTACCACTTAATTATCTCAGATAGTGTACCACTCAGTCCTCCCAGATAGTCTACCACTCAGTTCTCTCAGATAGTCTACCACTCAGTTCTCTCAGATAGTCTACCACTTAGTTCTCTTATATAGTCTACCACTCAGTTCTCTCAGATAGTCTACCACTCAGTTCTCTCAGATAGTCTACCACTTAGTTCTCTTATATAGTCTACCACTTAGTTCTCTTATATAGTCTACCACTCAGTTCTCTCAGATAGTCTACCACTCAGTTCTCTTATATAGTCTACCACTCAGTTCTCTAAGATAGTCTACCACTCCGTTCTCTCAGATAGTCTACCACTTAGTTCTCTCAGATAGTCTACCACTTAGTTCTCTTATATAGTCTACCACTCAGTTCTCTCAGATAGTCTACCACTCAGTTCTCTCAGATAGTCTACCACTCAGTTCTCTCAGATAGTCTACCACTCAGTTCTCCCAGATAGTCTACCACTCAGTTCTCTCAGATAGTCTACCACTCAGTCCTCCTAGATAGTCTACCACTCAGTTCTCCCAGATAGTCTACCACTCAGTTCTCTCAGATAGTCTACCACTTAGTTCTCTTATATAGTCTACCACTCAGTTCTCTAATATAGTCTACCACTCAATTATCTCTTATAGTCTACCACTTAGTTCTCTTAAATATTAAATTATTGTTCCTTAGGGTATTGGTATCTCTCTCCAAAAGTTGTCTTGTGTCCTGTACTCTTACACATTGTTTTTACTTGTAATTCATAACTCAGTTCTGTATAATACTCTATCAATATATTCTCCCAAAAATAACATCACTCTGTTACAACCTCATTCTGCAAACCCTCTGTTACTCGATCATTGTTATCTTTCTGTTATGCCATCACTGTTACCTCTCTGTTATTCAATCTCTGGTATTTCTCTGTTACTCTATCACTGTTATCTCTTATACTCTATTACACTGTTATCTCTAATGCTCTATTACACTGTTACCTTTAGTGCTCTATTGCACTGTTATCTCTATTGCTCTATTACACTGTCATCTCTTGTACTCTATTACACTGTTATCTTAAGGACTCTATTACACTGTTATCTTAAGTGCTCTATTACACTATAATCTTTAGTGCTCTATTACACTGTTATCTCTAGTACTCTACACTGTTATCTCTAGTGCTCTTTTACACTATTATCTCTAGTGCTCTATTACACTATTATCTCTAGTGCTCTATTACACTAATATCTCTAGTGCTCTATTACATTGTTGTCTCTTGTCATCTACACCATTATCTCTAGTACTCTATTACATTGTTATTTCTTGTACACTACACTATTATCTCTCATACTCTATTACACTGTTATCTTTATTACTCTATTACACTGTCATTTCTAGTGCTCTATTACACTGTTATCTCTAGTGCTCTATAACACTGTTATCTCTAGTGCTCTATTACACAATAATCTCTTGTACTCTTCACTATTATCTCTCATACTCTATTACACTGTTATCTCTAGTACTCTATTACACTGTTATCTCTTGTACTCTACACTATTATCTCTCATACTCTATTACACTGTTATCTCTAGTACTCTATTACACTGTCATTTCTAGTGCTCTATTACACTGTTATCTCTAGTGCTCTATTACACTGTTATCTCTAGTACTCTATTACACTGTTATCTCTTGTACTCTACACTATTATATCTAGTGCTCTATTACACTGTTATCTCTTGTACTCTATACTATTATATCTAGTGCTCTATTACACTGTTATCTCTTGTACTCTACACTATTATATCTAGTGCTCTATTACACTGTTATCTCTTGTACTCTATACTATTGTCTCTAGTGCTCTATTACACTATTATCTCTAGTACTCTATACTATTATATCTAGTGCTCTATTACACTGTTATCTCTTGTACTCTACACTATTATATCTAGTGCTCTATTACACTGTTATCTCTTGTACTCTATACTATTATATCTAGTGCTCTATTACACTGTTATCTCTTGTACTCTACACTATTATATCTAGTGCTCTATTACACTGTTATCTCTTGTACTCTATACTATTATCTCTAGTGCTCTATTACACTGTTATCTCTAGTACTCTACACTATTATATCTAGTGCTCTATTACACTGTTATCACTTGTACTCTATACTATTATCTCTAGTGCTCTATTACACTGTTATCTCTTGTACTCTATACTATTATATCTTGTGCTCTATTACACTGTTATCTCTTGTACTCTACACTATTATATCTAGTGCTCTCTTACACTGTTATCTGTTGTACTCTATACTATTATATCTAGTGCTCTCTTACACTGTTATCTATTGTACTCTACACTATTATATCTAGTGCTCTCTTACACTGTTATCTGTTGTACTCTATACTATTATCTCTTGTGCTCTATTACACTGTTATCTATTGTACTCTACACTATTATATCTAGTGCTCTATTACACTGTTATCTCTTGTACTCTACACTATTATATCTAGTGCTCTATTACACTGTTATCTCTTGTACTCTATACTATTATCTCTAGTGCTCTATTACACTGTTATCACTTGTACTCTATACTATTATCTCTAGTGCTCTATTACACTGTTATCTCTTGTACTCTATACTATTATCTCTAGTGCTCTATTACACTGTTATCTCTTGTACTCTATACTATTATATCTAGTGCTCTATTACACTGTTATCTCTTGTACTTTATACTATTATCTCTAGTGCTCTATTACACTGTTATCTCTTGTACTCTACACTATTATATCTAGTGCTCTATTACACTGTTATCTGTTGTACTCTATACTATTATCCCTTGTGCTCTATTACACTGTTATCTATTGTACTCTACACTATTATATCTAGTGCTCTATTACACTGTTATCTCTTGTACTCTATACTATTATCTCTAGTGCTCTATTACACTGTTATCTCTTGTACTCTATACTATTATATCTAGTGCTCTATTACACTGTTATCTCTTGTACTCTATACTATTATCTCTAGTGCTCTATTACACTGTTATCTCTTGTACTCTACACTATTATATCTAGTGCTCTATTACACTGTTATCTGTTGTACTCTATACTATTATCTCTTGTGCTCTATTACACTGTTATCTCTTGTACTCTATACTATTATATCTAGTGCTCTATTACACTGTTATCTCTTGTACTCTACACTATTATATCTAGTGCTCTATTACACTGTTATCTCTAGTACTCTACACTATTATATCTAGTGCTTTATTACACTGTTATCTCTAGTACTCTACACTATTATATCTAGTGCTCTATTACACTATTATTTCTTGTACTCTATGACACTGTTATCAAAGGTACTATAACACTGCTATCTCTAGTGCTCTATTACACTGTTATGTTAAGTGCACTATTTCAGTGTCATCTCTAGTGCACTATAACACTGTTATCTCTAGTACACTACTTCAGTGTTATGTCTAGTGCTATGTCCACTCTCTGTTACTTTAGCATAATATTTAACCCTTTCACAATGTCCACTCTTAGTAACTCTATCATAATGTCCAATCTCTGTTACTCTACCACATTGTCTTTTGTCTGTTACTCAATCACTATGTCCACTCTGTGTTACTTTATCACACAATGTCCACACTCTTTTACTCTATCACAATACGCTTTCTCTGTTACTCTATCACAATATCCCCACTCTGTTACTCTATCACAATGTCCACTCTCTGTTACTCTACCACATTGTCCCTCTATGTTTCTCTATCACAATATCCACTCTCTGTTACTATATCACAATGTCCACTCTCTGTTACTCTATCACAATGTCCACTCTCTGTTACTCTACCACATTGTCCCTCTATGTTTCTCTATCACAATATCCACTCTCTGTTACTATATCAAAATGTCCACTCCCTGTTACTATATCACAATATCCACTCTCTGTTACTATATCACAATGTCCACTCTCTGTTACTCTATCACAATATCCCTCTCTATTACTGTATTACAAAATACTTTCTCTGTTACTCTATCACAATATCCCTCTCTGTTACTCTATCATAATATCCCTCTCTGTTACTCTATCACAATGTCCACTCCCTGTTACTATATCTCAATATCCACTCTCTGTTACTCTATCACAATATCCACTCTCTGTTACTATATCACAATGTCCAATCTCTGTTACTCTATCACAATGTCCACTCTCTGTTACTCTATCACAATGTCCACTCTCTGTTACTCTATCACAATATCCACTCTCTGTTACTCTATCACAATATCCACTCTCTGTTATTCTATCACAATATCCCTCTCTGTAACTCTATCACATATCCTTTCTCTGTTTCTCTATCACAATATCCCATTCTGTTACTCTATCACAATATCCCTCTCTGTTACTCTATCACAATGTCCACTCCCTGTTACTATATCACAATGTCCACTATCTGTTACTATATCACAATATCCACTCTGTAACTCTATCACAATGTCCACTCTCTGTTACTCTATCACAATGTCCACTCCCTGTTACTATATCACAATGTCCACTCCCTGTTACTATATCACAATGTCCACTCCCTGTTACTATATCACAATATCCACTCTCTGTTACTCTATCACAATGTCCACTCCCTGTTACTCTATCACAATATCCACTCTCTGTTACTCTATCACAATGTCCACTATTTGTTACTCTATCATAATGTCCACTCCCTGTTACTATATATCAATATCCACTCTCTGTTACTCTATCACAATTTCCACTCTCTGTAACTCTATCACAATGTCCACTCTCTGTTACTCTATCACAATGTCCACTCTCTGTTACTCTATCACAATGTCCACTCCCTGTTACTATATCACAATGTCCACTCCCTGTTACTATATCACAATGTCCACTCCCTGTTACTATATCACAATATCCACTCTCTGTTACTCTATCACAATGTCCACTCTCTGTTACTCTATCACCATGTCCCCTCTCTGTTACTCTATCACAATATCCACTCTCTGTTACTCTATCACAATATCCACTCTCTGTTATTCTATCACAATATCCCTCTCTGTAACTCTATCACATATCCTTTCTCTGTTTCTCTATCACAATATCCCTCTCTGTTACTCTATCACAATTTCCCTCTCTGTTACTCTATCACAATGTCCACTCCCTGTTACTATATCACAATGTCCACTATCTGTTACTATATCACAATATCCACTCTGTTACTCTATCACAATATCCACTCTCTGTTACTCTATCACAATATCCCTCTCTGTAACTCTATCACAATATCCCTCTCTGTTACTCTATCACAATATCCCTTTCTGTTACTGTATTACAATATTTTTTCTCTGTTACTCTATCACAATATCCCTGTCTGTTACTCTATCACAATATCCCTCTCTGTTACTCTATCAAATTATCCCTCTCTGTTACTCTATCACAATATCCCTCTCTGTTACTCTATCACAATATCCCTGTCTGTTACTTTATCAAATTATCCCTCTCTGTTACTCTATCACAATGTCCACTCTCTGTTACTCTATCACAATATCCCTCTGTGTTACTCTATCACAATATCCCTCTCTGTAACTCTATCACAATATCCCTCTCTGTTACTCTATCACAATATCCGTCTCTGTTACTCTATCACAATATCCCTCTCTGTAACTCTATCACAATATTCATCTCTGTTACTCTATCACAATGTCCACTCTCTGTTACTCTATCACAATATCCACTCTCTGTTACTCTATTACAATATCCCTCTCTGTAACTCTATCACAATATCCCTCTCTGTTACTCTATCACAATGTCCACTCTCTGTTACTCTATCACAATATCCACTCTCTGTAACTCTATCACAATATTCATCTCTGTTACTCTATCACAATGTCCACTCTCTGTTACTCTATCACAATATCCACTCTCTGTTACTCTATTACAATATCCCTCTCTGTTACTCTATCACAATGTCCACTCTCTGTTACTCTATCACAATATCCATCTCTGTTACTCTATCACAATATCCCTCTCTGTAACTCTATCACAATATTCATCTCTGTTACTCTATCACAATATCCACTCTCTGTTACTCTATCACAATGTCCACTCTCTGTTACTCTATTACAATATCCCTCTCTGTTACTCTATCACAATGTCCACTCTCTGTTACTCTATCACAATATCCACTCTCTGTTACTCTATTACAATATCCCTCTCTGTTACTCTATCACAATGTCCACTCTCTGTTACTCTATCACAATATCCAATCTCTGTTACTCTATCACAATATCCACTCTCTGTTACTCTATCACAATATCCCTCTCTGTTACTCTATCACAATATCCCTTTCTGTTACTCTATCACAGTACCCTATCTCTGTTACTCTATCACAATATCTTGTCACTGTTATTCTATCAAAAAACCTATCTCTGTACTCTTTGCTACTTCATCACTGCGTTCACTCTCTCTTTTACTCTATCGTAATGTCACTATCTGTTACACTATAAAAGTGTTCACTCTCTTTGTTACACTATCACAGTGTCCACCCTCTCTGTTACACTGTCACAGTGTCCTCTCTCTCTGTAACACTATCTCAGTGTCCACTCTCTCCATTACACTATAACAGTGTCCACCCTCTCTGTTACACTATTGCAGTGTCCACCCTCTCTGTTACACTATTGCAGTGTCCACCCTCTCTGTTACATTATCACAGTGTCCACTCTCTCTGTTCCATTATCGCCTTGTCCACTCTCTCTCTGATACATTATCACATTTTCCACTCTCTCTGTTACATTTTAACAGTTTCCACTCTCTCTGATACATTATCACATTTTCCACTCTCTCTGTTACATTTTAACAGTTCCCACTCTCTCTGTTACACTATCACAGTTCCCACTCTCTCTGAAACACTATCACAGTGTCCACTCCACCACTCAATTTTGTCTTGTACTCTACCACTCAGTAATGTCTTGTACTCTACCACTCAGTTATGTCTTTTACTCTGCCTCTGAGGTCTCAGTTATGGGTTGTACATTCCACTCATTTATTTTTTGTACTTTACCAATCAGGTTATGTCTTGTACTCAACCACTCAGTTATGTCTTGTACATACCACTCAGCTATGTCTTGTACTCTACCACTCAGTTATGTTTCTGTACTTTACATAACTACATGTCTATTTTCTCTACATTACAACATCACTCTGTTCTCTACATTACTACATCGCTCTGTTCTCTACATAACTACATGTCTCTTTTCTCTACATTACTACATCACTCTGTTCTATAATAACTACATCACTCTGTTCTATACATTACTACATCACTCTGTTCTATAATAACTACATCACTCTGTTCTATACATTACTACATCACTCTGTTCTATACATTACTACATCACTCTGTTCTATAATAACTACATCACTCTGTTCTATACATTACTACATGTCTCTGTTCTATACATTACTACATGTCTCTGTTCTATACATTACTACATCACTCTGTTCTATAATAACTACATCACTCTGTTCTATAATAACTACATCACTCTGTTCTATACATTACTACATCACTCTGTTCTCTACATAACTACATGTCTCTTTTCTCTACATTACAACATCACTCTGTTCTTTACATTACTACATGTCTCTGTTCTCTACATTACTACATGTCTCTGTTCTCTACATTACTACATGTCTCTGTTCTCTACATTACTACATGTCTCTGTTCTCTACATTACTACATGTCTCTGTTCTCTACATTACTACATGTCTCTGTTCTCTACATTACTACATGTCTCTGTTCTCTACATTACTACATGTCTCTGTTCTCTACATTACTACATGTCTCTGTTCTCTACATTACTACAACCCCCAGTTCTTTACATTATTCCATGTCTGTGTTCTCAACATTACAACATCCCTCTGTTCTTTGCATTACTACATCTATCTGTTCTCTACAATTTTACATCCCTCTGTTCTCTACAATTACATCCCTCAGTTATATACATTACTACATACCTTTGTTTTCTTCATTACAGCATAACTTTGTTTTCTACATCACCACATCTTTCTGTTCTTTACATTACTTCATCCCTCTGTTCTCTACATTACTTCATCCCTCTGTTCTTTACATTACTTCATCCCTCTGTTCTTTACATTACTTCATCCCTCTGTTCTTTACATTTCTACATCACTCTGTTCTCTTCATTTCTACATCCCTCTGTTCTCTACATTCCTACATCACTCTTTTCTCTACATTACTACATCACTCTGTTCTCTACATTTCTACATCACTCTTTTCTCTACATTTCTACATCCTTCTGTTATCTACATTCCTACATCACTCTTTTTTCTACATTACTACATCACTCTGTTCTCTACATTCCTACATCACTCTTTTCTCTACATTTCTACAACCCACTGTTTCTACATAACTACATCACTCTGTTCTCTACATTTCTACATCACTCTGTTCTCTACATTACTTCATCACTCTGTTCTCTACATTCCTACATCACTCTTTTCTCTACATTTCTACATCACTCTGTTCTCTACATTTCTACATCACTCTGTTCTCTACACTACTACATCACTCTGTTCTCTACATTACTACATCACTTTGTTCTCTACATTACTACATCACTTTGTTCTCTACATTTCTACATCACTCTGTTCTCTACATTTCTACATCACTCTGTTCTTTAATTTCTACATCACTCTGTTCTCTACATTACTACATCACTTTGTTCTCTACATTACTACATCACTCTGTTCTTTAATTTCTACATCACTCTGTTCTCTACATTACTACATCACTTTGTTCTCTACATTTCTACATCACTCTGTTCTTTAATTTCTACATCACTCTGTTCTCTACATTACTACATCACTTTGTTCTCTACATTACTACATCACTTTGTTCTCTACATTTCTACATCACTCTGTTCTCTACACTACTACATCACTCTGTTCTTTAATTTCTACATCACATTCTTCTCTCTTTATATATTGATCAAATACTGATTACTGCTCTTATTGTTTATAGTAATATATGTTTATGTCTTTTTATGTGATTAAGTATTTACACTTAATTGCTCACTGGTTTTAATTCTGGTGTTCAGTTTCTGAGCAGGAATTTGAATCTTGTGTTCCAAAGAGGAAGCTGGTTCAACTCCAATCTGTAGTGATTATACTTGTCCTTGAAAATTTGATATTAAAGTTGATTTTCAGGTCAGGCAATGTAAATGTGGCAATTTTATAAATCCTTTCTCTACTTTCAGGTCTTTCTAATGTACCAGCTTAGAAGACATTCTATGATGAGTGTACATTGTGGAATTGCTTACATAGTTATTTGAAGAGAATTAAGAATATGTTTTAAATACTTTTGTATTTGTTGATCTGGTTAATGAGTAGACCATTAGTAATATTATTGCATACCTCTAGTATGTAAGAAAATGTTGCATATTATTCTTGTGTAGAATAATTAAAAGTTTGCATCTTAGAAACTGATGCATCTTGAAACATTATGTATGTATGTCAGTTTATTGGAACTGAAA
Organism: Mactra quadrangularis; assembly: GCA_025267735.1. NCBI lineage: Eukaryota > Metazoa > Mollusca > Bivalvia > Venerida > Mactridae > Mactra > Mactra quadrangularis. The sequence goes on along the minus strand of CM046311.1, from coordinate 6,979,221 downwards.
AACATTTTTACAATTTACATATGCATATGTTTCAAGATTAATAAGTTGAAAAACTGTGACAAGTTGAATAAAACAATCCAACATTTATATTTTAAGCAAACCATATTTTCTCCTTTTTGAACTATTTGATATATTGTGTCCTAGATAACATCTTTGTCTTTGATATATTATATGTTTTGGATTTCAATTGTAATATAGTGTGTGTAAGATTACATGTGATTCATATTGTGTTAGTTTTGTTGTGTAATATGTATTGTATGTAATGTACTTGTTTAGTATAGTGTGAGTCAGGTTTCTTGTGTAATATATTGTGTGTAAGGTAACTTGACTCATACTGTTACAGTTAGTCAAATTTAGTTGACTGTTTGCCAATATCTTTTTAGTCATCACATTGCTGTTTTAATTATTTAGTTTTTGTGTTATGAATAAAATAATAGCATGACAATTTGGCTTATGTTATTGATTGTGTGATGTGTTATAAAAGCTTTATAGATAAAGATTTTAAATTTGTGAATGAATTACAATTGTGTCTTGCATTATCTGAAATAAAAATCTATTGTTGCCAGTTGAACTTACAACAAAACAAAATTCAGAATTACAAAAAGTACCAATGGCTGGTAAGTATCTACATTACTGTGTGTTGTTAGGTGCCCCTATATGATCACTCAGAGGTTAATTATGAAATGTATAAATTAAAACATTCAACACAGAGCAAATCCACCACATCTGATTTGCAGTGAAATCAACATTATCAACAAAATCAACCACAGTATAAAACCTGCACACAGAACTTAGGAACAATTACACATCAAATCCCTGTAAAACAAAAATTGTGTAAGTTGTTTGCATACTCTAGAGACACAGCTGTAATATACTGGAAAGCTTTTTTGTCTAGAAAGTGTAAAATATACGCTAACATGGTGAGTAAACGTGCAATAACACAGTATCAGTCCATTTATGTGTAATATACTTGGCTGCTATAAGATGTACAATTATTAATGGATCTTTTAACAGTACAATTCAGGTGAAATTATAAGTTTTTCAATGAATGTGTATTCCTAATAAACCTTTATAAATTTTCTGTGAAATTTGTACTATATACTCAGATCTCGTGCATTCCCGGTATTCGCTATTATTGCTGATTCAGAGTGAGCTATAAACTCGCACAATCATTGTACAATTGGTGAATTTGCACATTAACTATTCTTGAATATTTCGTTTAATAACAAAGAATTTGCACATTCCCTATAAAATTGGTTTTTATTAAAGACTCTACGGTTTATTTTAATCTAAACTCGTTGAAAATGAAATACATGCACATGTAAGTAAGATATAAGGGATCCAATGAACATGTGTAATATTGCCTTAATTAATCGTTATATGACAAATCAATTATTCGGTTAACTAAATAAAAATTATAATTCACCCTGTGTTAGTTAGCATTCATTTCGGGGATATTCATATACCCTGAACACGCTTTGCATTGTTTTAAACAAAATTTTTGGCGATTAAATTTCAAATATTTATATTTTTTAATTGATTATAATATATATCTAATGAATATACTTCAACAGGTCTGTTTAAATGATTCAAACTTCATAATCGACAATTCAGTGTCACAATATTTTACGCCCCATTTCGCCAAACAACGTACTTTAGGTACATATAGAAATCCATTACGTCAAGTGAAATCTGTTCAGGACAAACTCAATTATCTCCCCTGATTATATTTATTAATGACGGAGCAACATATCAATAATATATGTTCTATTACGTCACAATAAGAAATATTATTATGAAACAAATATACAAACATCAATCAGAATGAATAGTTGAAACCAGGGAATTAGATATATGTTATCTATGTCTCTGGTTGAAACCATTCTTGGGGCAGAAATATTTGAAGAGATGTCGTGCGCACTTATTTTCTGACTATTTAGTTAATACTTATTTATATTAACTCGATAGTAAATCCAGTACTTACAAATTAGAGGAATCACTTTCGATGTTACTTCCTGATCATCCAGTACTGTACCAGAATGCTACATTTTCTTGCTGAAAGAATCAACGGGATAGGTTTTGGATGGGATCCGACTTAACGCGGAGGTGGCTATCCAATGATTCTTACAAGCCAAGTTAGATAAGCACTTCCGAGTTCACTTTCGGATTCCCCAGCATTGAGCAAGTAGGTTTAAGTTTCTTGCTGAAGGAAACAACAGGGTATGTTTTGGATGGGATTCGAACCAACTTGGAGCTGGCTATCCAATGATGATCCATCCAACGTCCTTGCCGCTTACACAGACCCGCTCCTTGTGGAACCTCCGATAAAATTTCTATTAATCCTTAATATCAACACAAAACAAGAGGCTCTCTAATGTTAACAGGTAAATAAATGTTTTAAGTTTCAAAATCGGCCGTTCTTTGATATATATTGGTATGATATGCTCATCCATTGCAATTTCTTTGCATGAATGGGACTTCACGTGCATTCTTTTAGACTTTCTTTATAAAATGATATCAATTTCTGTATTTTGTATGAAGAATGCAACCGCAATATGCACTGTAGTTCTCTATTAATTTATAATTTATATTTCCTCCATCAGTTTGTCCATATTCACAATCACTGTTTGTTTCATGTAAAATATACATCGAATTCGCACATTCTCGATAAATGCTCATCGATTGTGTATTTTGTGTGAATTGTTTAGAATATGCACGAGACATGTGGTATTCATATATTTTTTGTTTAAGTAAAACGATTTCATCCATAAATGATTTCCTGAGTGAAGTAATATTATGTTTATTTTCGCAGGTCCTAGTGGGATTTCCGATCACATTGCGTTCAATTTGAATCCAACTATTTGTTTCGTGTGGACTCTTAAAATCTGCTTTTGACTCACACAGTCACTGTTAAATTAGTACAGTATACATATATTGAAACTGTTGATTTGGTGCCGTGATGTAAAACGGGATCACTTTGCATCATCAAATATTTTTTCCGGGTGATATCTGGTAAAATTCACGGCACTTACACATTCGTGTTTGTATTATTATTATATTTACCTCTATGTATCATTCTGAATTACAATATAGAACTCTTTCTACGTACATTCTGCTCATAAATAAGTCTGCTCAGGTAAAAAATCATAACATCTTTAAAGTTGTGAATTGCTAGACTCACATTCTGTACATGACTAAACTACTGAAAAGTTAACAAACAAACCAAACAAGGTTGAAAATAGTCATCAGTCCATTATATTATGTTGATGGACTTGGTAAAGTGAATGTTTTTTTTGTAGTAACATGTGGTTTTGTAAAAAAAAAGTAGTTTGGTGATTACCGAACTAGATTAAATCTTAATTTATATTTTGTATGTATTCATTGTTTTAAATTAAACTTTTCACCAATAGTTCTTATTCACTAGACTTACACTTTCGCCTTGAAGAACCATAGTTGTAATGTGTATAAAAATATTAGAATCACATTGTGATGTATGATGAAGTCAAGCTCATACTAACCATTAGACCAAGGTAGGATTTCCTTCGTTTGTCAAATGAACATCATGATACAAAAACAAACCCATTGGTGTTAATAGAATTCTGCTATTAAGTAATGTAATCATAAAAATTTTAAGTGACATCATACTCCTCGATTATGTATATATCTTGAAGAAGGGTTCAAATCATCTGTTATACTTACTATAACATCAGTTATATAACATAAGTATGGATCAAATACTTAGGAAAATTTGATCACAAATTATAATGGCTCCCATCTGACATTGATACCTCTTATGTGCATTTACTACTCATGCAAACAGAATGAAAGTAATAGTGATCACATGCGAAAGATCAGGTAGATGTAGATCAAAATATCATAAATCATCGGTCTTAGGGTAGGTACGAAGCAGAGTTCTGATCATAGACAAAGGTCAAGAATTATGTTGCATAAACAGGCCTCCATAAAATGAAGTTTACTTCTGTTTACATGGCATTATACTAAATATAAACATAAGTTTACATAGTATAATTAAAATTTCAACATTGTTGTATTGTTCGTTTTTTCTCAAATGTCAAAACATGAATAATTTCACGGTGACCTTATGCTCTTTGTCTTACACTCATGATATTGAGATAATGAGTTATCATCCAACATGAAATTATTCAAACTTTGACAGTTGAGAAAATATGGACAATAATGATGGTTATAAAGAAAAATACATAAAACAAGAATGGTGTGTGCTAAGAAATATTTTATTTACATGTGTAATTTTAACATTTACTTGGCAATGAAAACATTACAAAATAATAAATACACTGTAGTCCAAAAGTTACTTTATACATTAAATTTAAATGTTTTCAAATACATTTAAATATACTTTACATGTAGTTATTAGTTTCACAACTATTATACTGTGGAACATGAACCATCAATTATGTTTTAAGAATTGTAAATGTAGAACAAAAGCACTAAATAAAATGTGTCTGCTATAATTTTTCAAGAAAACAAATAAGAGAAAATATCAAAATATTACATATATAATGAAACCTTTGGATCCCAGTTAGGTTATCAAGAATGATAATGAAGTGACTCAGTTGCAAAACTTAAAAGAACACAATAAGTCATGAAAAATGCTTCAAGTGAAGTTAAATATTAGAAATTGCTCAAAATAAAATAAACCATGCAAAAACACATCAAGTCAGATTAAACATACTAGAAAAAAAATTAAGGCAATTTTACACAAAAGAAACACAACAAGTTAAGAACCCCAGCAAATGAGCTATAACACATTATAAACTGAATAAGTGAGCTGAAACATACCAGAAACACATTGAATGAGCTGAAACACACTAGAAACACATAAATTGAGCTGAAACACACTTGAAACCCATTGAGTATGCTGAAACACAATAAGAATACATAAAGTGAGCTGAAACACACTTGAAAAACATAAAGTGAGCTGAAACACACTTGAAACACATTGAGTGAGCTGAAACACATTAGGAACACGTAAAATGAGTTGAAACACAATTGAAACACATAAAGTGAGCTGAAACTCACTAGAACACACATAAAGTGAGCTGAAGCACACTTGAAACACATTGAGTGAGCTGAAACACACTTGAAAAAACATAAAGTGAGCTGAAAAACAATAAGAACACATAAAGTTAGCTGAAACACACTTGAAACACATTGAGTGAGCTGAAACACATTAGGAACACGTAAAATGAGCTGAAACACATAAAGTGAGCTGAAACTCACTAGAACACACATAAAGTGAACTGAAGCACACTTGAAACACATTGAGTGAGCTGAAACACACTTGAAAAAACATTGAGTGAGCTGAAAAACAATAAGAACACAAAGTGAGCTGAAACACACTTGAAAAACAAAGTTAGCTGAAACACACTTGAAACACATTGAGTGAGCTGAAACACAATAGGAACACGTAAAGAGAGCTGAAACACACTTGAAACACATAAAGTGAACTGAAACACACTAGAAACACATTGAGTGAGCTGAAACACAATAGTAACATATAAAGTGAACTGAAACACACTGGAAACACATTGAGTGAGCTGAAACACACAACAAACACATAAAATGAGATGAAACACACTATAAACACATGCAAGGCAATGAAACACAATACAATCACAATAAGTGAGCTAAAACACACTAGAAACACTTCGAGTGAGCTGAAACACACTAGAAACTTAGGATGTTAGCTAAAAACACTTCAAACACATTAAGTAAGCTAAAACACACTATAAACAAATTAAGAGAACTGAAACACATTAGCAACACATTGTGTGAACTTGAACACACAAGAAACACATTGAATCTGAAACACGCATTAAGAGAGCTCAATTACACAAGAGTGAGCTAAAACATACTAGAATCATATTGAGTGAGCTGAAACACACAAGAAACACATTGTGTGAACTTGAACACACAAGAAACACATTGAATCTGAAGAGAGCTCAATTACACAAGACACACATTTTAGAGGATGAAACATACTAGACACACACCAAGTGAGCTGAAACACTCTAGAAACACATTGAGTGAACTGAAACACTTACGAAAGAATCAAGTAATCTGAACACACACAAAAATGAAATCAACAGATCTGAGACACAAGAAAAATCATAAGGACTTAATACATTTTAAATGCATTAAGTGAAGGTAAATGCACAAAAAACTTATCAACTCAGAGGAAACACAATAGAAACACATCAAGTAAGCTGAAACAAACTAGAAGTGAAAAGAATAAGATGAACACACACAAAATGAAATCAAAAGAGCTTATACAAACTGAAATGCACTATTAATTAATCAAAACAGCTAACACACTCAAAATTAATTACATGAGCTTCAACACACTAGAAATAAACTATGAAAAATGTAGCACACAAGAACTATATATATATAAATTAGCTGACAAAAACAAACTAGAAATATACCAAATGATATTAAACACACTAGGACTTATACAAATGAGCTTAAATACACTTGGAGCCAAGTGAGCTATACACACTGGATATGACTGAAGTAGTTTGAGACAATTATTATGATACAAATAAAAATATATCACTCATTCTCATAATTTCAACATCTTACAGCATTTTAATGCAGTCAAATTTGGACAAAGAGGAATTAAACTAACTCTGATAGATCTTGAGTGTGTGTTAAACTTGACTAAAAAAGTTAAACAATCTATACATTCACTAAATCATGATTGTAACTTGTTAAGTTCATAAACAATCTTCCATAATAATGGTTAATAGTTCATGGATATTTTCCATGTAACTGATCATTTGTGCACTTCATTCTGTTAGTGCTTAAATAATTTTACACTATGTTAACACTAAGAACAGTTAGTAACATTTTTTTAGAGTTTACTCTCAGTACATAAAATGGCTTGAATACTATAGTAGATTCTGATGATTAAACACTTTCCAACAATTACTGGACATCTGAGGTTGACAGTACTGTACATCATTTTGCCATTGATGAATCAAAGCGGATGTTTTCTAAGTACATTTATCTGGAATTTTAAATAATTTGAATTCTTCCTCTTCAATCTGAAAACATAAAACAAAAATCTAAAATAAAAAAGTATACTTAGAACTCTACTCTTCATAACATCAGTTTTTAAACAACAAATTTGTGGCAACATGTAATTGTGTTATAGTATTTAAGTTTAATGCTAAATTGCACTTTCACCACCTAAATAATTCTATCCACACCTGTGTAAAGCAAATCAAATGCTGTTAAATCTATATCTGAAGGTAATTAACAGTTATCCTGACAGGATTTGACCCTGGACCGCTAATCCCAATGAGAGTATTCCACCACTAGACCATAAATCCTAACTGGTCAGACTAAAGCACAGGCTTATGTTCAACTACTAGGTGGGACCTACATAGAGATTGGTCTTGAATTGAATACTTTCTACTATCATACTAGATAGAATCTACCTCTGTATAAAAACCAAGGTTGATAGCGCAGTTGGTAGCGCGCTGGGATTTGGATACTGTCCGAGGGGTGTGGGTTGGAATCCCAACCGGGGAGGTTATACCCTTCCATGAAAATTTGACAATAATTTCAATTGTCCTCCATTGATTAGATAATATGGAGAAGTTTCCGGCCTTGTGGAAGGGTAGGTGAGTAATGGTTATAGACAAGGGTACAGCAAAGCTAGGTTAGGTGAGCTGGATGCCGTAAAATGACCTAACATTGTGTTGACACGGCATTAAGTCCAATAAATAAAAAAAATACCTCTGTATCAAGCAGCCAGACCGGAGGATTTATGCTTGGTACTGAATAATAATGTGTTAGGAAATCTAAAACTCTCCTCTATTTCTAACAACCTCTATTTTAGAGAAAAATTAGGGAACAACATAATGTTTCTATGATGTTGCAGGTAGACAAGGGAGTAATAACAAGAAAAGTAAAACATTGGGAAACAAACCCAATATATTAAATAATATGTAAGTTTAATGAAACATACTAGCATGATGTTGTTCATCCAAGATAAGTGTAGATTATTTACAAGTAATACAGATGCGTCCATAACTGAACATTTTCACTTCAGCTTAATTAATCCACTGTTTTATTTTGATTGTCCTGAAATAGAAAATAAAACTTTTATATTAATTCACTAAAATCTATCAGTTAAAAAGCTCCATAAAATCCATATTTAATAATTTATATAAAACCCACATTATGGAAATAAGTATTTTTTATAGCAAAATATATCAAATGAACTTTATTAAACAAATACTGTACCAAGGAAAGTTCATCGCATTCTACTTTTTTATTATCATCTATTTAAGCTTGATTGTTAAACAAGTTTTTACAACTTAGATTAATCACATTTGAGTCCACATCCTAGTTTCCTTGTACTGAGCTAGTAAGATAAAGTTTGCTCAAGGAAACAGCCAAATAGGTTTTGAATCTGATTCAAAATTCAATCTAACAGGGACTATCCACAAGTCAAATGTTGTAACCACTTGGCCATGCTTATTGCATTATATACATAATATAATGTAACTTATTCAAATCAGAAGGATATATAATCTAACTTCATGTGTACTAGCCTCACTAATGAATAATGGAGAATATACATGCTGTTCCAAAAAAGACATATGAGTACAAATCTAAAAAAATCAACTTTGATAATAATAATACCTTGCTTTTATCTTCAAATTTACAAATTTTAAAGCTTTGTATCCATTGAGACCATGCACCATATCTATGTTACTTAGTCTTCATTGGTATTACTTTACATGTACAGTATATAATTTGTCTGAAAAGAAACAAAACACTTTTTGTGCATAAAATATAATAAAGATATAAATATTAAGACTTTATATTTGAAGAGAGTTTGTTCATGGTTATATAGAGACAGTACTTAATGAGTCTTACTGTCTTAATGTGTATTACTGAATTTACTGTATAGTAAGGTATGGGGAAGCAAAGTACATATTATAACTTGCCACAGGGCTAATACATGCAGCCTGTAAGGTAAGAATGCTCAAATTACTAAGGCAATTGATCTTTTCAATATCATAGACCATAAATTATTATGGGAAAGAATGCAGACGACAGAATAAAGCTGTCCTACATCTAAGTTTAGAAAATATTTTCCATCAGTTCACAAGTTTAACAACTGATATCAACATACTTAACTTACTGAAAGCTTAATTGATGGGTCACAATGATACAAGATCCACACATTGCCTTCAAGGCTGATTTTTATCGAAGCAATAGAAATATGTTCAAACTATGGTTCATGTTATTATCTGTCAAAGTAGAAAGTAATTTTGATTTTTAGAGTTACCCCCCTTAAGCTGTAAGGAACAGAGTAAAGTCCGTGCGACCGTAACATACCGGGAACAGCTTTTTTCGAATTTTCTATTTTTCCTTGAATGGTTCAATGTTAAGGACCATCTCCCACCTTCTTAGAAACAACGTATACAAACAGTGGCAACAGATAGACTCAATAAGATAAAATAATAAATTCTATTAGACTTCATGATAATTCTTATCCGAATTTTTGTGTCCGAAATATGCACCGAATATGAGGGTTAGTATGTTCTCATTTTCGTGTGCGTTTTGAATATCAAAAAGTAGACATTCATTTTTTTCCACAAATAAAACGCATTAAATAAACACTGAAAGCTATTTATAATTAAAAAACCCCATAAATTACCTTATCAAGCAGTCGATTCAAAACCAGGTCACCAGGTCGTAGTAGAGTCTTGGAGACATTATCGAACACTCTTGCATTTCAGTTACATTTTTTTGGCTCAAATTGCTTGCAAATTTACTTTTTGTATCAATCATGTTGTTACATAACCTACATTCTCACTTTCGCCAATAAATCACAACATAATCATAGCCGTATACGTCGGCTGCATTCATCAATCCAATATGGCGACTTTTTGAGTTTTGCTCGGCACAGATCGGCCAACTCCGTTGTTCGCACATGCGCACAACATGTCTTTTATATACCATATTTGGAATGACCAGATTTTGCCATCCTTCTAGTGCGATGTAAACAAGTTACGTATCATAACAATTTCGTCATGAATATTATGATGAGAAAAGGTCACCTGAACGTGACCTTCGTTTGGAAAAGGCCAGATCTAAATTAGCGAGTATGCGAGTGAAAATTTTAGATCGCGTTTTAATCAGATTGGTACGTGATCAACTTAACTATAGGCTCCACTTAAAAATCTTTCAAAGAAACACGCGAAAGAAATGTCATCAAGTTAATATTGTTTATCGGCGACTTAATTTAAACTGGGGGCTAGGAACTGCACTGGTTATTTTCAACACTATTTACTTCTTGCTACATACCTGGATATATCAAATGTGGGAGTCTGTTTAAGCCTTTCTAATTTGCAAACATAAATTAAAATTTCCATTGTAGCTAAACAAATATATAATATAGGGACATCGGAATTTGATCTATTAATTTGACATAAAGCCTTGCCCTAACTGATAAGCTACCTGGATTAATGTACCAAAATGTCGAGTAATTATTATTATTAGAATTTATGACTCGGATGTGCTTAAGGCGGCCATCAACTCGTCATTGTTAAAAAGCAATCTTTTGATTATCAATCTGGACTCAATGATTTTGAGGTTGAAATCGCACCTAAGACATTAGGCGTTGGTTGGTCTGATAATAATTGTACATATCGCGTGGAAAAAGGCTTTAAAAATCGTCACCTGAATCGGGTTTTTTTCAAATGCTTATCAGGCGAGAGACAAAAGCACGCCGCCTTCATTGTTTGAATGATGATAATTTTCACACGACAAATTAGTGAAAGTTGGAATGTTGGTTTAACAAGGTGTTATTCATGCTGTGAAAGTTTCTAAGCTCCAAGCTTCTTTTTCCACAAACTCATATTTACAATGTCTTTTATGTCAGTCATTTGTTTTGTAATATTCCACCAGAATTTAGGGCAAAACTAGCTCGACCTAAATTTAAATTGCACAGAAACTGTTTAGATTTTTTTTTGCTGAGATGATTATGTCATGATACTGCTTGTCTCCTGCATGTTTTATGAAAAAGTGCATTTTTAAAACGAAATGCTTTAACTAAAGGCGTTATTGCTCAAACATGGAATTGTTTAATACGTTTAAGTACCCGAAAGGGTTGCTGATTGAAGCCTCACTCAAAATGGCTATACTATTTATTAAAAGTCGAAAATAATGTCTGCTGTTTTCAAATAATAAGGTATATGGAGAAGTCATAAGGTGGGTACTGGTTATAGACAATCCCCTAGGAATCTAAGTTAGATAAGGTGGTCTCTGTTATTTGACCATAATTTGTGCTGACACGGCGTTAAGCCCATAAAAACACATTGCATAATAACAAGTGCATTAAATCATTAAAATGCAAATATGAATGAGGCGATGTAAATTTAGAGTTTTCACGTTCATGAACGTCACATTTGAATGACATCTATTATATGCTAATATCGGGTCGGTAGCGCAGTTTGTACCGCACCTGGATTTCGAATCTGATGTCCCGAAGGTGGTACGGATTCGAATCCCACTGGGGATGTTATACGCTTCCATGAAAGTTGGACAATAATGTCAATTTCCTTCCTTAATATGTTATATAGAGAAGTTTCCGATCTTGTGAAGGGTAAATGAGTACATGTACTAGTTATAGACAAGAGTGCAGGAAAGCTAGGTTAGGTGTGCTGGACGCCGTGAAATAACCAAACATTTTGTGTTACACGGCGTTTAACCCAGCATAAATAATGCTTATATAATATGGTACATATTATGAAAATAATGCAGTCGATGACAACATATATGAGTACTTATATATCATTTAGACTGGTGATAAGATGGAATGCTCTATTCTGGTTTTGTACACTGTGCACAATTGTATAGATAAAGAAGAATATGGTGGCTGATTTATGCCATGTCTTATTTTCGTTTCTTCGCCGCGAAGAAACGAAGAAACGAAAACACGACAAATCCATAGTTTGTCATATCTTCGTCCTTTCGTTTCTTCGCCACGAAGAAACGAAAAGACGAAGATACGACAGATGTAAGGCGAAAACACGACACATTTTATCTGTGGTACTTTTGTATTTATTTTGTCGTGTGTTCGTTTCTTCGTGGCGAAAAAACGAAGAAACGACAAACTATGGATTTGTCGTGTCTTCGTTTCTTCGAAAATACGACATGGCATAAATCAGCCACCATAGAAGAAAGACTACACTAGTGTAAGCGATCATAACCTAAACAATCCTAGTGGTCAAATTTTCTAATCTGTCTTATCACAATTTCTTACGGACACAGTTCAGAGCAGATATTTTATTTCAGGGCTTGAGCAATTCTCATCGCCCAAATAAATACAATATACATACATGTACATTTACCACTCGGAACTCCTCAACCATTCAATGAATGAATAATCTCGGACGGAATAGTGGGGATCCACCAAGGATATTGGGTTTTTACTTCATACGCGAGGCGAAGCACGTAACGATTATACAAAATAGTTCTTGTAGTATACACACATAGCTTTGATAAAACATATATCTATGTAATACATTTGACGGAATATTGTTCAGTAATATTATTTTACTGTGTTATTTCAAATTTATGGACTAAAAACGTAACAATAAACATCGCCTAATAGATCATGGATTTGGTTACTTCAACATCGGTCAAAGCATTTTGTTTGGGCATGTGACTTCAAGGTAGTTACAAAATGGCGTCTTAATATGTCCGAGGTTATTCGAAGAGAATGGTCGAAGTGTGCCGAGTAATATAATTACATGATATTACATGCGACACAATTTTGTTAGCCCATTTATGCCAATATCAGCTTAAAGCTTTTATATACATGGCTATGTGCTACATGTCCAGGGTCATCATCACAAGTGCAAACCAATTAGTAACAAGTAAAAGTAATTAATAACAGCTTCTTCAATAGTCATCCAACTGGTATCATTCCAATATACCACCTGATTTCGTTCCGGCCGTAAATGACATTTTCGTCTGTGTCTAGACAATGGTCGACCACTAATCAAAGTTACAGCTCGAGGTCACGCTAATATTGTCTTTATAAACACAAGTTCAAAAGTTTCTTCATTATATTTGGCCTTCATTTCTTTGGACTACTTCTTTTCGTTTCCTAAAATAAAAGTAAAGCCTGTCCACGGTCTGGCATTTGTGCTTTTGGCTGAATCTTTGTCTCCTAACCTGTAAAGTGTTTCCCTTAACAATTAAGAAAACCTTTTATGTAGCCATTGTGGATAAAACTGTTACTAATGAGTCGACCTTAAGGCACTAAGAGTAATTTTAGTTTGTCGTTTAATTAAAATATCATTTATTTACGTACAGGAAGGTCAAGTAAACATTGTAATTGTTGTAAGTTTTAACTTTCATTTATGTGAAGTGTGTTTAACTAGGTTAAGTTTACCTAGTACACACTGAACGAATGGTAGCAAATGGATTTTGATTGAAATATGTTACCTTTCTGCCCTTTGATTACCCATTTACGAAACTTTCGACAAATTACACTTGTTTCAACTATCTCTTCAAGACCGCAGTTTGAGGTCATATCAAAGCAGACCTGGCAAGCTGTACTCCTCAGCATGTTTGTTTACTTTGCAATCTATGTATAATTCTTTTTCGAATTGTTGTCACATTGTGGTCTTAAGATGTTTGACTTTATGGAACTTGTGTCTCTTTTAATGCAAAGTGAATATTGAACTTTAATCAATAAATTGCCAAGCTATTTTGACGGTGCCTGCGTGTTATTGACCACGGTGACTGGACAATTCTTATCAAGTTGCGTTATGTATATTTTAATATAAGAATAGATCTGCTCAACGTGACTGGTTAATGCAAAATATGAGACTTCGTGAGCGCAATTTAGATCGGGTTTAAATCAGAATCAGACGCAGTGAAAACCAAATTAACGATGGGCACAGAATGTTCGCTCATTGGTACATATTTGACCATAGTTATCAAAACGATGAAGGCCATTTATCAACTTGAGGTGCCCTCTTCCGGACAGCGTTCAAGGGATTATATAATAAGCTTAATTTAAAATCCACTGGGATTTATTTTATGGATACACATCATATCTTCGTTATGGACCATTGTTTACATTAGTATCCCATGTATCAACCGTGGCACTTATGGTTCTGGATGAAGATAAAAATAGACGACTCCATAATTATTATTCGTCCATCTATTAACTCAGCTTGCGTGGGATTTTGACAGTTATGTAGGTGGATCAAGGAACCTATCAGTCAAGACTAACCCAAGAAATGACTAATATATGAACTTTATAATCTGTAGCTCACTGGTCACTATTTAGCTCATTTGGACAAATTATGTTATGCTATTATACACTGGGGTCCAAACGTTTCTTTTCACGTATTAAATGTTTTAAATTATGTTATTATGTAATTTTTCAACATTTTACACACATAAATTCATTTTAACATTGTATGGTATTATTGATAATTTTTTTGTGCGCATGTACATAATGTGCAGTTAAACAATTATAAAAGATTCAAATTAACAATCATTTTTGATAAATAATCACGGTGGTGATTCGTCATATGAATAATTCTTTATCACAGAACTAAATACTGCTTGGGCTAACCAAAAGCGCTATTATGCTATACATGTTATTGTTTTATATATTTCATCACTTTTAAACATTGTTATAACTAGTAAACGTGTGAACATTCAATTTAGACCATATTTCTCATAAAAAAAGTGAAGTAAGATAAAAAGTACAAAATAAACAATATAGAAAAAAAGAAAATAGAACGGTCAAGATTAAAAAGCATATAAGAGAAATAAAGTAAGAAGAACAAAAAGATTCACCAAGTTATTTTCACCCCATCATTTGGAGCTTCTGAATAACTGGAAAAGTATCCCCTTAAAAAGTTAGGTCTCTGAGCCGACTCTTAATGATGCCACAGAGCGGATCTCAGCCAACGAGGCTGTAAGATTATTCCAAGTTGGTACACATCTAGGGAAGAAGCGGTTGCGGTAAGAGTCTATCCGACAAGAGAAGGGTACGCGTAGATAATATGTATTATGGTGTCTTGGCATCGGTTTGGATTCTTGTAGATAGATGGTGTGGTCAATGTCAACTAGATGATGTATAATCTTGAAAAATATGATGAGCTGAGATTTCTGTCTACGTGATTCAAGAGATTCCCATTTCTTACTATTTGTTATTAAAAACTACATTTGTCGATTTGGCACAAAGGGAGGCAACACTGGCAAGTGCTAAGGTCCTATTGAACTCCCTTGCGTGTGTAATCGTATTAGATAATATTAACTATACGCCCCGGGGGCATGTTTATGATTTTAAACACAGGGTATAGAAATATACAAAATATAACGCGTGACTGTACAAATTTTGTTTTTGATTAATTTGATAAGTCTTCAATACATTTTTGTAATAATATTTAAATATCTAATTAAATAATAAACAAAGAATCTGCAACTTTAAGTAAGACAGAATTAGAGACCAATTGAATTTAATTGACATACTAAACTGCTTACTTTGACAACTCATTCGTTAGTATTTAACTTGTAATAGAAAACATCACAGTTTTATTATGTATGTCGTTATTTTGACTTAAATGTCATACATATAGCCAAGCGTTTGCCTTCTTTAGGCGAAGCATTCGACTGGTTCTGGTCGTTCCTAAACACCATGCCATTCCTTTTGCATAGAGAAAGGAAATAAGGCTTGGTTACCAGAGCTGTTAATGTTTTGCTAGGAGTTGGCTTACGCTGTTGATTTTGGTGTTTGTCTCCGAATGGAGACGAACCGATCTGCATGAGTCGTGCATGTGGTCGCACGATCATGGCGCTTTATTTCCTGTCTCATTATACCCCCTCAAAATAATTAAAGTAAGAAGGTATACTAAATTTATATAACTATCAGTTAGATAAAATTATATCCTTTTGTAATGTAATTGACTGAAGAAACTAATATGTCACAAAAATTCTACAGGTCTTTAATTTAATCAGTTGTTTTTATCCAAAATAATTGCCCATTCTACATTTGAGTCCCTTTCCACAAATGCCTTTCTGAATATCTTAAAATCATATCACGAGGGGTTTTATAGATAGGAAATGGTGCCAATGCAGTTTCACATTTATATATATCACATAATCACGTAGTTATACGTATGCAAATTTCAAACCAGTACGGTACGTGTACAAAAATAACATTACGTATTTTGTTCTTAATTCGACGCACCAGGTAACAAAATTCACTTGTAGGGCAGTATTGAAAATAAAGGTTGTGTGATTTATTTGAACAAACTTAGTATGGCTGTTAAACCACCACCTCTACGTATATATACGTATGCTAACATATTTTGCCAATGAAACATTGTGTCACATAAAACTGGTCGTTCCATAATGTGGGAACAAGCGGACCTTTGAATCAAACCCTACCTATATTTTTGTGCACATGCTTCAAAACCACCAAGACCGATTTCGTGAACATAAATGGTAGAAAAATCTCAATTACATAGCAAAATACATAATGTTATATAAATATTTGTGCATGATGACGCCTTAAAAATATTTGTTTTGTTGCAAGTAAGAACTATCCAAAAACAATAGATCGAAAGGTTTCTTTCTTAATTATACATTGTAGTTTCTTGCTTTTCTTTAAATAAACATAACATATTGTATTAACTTGTTCGGATGAACTCAATAAATCATTCGTTTACATTAGTTTTTAGACAAAGCAAATAATGCGCTTCCTTGTCTCCCAGTAATAACTAATAAGGACAGTTAATTTCTCAAAACTTTGGTTGGCTTTCAAATCAATATAGATAAGCTTATTGAAACATTTCACCTTGAAAATCTACATGAATATACTCAGCAGTTGATTGTATTAAACTGATGATCGGGCGGATCTATACTTTTTACAATGGGTTGTACTATTCCATGACTTATGCTGAAAATTTGAAAAAAACGAATGTGTAGAAAGGTATCCAAACGGTCGATGTGGAATCTGGTTAGATACCTGAAAATTCATGATTGCAAGATGCAAAGTTGAATTCTAATCCAAGGCTCCCACCCGAATATCCATAAACGTCAGTGCCCACGCATCCCACCAACCGCCATGAGTTATATAGTAGTTAGATTTATTGTTAATTTTTAAATGCATGAAAGTAATAACTATAATACGTATGTTTAACAACTATTTTAGAGGTCAGACATTTGTTATTCTCTCCTTACTTGTTTGTAGATATTCATTTAGTAAATATTTCAATAGGGTGTTAACAGCTTCATTTAATCTAGGATTTATAAAGTGTCACAATGTTAATCAGACTTCAAAAGTTGTGTTATATATGATATGAAATACTGAACAAACAATGTAATAATTTTCATATAAACAATCATATACTGTACAGTCAAACTTGAGTTCTACGAACACCTGTTTGACCGGACAAAATACATTTTTCTAGTATCCAGACTTTTCGAATTCTCAGAGGCTATCAAGATTCTCGATCTAACTAGTATCGAGAATATTGAAAGCCTCTGGGAACGAGAATGGCTTTTCGTGACTGTTTGGAATTCGAATGACCGCAGTATGTAGTGTAATGATTGGCTTAATTGGTAATTTGTAGGCGATACGTTCAAGTATAGTCTGATTTGTCTCGATCAACGAAGTTTTAATATTCTCATGGTGACCGGATACGTTCTCCTTTATTAAAACGACATCGCAATTGATGCTGAATGTCGCAACCAGCAAAAATGTCGCAATTGCCCTGACGATATATGTGCAACGCTGACGTTAAATGTCGCACAAAAATCGACAGACGCATAATGTTGCAACAAAGATGCAAAACGTCACACTTGATAGGACGGTTTTGTATCGAACTTAACATCACACAAGTACTGCATTGGCCAAATATGACTTCAAAGAAACAATCACGCTATGTAATACACAACAGGTTTTACTGTATTTATAAATGAACTTATCTCGTCAAGATTATTGTAGATCATAAGGGATTATAATATATACATCTAAAAGATTTAATATATATACAAAGTAATTGTCAAGTTATAAAGAACACACGAGCAGGAACTCGGGATGCTGCTCCGGTCAAATTACTCTGATACCCAGTTAAATGGCTACTTACCTTTACAGGGGGTGCTAAAATTAAGATAAATTTCAGGGTCATCTATTTAACTTAATATTCGCTTTATGGTCAAGATTGACTTATATTTGTTTGCCGGTGTAGACACATCAGCCTTTAGGTCACAAACTAAAAAGAAAACATTATCAAGGATGTATGTATACAGTGCCAAGCAAAAATCTTCAAATAAAATTTTGATATGAACTGATCGTTTATACCACAAGCAAGACAACCATTATCTAACCTCATTTATGTAATATAGTTTTCAATCATATGTTGATAAACATGTGCACCTCTCACACAAAAATTCATACGAAAAATACTCCTAAGTCAAATTAGGAATTTTGCAGTTCAAAGTCAGAAGGATAATAAATATAACTATGATATGATATTCAAAAGGTATACGATATTCTACATAATTAAACAATATTTGGAATTGGCTGGCCAAAATTGATGGTATTACCTTTAATGTTTCTTGCTTTTCACTTGCGATGACTTTTATCGTAAGATTTGTTGTGATAAGCTCCTCAGAGACGTAGAGTAATTGTGTCTCCATTCTCGTACCCAGAAACTTTCAAGATTCTCGATCTAGCGTCTTGATAAGCTTTAAGTACAAGAATGCTTTTTCCCTAGATAAACGTATGAATGCTGGTTTTGGAATATGCTTAGATGACTCGTAGTTTCTATTTGTCACAGTAAAATGTTAAACAGTTTATTCTAAAAGCTAGATTTTGTGTCCAAGGTTTTTAAAAGGGCCTGGTAAACTTATTACGGTGCTATGGCTGTCATTGAATTATCGAAGTCGGCAGCAAAATACCGAGAGTCCCTGTGTTCGAATCTCACTAGCGGCACTGCTAATTTCCTTGAGCAAGACATTTACCTGCAATTGCTTCACTCCACCCAGGTGCGTCGTATGTTAACACTTGATGAGTGACTCAATGATCAGGGAAGTTAATGTCAAGAGTCGACTGAATAGTGGTACTAATAGTAGACTTTAAAACTTTAGCTTTAACTTTACTATATCCATCATCTTATGAAGAACATTGTTATCACATCATCATCAACAACGACTACAACGTAACCAACATCATTTGCACAGCCTATTTCATTACTGCATTTATTTCCTAGACCCCGCGGTGGCTTACTGTGGGAGCAGTGGGCCAGTGGTAGGACGCGCGCTTAGGGATCAAGAGGTCCCGGGTTCGATCCCCGCTAGGGGCACTGCTATTTTCCTTGAGCAAGAAATTAACCTACAATTGTTCCACTCCACCCAGGTGTAAATGGGTACTGTGAGGGATCGCCTGCCTGAGGGTGATTTCAGTGACCAGGAGTTATCGTACAAGATTGTAAAGTCGGCTGAACATGTAGATGGAAGCAGACTTTAAATTGCACTTTAACACGTTAACTTTAACAGTTATTTTACCACTGCCAGTGCCAAGTCGGAAACCCCTTATATTATTGTTTTCGTTAATAATAATAGTATAACAAAAATCTAAAACATGTTCATCTTTATGTTTTGACTGTTGCTGCTATCGGTATGCTTGTTACTCTACAGGCTAAAAGCAATGGAATAACCAACATTGATGACATTTCTAAGGTCGATAACTCTATCACCTGTTTAAAAATAGTTGGACACAATTATTTCCCTTGAACACTGTCTTATTTGAATATGGAATGTATCATTTAAAATGGAATTCATTATACTCACTGTACAGTTCATTTTGTTCAACAAAATAGACTCTATGTAGCCTATTCGTATTGTAGTTTTCAAATTTTGTTGATGCCGCGCATGAACAAAATTTCTATTCCAGTTCATTATACTAGATATTGGTAGATAGATACTGTATATAGTGGATTTTGTCCATGCGGCGCATGAACTAAATTTTGACTGGATTTTAGTGTTTAATCCTTAGTGAAGATGTCCGAACACATGTGATACATTTAGTCTCATATTTGTAAAGGGGCTACATAAAATCTCATGTTTATAAAAGTTAAAGGGCTACATGTAGTCTCATCTTTATAAAGGTTAAAGGCGTTTCTACAGTGAGTATAGTGAATTCCATATTAAATGATACATTCCATATTCAAATAAGACAGAGTTCTTGGTAGATTTATCATCTCCAATAATTGTCTTGTCAGTAAATCAATGAACGATTGCGTTTCATAAAATTATATTTCATTGTGCATACTGATAGACTGAACATAAACCCCTAGTAAGATTCGAACTTGAGACATAATGAGGCTGGTGTGTTCATTCTACGACTCATAGAGGGTCAGGGTTGTTAGAGTTGTTGGATGAAACAAAACAACACAAGTCTATCTCTATCATAAGCCCGCCCAGCTAGCTCAGTCGGTAGCACACAAGTCTACTGATCGAGGGGCCGTAGGTTTAATTCCCGGGTGGGGTATACTTTCGTGAAGCGTGGTCATGAAATAATTTATTTTCTACGGCCATTCTCCCTCTTACCACTGATTCTAACTTATGTAGGGCAGTTGTCATTCACTAACGGAAGTATCCGCCTAATAGTTGGTTAATAGCTAAATCCAGAAGATAATCCTTTCCAGGAACAGTGAGTAGGTTGACTGACCACCGTGATATAACCTATACAATGTGTTGCTACGGCGTTAAACCCAACAAACAAATAAACAAACTATATCTGTCATAACCTTTTATACAATACGTTTTGTCATAAATAGTACAGTTAATATTATATTATTACAAAAAAACCCTCAAACAAAATACGTTGCTAAAAAGTTTATAATAATTATCGTTCCGTGGACTAAGTTTCTATTTAGTTAATGTGTTTCCTGGAAATTATCAAATAATTCAGACCACAACCGTAACAATGATTTTAAGAAATGTCCTAAATTCTATGAATTTGATATAAATCGTAGTGTAATATTGTATTTGTGAGAAACATAGAAAACGAAAATTAAAGTTACTTAATAAAAATTTTGTGAATTATAGGTGTATGCCCTTAATTCATGTGCCACTCAATCAATAAGGTATATGGAGACGTTACCGGCCTTGTAGAAGGGTAGGTGATTTTTGGTTTTAGACAATTGTCCAGGAAAGCTATGTAAGATGCGCTGGACGCCGTAAATAATCTGGATTGTGTTGACACGGCCTTTAACTAAGTATAAATATAATAAAAATGTCACAAAATCAACGTTAAACCGATATTGAGATGCTTAAAGTAAAATACGACAAAGGGAGAGCATTCGGTAATACTACCCTATTTTACACTAAGAGTTACTTCCCTTTGATCACAATTGATCTTAAGCATCGAGAATACTTAAGAAACACCAAAACACATAAAACATACATTTTCACAAAAAGTGTGTACACGCCATCAGTAAAGTGACGTCATGAAGTGACGCAACAAGTATAATGGATACATTCCAAAAGAACTAAACATGAAAACGTTCACTTTGAAGGTAAAGTAACAAAATAATGACACTTTTTCAAGTTTTCTCAAAGTCAAGTCAATGTTTCAACCCAATGTTTAAGGGTTTAATGGGTCTAAATTAAAGCCCTGGATATCTGTGACGTCGATATACTTCTTGTGACGCCAATGGCTGACATGTTCGATAAACGACAGGGTTAGCCTCGGTTGGTAATGGACCTCCGGTACATTCCTCGCGCCATCTACATCGACACAAATAATCGTGGATAAGGTCATTAGGTGATCCATTGTATGTTATCTTAGTACACTGTGGAGTAGCTGAACGATTTAATGAACATCGTGGCTGAAAAAAAAACATTTATTTACATTTATTCATAATAAAATCTTAATATTTCGTATTGACGACTATTTAAGGTTTTACAAGTTTATTCAATAAAGAAAACTAGAAGGTTTTAGACCTTTGCGGTCAATACATGTACAATGTATCATAGCATATAAACAAAATATACAGTCGCATTTAACCATTGCTGTAAAGAGAATTGTCCCGCTGTAAGTAAAACGGACATGCAGAACCAATGTCTCATTGACCTGTACCTGTCGCTGACCTTGATAATTTGCATAAAGTTTAAGATTTGAGCTCTGATAGGTTAAAGCGGAAGAGGTTTGCCATCCTAATTATTGACATTATCATAATTAAAGGGCAATAACTGTGTACTCACCTTTCCACAACTGTATTCAATATAGTCATAGTCGCCGTCCCTCCATGATCTATGTGCGTACATCTGTCTGTAACACCGACATCTACAAATATATAGGAACACATTGTATGATCCGACCATATGTGAAAACATATCTTTTATAGTCCAGCAATATGTGTAAACATAAAAACCATCAAACGTTGGAAAGGTGGTAAGTATTAGTAAGTCAGCCACAGGGGCGGATCCAGAATCTTTTTCCAGGGGGGTCCGACCTTTTCTAGGGGGATTCGAACTTTTCATGGGGGGGTCCGAACCTCGAACCACAACCACATTATACACATTTTGACGAAAAAATGCAAAACATATTTATCATAAATACTACATCAAATCTATGTTAAGCACCGAAAAAAATGTTTCATGCTACTTAAAAATGACTTACAGGCAAGGAATACACTAATGGACAGGTACGTTTTTCAAATTCTAGACGGGTCTGGCCCCCCCCTGACCCCCGCTGGATCCGCCTATGAGCCAGACGGGACAGTTAGCCCTGGGATACTCGGCATTGTATAACTCCAAGTGAGGTAAAACCTTGCTGAGCGTTTGGCACAATGTAATACACAACTGCTTGGTCTGGGAAACTCAGCAGTATTTAACTGCTCGGACCGAAGCGTAGCTGAGCGTCAGGTGCAGCTTTTGTTTAAACGGTTATGTTTAGGATACTCAGCTGGGTATAACTCAAGTAATGACAAACCTGGCTGGGTGTGAAGCGCGACGTAACATACCTTATACTGTATAAATGAACTTGGCTAAACTAATTAGACTTAAAAATCAGCTAAGATGATCCTAAAGTCGCCATGAAGATATCCGAAACATTTGACTAAAAATTATCTATGAAAATATCAAGTTCCGCCATTGCTAAAGGGGTTGTCAAAAAACGAAATTTCCCAACCTTATAAAAGTTATCTTTATATTCTCCCTAAATCAACAAAACGCTTGATAAGATAAGGCCAAGATATTTCATAAAAACCATGCCGCCTCGAACAGCTTCTTGACACATTATTTTATGGTTACATGTATTCAAGTATTCTCACCTAAAATCGGATGCTATTTCGAAAGTAAAGGCACCACGTCCTCTGGTGACCACGACAACCTCGTTTTGTCTGCAAACTACATCAGGGTGTTGTAATTGACAATAACTCATTTTTACTTCAACTTCATGACCTGAAAATACAAAATACAAAAAAATAAAATCTTCTTGTAATATAGTCCGTGCTTGGGAAGAAATATTTCTCATTCTGATTCTTAGAGCATTGTGTAATAATTTAAGTATCACAGACGAGAGCTGGGTCCCAGTTCTTATTGGATCCACGAATGCTTAATGCCTTAACCCTATTTAAGATAAATCCTCGGATAAGAGCAACATCTATAGTACATATTCCTACATAACGCGTATAAACCGGACAAAATACCTAAATGCTAAGTAATTCGCTAGTAGATTAAATTTTTTTTAAATCAAATTTATTTTAGCTCGTTTACAACTTATATAAATCACTATTGACTCCACTGCGTGGTCCTCCAGCACTAAGCTACATTTTCTTGCACAAAGGAACAACGAGATTTGAACTTACCTAGGACCTGGCTATCAAATGATTACCAGTCAAACATCGTAACCACTCGACCTCAAGCGAAAGCTTCAAAGTGATAAATACTTAAAAAGTATTTTAAAACACATTGGCAACAATTACTGAATGGCGTCACTTATTAATGAATGACGTCATGTTTCTTACCTGCGTTTTTGAACACTTTAGTGATAGATCTAGAGTTGTCGTCCCAGTCAGTCTCGCATGGTTGGTTACCAGGACAACGGCACATTTGTTGACTGCTTTGTACGGCGTGAGATATTCCTGTGTTAGTTAAGTTATAGGCTAAGTGACATAATCCACTATGTGAGGTACAGATAGGAGTATCCTGAAAGACAAAAATTATATATTTATTACAACCCTGTATCGCCTGTCGCAAAAAATTTTGCGATAAAAATCATCGTAGGTCAAAAGCAAGAAACACTCATAAAACGGCCATTTTTAAGGGACTTAAGTCAGTTATTTCCCCTTGTATACTCTTCAAACAGGTAGGTCTTACTTGTTGGATTACTCGGATTTTACCCTTATTTTTTAATGTCAAATTGCCAAAATTGATCTTTAATAACTGTTTTGTTAATCATTTAATTTGTTTGAAATTCAAGCTAAGTATTTTTAGGGTTAAGAACGATCTAAATTTCATCACTTCTGGTAATATCTTCATTAAAAAGAAAGATATCAGATGAAATATTTTGTTATCCTTACATAGAAATTCAATGATAAAATCCGAGGATTCCAACTGTAAGGACCTACTTACCAATTGGATTGCTTCAGATCTTATCAGGGAAAGATAACTGACTAAAGTCCCTAATTAAATTCAAATATTATTTGAATCATGTAGAATATTGTACACCTGTTGAATATTAATTATACCATACGTTTGTCTAAATATCAGTCTGACTTTGAACTGCAAAATTTATGAAACTGACTTACGATAACTTTTATCGTAAGAATTTTCGTAAAAAGGTGCACTGGTATATCACCTAATAGTCTACATGCAGGATTTTGAACCAAATGTTACACGGGGTTTGCTGGCTCAAGATTTGCCTAAGCTGGTTATACCCTAAATGAAATTCGACAATAATGTCGATTTCTTCCATTACATGTACATGAAGAAGTTATCAGTCTTGCACAATGGGAAGTAAGCATTGGTTATAGACAAAGCTCCAGGAAAATTAGGTTAGGTGAGCTGGTCTTTGTATAATGATCATGCATTTTGTTGGCATGACGTGGAAATAAAACACATACGCTACAGTACGTCTGTACTCACTATCGATAAAAATAGAAATTATATGTTTTTATGTACAGAAATAAGGGACTTCAGTCAGTTATTTCCCCTTGTATACTCTCTAAACAGGTAGGTCTTACTAGTTGGATTACTCGGATTTTACCCTTACTTTTTAATTGATCTTTCATAACTTTTTTGTTAATCATTTAATTTGTTTGAAATTCAAGCTAAGAATTTTTAGGGTAAAGAACGATCTAAATTTTATCACTTCTGTTATTATCTTAATTGACAAGAAAGATATCAGATGAAATATTTTGTTATCCTTACATAGGAATTCAATGATAAAATCCGAGGATTCCAACTGGAAGGACTTACTCACCAATTGGATTATTTCAGATCTTATCAGGGAAAGATAACTGACTAAAGTCCCTAATTAGCGAACAAATGTCGAGTATTCAAATCAGCGGAACCGACTGTTAGATGAAATCTAATAAGGATCTATGACTAATAGGAATGCATTTTTCACAACCACTTTGGAAAGAAAATTGTTAAAACCCTGATCAAACTTCACAGAAATAACTTATGGTACTAGTCCACTAGAATAAGGAAACACTTGACTTTGATCACGTGATAACAACAAACATAAGCAATTATAACAACAACACGTGGTTCTGGGTTGTAACATCAAAGCTCCCAGCACGTGTCAAGCTTTATGATAATCAAATATTTGATATAATGATCATTATAACAGTCATAATGAGCACCTAAATATGAGCTCTTGTTTAGATTTGACAGCTGCAAACAATATTACATACCATAAAACAATCTAATTATTGTGTGACTGGGTGTTTAAGTTGATTCTCACCCAGTAGGGGTACACGTGAGCCCAAACATTAAGTACAGAACAGAACAGAACAGATAGTTAATGTATTGAAGGTATTACATAACCTATAGTTTATGAAATAATAATACATTTTATTAAATAACTATGTGTTATATGCCCTGTATAGTGCCAAATTCACTGCACAATACCAATCTCTCATACAGAGTTGTCGATCCTTACAGTGATCTATATCTCTGTAAACGTCTCGGGTTTTACAAGATTCTTGTAAAATAGTTACATAATTTAGATTTTGTATCTAAAGCGTAATTCGTCTTTTATATATATTATCTCAAATTTTTGCGTGAAATATAATTTTATTACAGGCAAAATCCAATTTTAAAGAGTTATATTTACAAGAACTATTTTCTTGTGAAACGTCTTCCTATTCTGAGTAATTTGGCCTTTTTTACTCATCCGCAAAAAATGTCAACAATAGATGATATTGCTAAAAATTATGACAAAAATTTAGTGCTAAGGGACTGTCAACCACAAGCCTTTGAACATCTACAAGACAAGAAAGGTAATCTGTCATTTAGTTTGTCTGTTGCGTTTGGACAAAATTCAAAAATTGTCACATGATCGTTTTAAACGATCACGTGTTTGGGACTACTTTCGAGACGTTAACAGAGATAAAGATCACTGTAAGGATCGACAACTCTGTATGAGAGATTGGCACAATACTGCAAAACCTGTTTCATAAAACTAAAAATAGGGCCGAAATCTGTTATAGGGCCAATAACCATTACAGGCCCTGATCAAATTACTAATTTCTGCACTCTGATTGGTTGATAAAACAGGGCCAATATCAAAAATGTATCGTTAAAAGTTATTTAATAAAATTGTCATTTTAAAATAAGTAATTTGATATAGGCCCTGTTATTTTTCCTCATGACAGTCATAATACGACTGCCCTTGGAAAATGAAAAGGACCTATATCAAATCATTTATTTAAAAACATATATATCAACTCTTTGTATTAAATTTTAACTTTAACTAACACTCATAATGGTTACGTCGAGCGTTGCTATTAATTCACTATTTATTCAACAAAGGGCAATAACCGCTTCAGGGAGTTTTGAACTTTAAAATGTTGTACATTCCTCCGGTTGTTACTTCCCTTAATTAAAAGCAACTCGTAACGTAACCAGTTTGAATTTAAAAAGGTTTGATAATTTGGTAATGAATAAAAACCAAACAGTTTTCTTAAAAAGTTGTCCGTAAATACCGCACAAGTTATTAATAACATAACCTTTGTCCTCGTTCATTGATGTTTTACGATTTGTCATTCAGTAATAATTTGGTTAAGAAGTTCACTTAAAACATTAATCGTTTGTGGTTGTATGACCGATTTCCTTCACTGTTTTAACTCGCTTCCGATTTAGATTAAAACCATATCATTCAAACCATTTCCTACTTAGATTAGAATTACATCTTTAAAGACGATTTAGACTTTGATCTGATACATGCTCTAAAATATTTATGCGTCATTTGAGTATGTCAACTTGTCAAGGTCGAGTGGACAAAATACAACCAAGGAGTGTCTCTGAGTTCGTCTTGTAATACTCGAAATCTAAACTGATTGGCGATTTTTTTGTATACAGTGGATCTTGTGTTAAGCGACCATTCAAGGGAGAGACTAAAAGTGGTCGTTTAAGACAATGGTCTCTTAAGATAAATGTTGATTATCGACCTTGAAACCGTCCTGACATTCTAAAATTCGTTATTTTCGTAGAACATTAATCTGTCAACGGGACGATTATAACTGATGGACTTTTGTTCAAATGTCGTCAAATGCAAACAAATGATGGACAAATAGATTTTATTTCCTTTTAACATCCGAAATTAAGTAAAAATGATCGGTGGGAACTCGGGGTGGTCGCTTAGAGCAAATGGTCGCTTAGGAGACGTGGTCGCTTACGCAAGATTTACTGTACTTCGTAAGTTGTGACCTCGGTAGACTCAATAAATGCTCGATGATTTGCGATTGTTTTTTTCCGTAAGATTAATAATACAGTCAAAGTATATAATGATTCATGCTTAAAATGTCTGTGCCATAAAAATGGACTTCATTGGTGTAAATTAAAATGCGTTATCTATTGATTTAGCCCTTTTGAAATGCTTCTTATTATTAAATAAATAATACATTTGTCTTACAAAATATCATCAGCCATAGGTGTTTACACTTTAATTTAAATAATCTTTTAATTTTTGCAAAAAGCTTAAGTTAATCCAGTAAAATAAAAAATCGATCTAACACTAAAATTGAAGTAGGAGATAATTTATGCATAATATATTTGTTTAAAGGTAGGCCTAAATTTGAAGTAAATTTGTTTGGTATCTTATAGACAGGCACACCTAATTTAGTTTCAACAAACATTCATTGACGTAAAATTTATTAATCAAATATTATTTCAATGTTCAAAATTCGACTTAAAATAATAAAGACAAAGTATGAGTCCATAACCCGAGCAGAAAAAAAGCCCAGACTGCGAAGCAATTCAAAGTAAATCAAAGCGCTGAACGCACTGATAAAACGATTTATTGAAAGTGCAATCTGATTAAAACCCGATCTAAAATTTTCCGCTCGTCACTCGCTAATTTAGATCTGGCCTTTTTAAACGAGGGTCACATTCAGGTGACCTTTTCTCATCATAATATTGATGACGATATTGTTATACATCGACTTGACTTGTTTACATCGTCTACGTCACGCAATTTGAAATGAGCCGTCCAATCGCAACATTTGCGACTGTGAATAATACCGCTGTTAAATTAGCTTGCAAACCTTGGTCCAAAAAATAGAAATTACGAAATCAAAATGTTATTGATAGTGTTTCGTCTAGATGAAAGCTGCGCATTGATTAGTCGACATAAAGGTCATCTCGACGTGACCTTCTGTTGAGATAGTAGAGATCCTGTACGACAATGCTCTACAGGATATCTGTTTACGAAGATTGTTGAAAGTGAGGAACAAAACCGAAGAAAAACAAATATAGAAGGGAGTGAATTTGCCAAAAAGTAGCATTTAACTCTAAAAATCGTTCAACAAGAACGCTGAGATCGAAATCCTCCCCTCAAAAATGCGATCCAAAATTGCAGAAGCTTCAAGTTTATTTTTGTCCATATACTTTAAATTATCATTCTCTTCATTTCATAGAAGATCTTTATTTGTTGTGAACAGAGCTTTTTTTATTGATAACTTATAATGCGTCGCTCCAAAATACCATGGTTTGGATATTAAAAACTACTTTCAACAATACTCATACTTCATTGACTAGTTAATTTTGTAATTTGGAAGAAATATATTTCTACAAGTTAGGGTAACGTTTTATGACTGAATGTGTTAGATTTAGTCTTGTAGCTTTACTTAATAAGTAGGTTTAATTGTTAATTCTTGTCAATAAAATCGAGAAAGAAATCAAAACAAACGATATCATGAACTAAATATAAACGAGTAACTGACCAGTGGTGGTTTTCGCAAAAAAAACTTACGATAAAATCATCGTAGGTCAAAAGCAAGAAACATTAATAATACGGTTTTTTTTTTAAATTGTTGAATTACGTAAAATATTGTATACATTTTGAATATCGTATCATAGTTATGTTTATTATCTTTCTGGCTTTGAACTAAATATTTATGAAATTAACTTACGACAACTTTTTTCAATGATTTAAATGAACACTTTTCACTACTTGTCCGTAGAGTTCAGAGCACAAAATGTAGACATTATGTATAACAATAATTCACGTAACTACAGTAACAGTTGATTGAAATAAATGGATAATAATAATTTTAACAATAATAATGGCTACATTATTTATAGTGGATAACATATATTTGGTTGAAACCAATTTTCAATATAACCCACACAGATATTTTCACCGTACTTACATATAAAACAATAGATAATGATTAAATAATAATAAAATAAAATCATCTTACCGGTCCAGGCGGGTCAGGTGGAAGGATGATAGTCGGTATTCTTGAATTGCCAAAAACTTGAGCATTTGTCATAAATATAAAGCAAAGAATATATCCAATGTGTGAATTCATCTTTCCAGCTTGAGTATTCTTCCACAACTGTCTGATTTCATTCATAAAAATACTTGAGATATATATTTATATATATACATATGTATACATGGTCACGTGACTCCTCTCAAGTACGAACGCTGTGAATGGGTCGCCGCAAAAGTATCAGGTTTCCTCCATTCATGCTATCGTATAAACGTACGTAGATACTTTTGTATCTATGAAAATAGCGTTAGTAATTTTCAATATATGATACTTCATAAATTCAAGAGGGAACGGTGAGTTAATTCATATTAAAAATGTTCGTCCCGTGACTATGTGTGTCCGGTAATGTTATCCCCGCTGGGATGGCGCTAAAAACGAGTAAACCGTTCCTTGTTTTATTACATGTTACAAAATGACCATTTGTTTTGTAAATTTGTATGTTTATAAATAACAATTGAAGTTGACTCATACTGGATTTGAGTCAGTTCCTCGTAAAAAACTACATCTGATATGACAATGTACTTTAAAAGACAATAAAAGCTACTCCTTCATTGATTTAACTTAAACATAAACTTTTCTAAAATTTTCAATTTAATTGCAGGTAGTTAAGTCCATTTAAGCAAACTTAGTTGAGTGGAATAAAAGTAACTGACTTTTGTGTATATTTTCTAGGCATGGAACATGCGTGCCATTCCCGAGTTTCGTTTAGTATACCCATGATAGTGATTTGGTTTTTCGTTACACCAAATAACTGACGGACGACTGAAGAAGTGTTCGTTCTGTTAATGCCAAGTTTAGTACACAGGAACATACAATTGTACAATACGATGACACATACCCCGTTAGAAACAGTATAAATGATTTTACTGCGTTTCGACTTTGTTTTTCCCCACACAGTTTAACTCTTTTTGTTTAAGTATAGGGTCACGTGTAATTCATTTTCTTAACAGAGTTGCGATTACTGTAAGGTAATTTTAAGGTACTGTATGAGCTGTGGTCCAGTGGTATGGACGCGCAATTAGGGATCAAGAGGTCCTGGGTTCGAACCCCACTGGGAACACTGCTGATTTCCTAGAGCAAGAAACATACTTACAACTGTTTCACTCTGCCCATATGTAAATGAGTACTGTGAGGGGTCGTTTGCTTGAAGGAGATTTTAATTATTAGCAGTTACCATACAAATCGTTAAATTGTGTTAATTTGTGTTAAACGCAGACGTTAAACCGCAACTTTTAACTCTAACGTTTAATTAAGGTATCAAAAGCCAAACCTTTGTGCGATAAGCTTAAAAAGTTTAAATCCAAATGAATTCGTATCAGTCACAAAAATACGTCTGTTATGACAATGTACTTTAATCGACAATAAAATGAGGACACTGGGTGAGTAAAAAAGCTATCACAAATATGTACTTCAGTAATGAGAAATATGAAACCTAACAAGGAGCATCAAAAACCATTATGGTTTGATAAAGTTTAGGGCAATAAGTACAGTTTGCAGTTTGCACACCGTCATTAACACCAGTACGTTTTTAATAAAAAATAACGGCATGTACTTTAAAACATGGAAGATTATACATTTAAAAAGAACAATTTAATTTATTAGATATAGTAAAATTCCAAGTATTAGAACCTTTAAAATCGATGGTCGTCATATCCTCCAAGACCCCGTATACATAAATCTATTTTTATCGATCGTGAGCACAGAACTAGACTACTAGTGAATATTTAAATCAGTGGGGGTTATTGTGTTCGCCAGTGACAGGTGAATAAAATTAAATAATAACAAACCTAGGCTAAGAATCAATTAGTCAAACCAAAATATCCTATCTATGATGTACAGTATAACCTCTACAGAGCGGCCTTCAAACGAACAAATCCTCTGCACAACAACAGTTTCTGACATTTCCCTTAGTTGTAATTTAGATAGAATTTAACCTCTGCAGAGCAGCTACCTCTAATCAGCAACACACTTAATCCCTTCCAGTGGGTGTTGCTTAAGGGAGGTTGTACTGTATAAAACAGAAGATGAGTCACTCATGCACCAATGTGTTGCAGATATATATTTATATTTATAACACTATGACTAGTAAAATAATGAAATTTAATACCGTATCTTTCATAGCTCAATAAATGTTTAACAATAAGGTTGGTAGATTTTATTATATAATTATATAACAGTGGAGTACAACAACTGACGTGAAAAGATGATAAATTCCAATGACGAATATATAATAATAAGAGCTGACGAAGACATGTTACGACTCTGTCAAAAAATCAAAGTATGTCTTTTTTGGTTGGATTAACGCCGTAGCTACACATTGTGAAAGTCAAATCATGCCAGTCAGTCAACCTATTCAACGTTCATGAAAAGGCTAAATCACTGGATTTAGCTGCTAACCAGTTACTAAGCACTAACAAGTTCCGTTCAGCCGCGGCCGTGGCGTAGTGGTTAGCATGTCTGACTTCGAATCCGAAGATCGCGGGTTCGAGCCCGGTCGCGGTAGGTCATACCCTATACATGAGTTGTCGGTAAGTTGGTACTGGTGATAGAAAAGTGTCCAGGAAACCTATAATTGGAAGAGCTGATTGTCGTATATATGACCTATATATGTGTTGAATATGACGTTAAAAAAAATCCGTCAGTGGCTGACACGGCCATACCAATCTTATTATAACCCGATCAAAAATTTCACCGCTCGCATGCTCGCTAATTTAGATCTGGCCTTTTCCAAACAAAGGTCACGTCCAGGTGACCTTTTCTCATCATAATATTCATGACGAAATTGTTATGATACGGAACTTGTTTACATCGTCTACGTCACGCAATTTGAAATGAGCCACCCAATCGCAGACTGTGAATAATACCGCTGTTAAATTTGCATGCAAACCTTGGCCTAAAATAGAAATTACGAAATCAAAATGTGATTAATAGTATTTTCGTCTAGATGAAAGCTACGCATTGATTGGTCGACACAAAGTTCATCTCGACGTGACCTTGCATTGACTAAGTAGAGATCCAGTACGACAACGCGAGTACAACAGGATCTCTGTTTACGGAGATTGCTGCCATACATGATTTAGAATAAGTAGATTAGTAGACTTGTGTGCTACCGACTGATCCAGTCGGTCGGACTCAGACACGGATATACCTTAAAAAAGCTGACGAAGATACGTACGGCTCACTCCAAAATTAAAATATTTTACTTAAAAATATAATTTGAAAAAAAATATACTTATAATTATATCTTTCTAAACCAACGTACACATGTATGTACCTTTGATTAGGGGAATGAGGACAGTTTAAGCTAGAGTCGAGGGTATATCAGGGACTTTGAAATGGTCATAGCTAAATCCATGAAAAATCACACCTTGTGGGAACATTCAGACGGTACGCGCATTAACACATCGCAATTGACCTATATCATAGACCATTGCCTTAAATGTTTACGATTGGCTATTTACAAATATATGCGAACGCTTAGAAAAAGAGATTTACATTCATTATTGCACGGAATCCGTAAAACGATAAAAAAAACTTCGCACTACTTTTCGGCCGATCCTCTTTTATGAATGAAGTTTTAGCTGTTAACATTCTAGTTGATTATTCACTATAAATAAAACGTATGTAGCCACTTAACGGGAAATATTTATAACGGTCTGTAGTTAGCTGATAAGCCCCCAGTGTTTATATTATACGTGAACTGGGTTAATATTTTGTATGAACCTCTCAAAAACTTGTTGTTTTTATGTCTGTCTATGCTATCTGATAAGGATTTGACATTTCGACTAACACTGTTCCGGTGATCAAACATTTTACGGTGATTGAAGACTGGCACAGTGGAAATATGTATTTATATACATAGCGCGGAGCGAGTTGGAGGTTTTTGTTTTAAAAGCAAGTGCACCTTTTCACAAATATTCATACGAAAAAAAGTTATCGTAAGTCAATTTTACAAATTCTGCAGCTCAAAATCAGACTGATATAAAACATAACTATGATATAATATTCAAAAGGTATACAATATTCTACATGATTCATATCAAAATTAGCCATTTTATGAATGTTTTCTTGCTTTTGACTTATGATATTTTTTGGAGCGTAAAGGCTCCAAAGATTACTTTATTTCAATTGTGAGAGAAGTGCATGCATTTCACACTTAGGAGGTTTTGTGCTTAGTCACTTCTAAGCAGTCAGAATAAAATTCACAAGAAAAACATGGACGGGGGTTTATGTGAGACGAGTCGACAAACACAAAGCTACTAATCCAAATATTACCATAACAACGTCGTAAAGGCTTGGCATGTCTCGCTTCTCTGCAATTTTTTAATGTAACATAAAAACGATGAATTATAATTGTTTACTCCGTGTCCTCTGCCTCAATTAGTTTTCCAAATAATCAAGTCAACCATTCGAACTTGATTCTGTAAGAAGGATTCTGTGCAGCCAACTATTAATATTCATGGTAGTCTAACTTGCGGGGAAAGAAATGTACATGCCCTTGTTTTTACCTTATAGGTAATGATTGTCGATCACGTGTTCACAAACTCTTATCATAATTATTCAATATTTTCCTAGGAACTAATCACGTGTCTAGATGGATTTTCTAACGCATGTTTCCAAACACGGCCTCACAAAGTGTACTCTTCAAATTTTTATTCGCGATCTCCAACGTTGACTGGATTGAAAGACTAATGTAATATAGAACTTCGAGTAACAGAATATGTAAAGCATTTAAACAATATCTTTAAATACTAACGCTTCTCTCAAAATTATGAAAGAGTTAGACAAAACATATATCAATCAACCCTACCTCTGGATACGCCGTTTAAACGCCCACTGGAGAAAGAACTTAAATGAATTTAGCAACAAGTCAAAAACCAGTCAGTTGATGGACGGCTGTCGGGAACTTCCGTATGTTTTTATAAGAAATTAATCTATATAAATCAACAACATTGGAATTTTACTCTACCCATCTATTAGTCATAACTCGGGCTTGTGAACATAATCAAGGCCGGAACTATAACATGTTTCAAGGGAGGATGAAAAAAAGTTTTCCGGGCATAGAGAAATAAATTAAACTATTGTGTTTTTGTTCGCATTTTTTTCGTTTATACTAATATTTTAGCGCGGTTGTGAAACAAGTTTTTACAACTTTTATTAATCACTTTCGAGTCCGCTTCCTGGTCCCCCAGTAATTTGAGCAAGTGGGATAAACTGTCTTGCTCAAGGAAACAACGGGGTAGGTTATTGATTGTATACGCATTTTGTTGTAGTTGGGTTACAAATTCCAATCCATCGCCCCCGCTGATCACGCCAGTGGAAAGTCGACGGAAAACATCCGTCAATGATACCAACATGGTCTAAATATTCTGATTTCATCTGCAAAACATGTTTTGACAGATATTTATCTCAGAGTAAAGAAATATGAATGGTATTTGGAAATGACATGGGATGGAAAACTTCATGAAATTAAACATATGGACTCTGAATGCATTTATTGGAATACCAGTCCCCCCCCCCCCTACTTTCCGTAATTCGGTCGAACCATGATATCGATCTATTTATGTTATATACATACCGCTTGAGTATAATTAGGTTGGTCGACCACTTGATTCCGACAAATTGCTCAAAGAAAGTCGACCGCTGCAGTGGTCATTTTCACACAAGAAAACTCTTACGATCATTATCATCGTAAGTTAAAAGCAGGAAAAATCATTATACCCTGTACTTCCATTCTTTTTCCAATTAATTTATAATATTCTTTAATTGTGTAGAATAATGAATACTTTCTGAAATACATATTATCATGTGATATCATCATTAGACTTTGAACTTTAAAATCTATGAAATTGACTTACGATCATTTATTTCGTAAGTTGTGTTTGTAAAAATGACCACAGTTTATTATTTTAAAGGAACCAAATATACTTTTACTTTGAAATGCTATAAATATCATAAACATATTTTAGCGATATTTGCATTTCATATACCAGCCTGCAAAATTAGTGGGATGCCGACTACTCGGGACATCCACTTTTAAGTTTGAGCAACCAACAAATTCTTATGGGCAACCAAAATTCTGCAAATGAGTAAAGT
Source organism: Mactra quadrangularis (assembly GCA_025267735.1). NCBI lineage: Eukaryota > Metazoa > Mollusca > Bivalvia > Venerida > Mactridae > Mactra > Mactra quadrangularis. The sequence continues at coordinate 6,943,066 of CM046311.1, read as the reverse complement.
GCTCTTAAAATGATCTCTTCGGACTACTACTTTCATATTGTAATTTCATAGACTGAAATTTATTTAAAGTTCTTTTTTCATTAGAGAAAAAGCTAAAAGCTTAAATAGATAAATGATGTTTTAAAATGGATAATGTCTATTTCCTTTGCAGTAACTTTAGATTGAAATGCTATGGTCTGTAAAAAACCGAAGCTCGACAGTCTATTGACAAAAACTCGAGTCCGGCGTGAACCCTGGTGAATCTGCTGACTTTTTAAGAGTTCATAAGTCCATGTGGCCCGTCCAAGTGAACCACAACAAATTTCGGTAGCTTTCTCAAGCACTAGAATTTCTTATTTTCTTACTAGCGTGTTATAATAATCCTCTCAACAACTACATGTTTACCGTCACGTTCTGCGGCTTACGTTTCTCAAAATCGTAACGTGTCGGCAAGCTCCGTAACATAAATTTTCAATGGATAAATCCGATCGAGTTCCGATTGCGTCATTCAATCATGAATGAATAAGGCTGCTCATACGTCATACTATAATCCACTTAGAAAAAATAAATACCCTTTTGGTAAAGCAAATTTACATTATTTAGTTTTCAATTAAATACTTTTACGTATGTTTTAATGTTAAAGGTACTAGTTCACAAATTTGGTTTATTTTTTCTATAATTTAAAAATACCATTCATTGTCTGTAATTGTGTCAATGAAGTTCAATCTTATCATTTTAAGACTAATTGACCAATATGTTGTAAGAAATATACAATAAAAGTCACAAAAATACACTAAAAGTGTATACATTGTGTATAAAAGTGTATATACCGTGGCAGATACGGGGTAGATATTTACTACTTGAAAAAAACATCATTTGTTGTTGTATGTCAATTTGCAATAAAATTGTCATTATCAGAACACTACTTTTCTGCTTCCAAAAATATTTCCATACAATTTTGATAGTTTCAGAAAAAGCTGACTTTTAGGTTGAAATCTGTATATGAATACCTTTAATATCTAAAAGCTCTTAAAATGTGGGACATCGATGGTCGACTGAGGGATGAGCCTAATATAATCATTTTTTGTCCTAGACTTTTGTGCAACACATTCAATAAACGTGTCGACTCATCACTTGTCTAGTCATGTGCTTTGATTGTCGATTCATGATTTTGAATACAGTGAAACGTGAGTAACCCAACCACCTTCAGTTAGAAACATTAAAATCCGAAGTTTCAAAATTTTTCTGGTATTCTGAAAAGTCACTGTTTTATCCGTTACTGGTGATGAAATGGTCGAAAACTTGCCACTTTTTTAAATAATCGAAATAAAGTCATTTCAAGATGCTCATACGAAGTTATCTAATTTGTGTGAGCTTTAATTACAAACTAGCCAAACTATATAAACTCGGTATTTTTTACTAGCCCAAATCAAGTTTGACTTTTCCATGTCTTTTAGCTAGTGAGTTTAGGGCGATAACTGTAGTGCATTGCAAATAGGTGAAAATTTAGGACACAGGATACACATTCACAGGTAACACTGTACTCCAGGTGCACATCAAACGAGAGATTATCAGTCTCGACTCATGATTTTGAAAACAGTGAAACGTGAGTTACCCGAGCACCTTCAGTTAGAAACATTAAAATCCGAAGTTTCAAAATTTTCTCAAGTACTTTGAAATTCGGACAGAAAAGTATCTGTTTACCCGTTACTGATGTCGAAATAGTCCAAAGTCTTAACACTGTCTAATCGAGAAGAGAGCGATGTCTATAGTGCATCTCAAATAGGTGAAATTTCAGGACACAAGGTACAGATTTCACAAGTTTCACTGTACTCCAATGTGTACACATATAGGTGTACATCAAACGATAGGTGATCAGTCTGAACTTACTTCAACTTTATATTTCCATTCATAAAATGCATACGGGTTTAAAATTGTGGTTTGCATAAATTTGCATAAATTATGATATAATGTATTAGTTAATTTTGTAAAAGATGAATTCGTTCATAAGTGATGCTTAATGGTAATATTAATATTATCATGATATCATATCTTTATATAAAACCATGCAGTAAAATACAGTGTACCCTTAAAATCTTTGCCATGTAAAACACACAATTCTCAAAAGTTCGATTCATTTTCTCAGTTCCAATCTTAACATTTCCGTGAACTAGCAATCCGTAGTCTGATTCTAAAAAAACTATAGATAGGAGCAATTGTCCTATGATAGCTGCATTTCCGTTCATACTGAAACTATAATAACATAAAACACTTCCTTTAACTACGAAAATATGGATAAATGTGAAACAAGGCACAATCAAATATCATACTTCGTAATATGGTACCGCGACCTGATCAGCGAACTGGTTTCAAGGAAGACAAGTTTCGCAACAAGATACTAAGTAATGACAGAAATGAAAAATTCTATGTACTTTTTACACAAACATGAATCGTCGTCATTTTAAAGGTCTAAAATGACTAGTACAACATTCTTAAGATCAAACAATCTAACGGTAACTTTGGGAAATTCAAAAACTGTCGATCAATATCACTTCTCTGCTCTTCGTGCGTCAACTGGATCTGCTATTTAGATGATAATCAAGGCTTACGAACTTTTAGACCTTTTTGCATATTTGACAAGCGTTATCAACATATGCTGTTAGTCCTTTACAAAACATTTTAAACTTAATGCGCCTGGGCCCTGGGGTCTCAATTCGCCCCGCTCTATAAGTTCACACGTTTAACAAAAAAGTATTGAAGGTATTTTTGCAAGATTTCCTGATTCACAAACGTACTCTTCTTGAATGTGTAATTCATGCATGAATTTGGCAAAGTCATACTCTGAAATATTTACATATCCATAAAGAAAATTAATTGATACAACCACATGCATATTTTTCTCTCAAGACGTTTAGATAGACAGATTAGTGAGATTAGAACACGGAACCTCTAATTGCTAACCATAAGTTCCATTATTTGGAAATTGCATTACAAGAAAGACCTTTTGACATCAAAGTTATGTTGTTTAAAGTCATTGAAAGTCCATTAATAGAAATTTTCATGTCCACTGTTACTCATTACAATAAACATTAGAAGGGAGATAACCAGTAGATGTTTATGCAAATCTGCCTATAACATTCGTATGAGTTATTTCCCTTTGTAAAATGCAAAACAATATACATTGTAATGATTTCAAAGAGTAGTCTAACATATACTCATTGAAATGTATTATACAAGTAAAAAATTGCTGCTAAATGCAGCAAAGGGATTGTCACGGCAAACAAAAAAGAATGATTAAGTATAATCTAAAGGTAACTCAAAAGAGCATTATATTGAATTGTCATGTTAAGGTTTTTCAGTAATTAAAAGGTAACTTGTCATAAAACGTTTTTCTGTTCAAATGTAACAATCTCGTTCCAAAAGCCTAGTAAGATTCTCGATACTAGTTAGATTGAGAATCTTGACAAATTTGGAGTACGCGAATGGTCTGGATCTAGACACCATCTTTATGCCGACAAGATGTTTGGTTTTAGTTGGATTTATTTCCAGTAATTCATATTTGCATGACGCTTAAAAAGATCGGCAGAAGGGAAAGCATAGTTCTTCAGAACAGAAGCTATTTACATGACTTATCGCTTCTGTTTGGTCAAGTGCTCTTCACATTGCGGATCTGTTCTTACCAATCCGTGTAACCAATCATCTAACTAATGCATAACTGTCCAGCATCTTTGAATTTCGACATTTTGATTTTACAGGCGTGAACATTTGTTGCATTTATTGCATTTATTTTTTAATCACGAGACAGTCATGCAATCTAAATGTGTGTGTGTCTTTGCCTTGAAATAGAAATATCAGTTTGCGCATAGTATTTAAGCAGAGGTAGAGAGTCAGCGAGTGAATTTTTCAAACCAGTGTATTAGAGAGTAGTCATACCTTTACTTGTTACGGAAGAATTTTGTTGCCGGATACACGAAAGGATTTAACATGTATTTTAATTCCGAAAAGATGCACTTAAATACAAAAGGCAAGCTATTTCGAATAGAAATCATTTTTCTTAATAATGAATTCACTCGGACTCGAGAAAACATACTCCATTCGAACAAATTAAAAACTGGCGAGCTTTTCACCTAGGTGTAAATGTCCGTCATTTTAACTCTCTTAAAATTACCTGGTCCGTCTGGTCAATAGTCCGTCAATATAGTACCAAACTTTTCATAATTAAAAAAAGTCTGCAAAAATAATCTTACATCTGCTCGATCTATAACCAGAAGCAAGTTCAATTACACAAAACGCTACAGTACGTTACATAACGATGCATTCGGAACTCCTCGGTCATACATTTGTTTACTTTAACGCCGGACATTTCAAAATAGCGTCCAAATATGTCCGAGATTATTCGCAGCAAATGGACGAGGACTTCCGAATGTATCGTTGCGGAACGTTCTATAACGTTCGCAGTTACTGAACTCAACCCTGGTCCGTAACTCTTATGCTCTTAAAATTAACTGGTCCGCTGCACTTAATCATAGTTAGAAAAGATCGCCAATAGAGCTCAGTAAGAGTAAGAATTAAAAGTCAATGTTACACGATTACGCTTCTTTATTTATACAGTCGGCTAATAAGAAAAAAAGGTATATTATTAAAATATATGAATCATATCAAATTAGTTTTCAAATGATAAATGCTCTAACAGTTGAAATATATAATATTTACAACAATATGTGATGAAGCAATCGACGATTCTTTTAATAGTTAAAGTCTGCAAAGTTATTTCTTAAAATATAATTTCGATATTGGTGTCTTATCTTTTCAAATAAAATATTGGCAAATATCAATAATATATGTACTGTACACACATTATGATACGCATATTTGTTAAACTGTATCCGTATACTAAACTGGTCTCCTGGTCCGGTTGGTTCGCGATTTATACCTACCCCTTTTCGTGTGATTCGAAAGGATTTGCGGAAATGTGTTGATATAAAACGCTGATTTTTCGTGTGTTGCATTGTTGCAAGAAAAATTGTTTATATGGATTCCCCAAAAATGATTTTTCTATTTAACTTTTAACGGAAATGGGCTGTACTATGACTGAATTAAAAACAATAAATTTGTCGGCAGTGGAAATCGAAAGGATTTTTATCATTTTTTATCACGTGACCTTTGCCCATTGCTATCAAAATCTACCCACCACAATATCACGGCGTTGAGACGCCGTGAAATAATATTATTTTCTATCATTAATTTAAGTAAAAATTAAGTTAAGATTTTAAAATATTAAAATGTTTAATCCCCAAGTCATTGTTTGTAACATATGAAGGGAAGTCAAGTCACTTATATTTGTTTACATCTTTTCAAACAATACTATCATTTTTTATGATTATCTCAATACCGGCCGCACGATTTACCGCATACTCCAAATACTTACCGCATACTTCGCACACTCGCGTTAAAATCGAAAATACTCTCGCACACTATTATAATTCTCATACAATGATAAATAACTAATCAGAATGAGATTTTCTTCGAAAAGTTTATTTAAATGGAAGAAATTTGCCTAAAATAACGCACACTGTCGTATTTTTTCGTTTAAGAAAAACATATTCTTACAAACTTTCCTTAACACTCGCTTAATTCTTATACAATGACACTTAGATATAATTTAAACACTTGTTATAATACTAATTGATACTTAGAATGTGATTTTTGTTCGAGCAATTTACTTTAATTGATAATCATTGTCTCAAAATATCGTACACTGTCATATTTTCGCTTAGAATACAACCTTACACAAACTCTAACTATAACTCTGAAATACTCAATTGATTCTTAAATGTGACACTAAGATGTTTATATTATATTATTATGTTTATATTATTATAAACATCTTTTCAAATATCACTTGATACCCATAAAATGATTTTTCTTAGAATTATTGACATTGCATACACGAAATTTGCCTCAAAATAACGAACGCTGGGGTATTTTTTCGTTAAAGACAAAAAACCGCTTACAAAATTTCCACACATTTCCTTCATTCTCATACAATAACACTTAGAAATTATAAATACACTTGTTGAAATATCTATTGACACAAAAATGAGAGTTTTGTTAGAAATTTTGACTTATGTACATGAAATTTGCCTCGATATAACGAACCGCACACTCCGCATACTCGCGTAAAAATCAAATTACTCTCACACACTCTCACACACTCCTTTAATTCTCATACAATGATACTTAAATATTTATAAAACACTTGTTAGAATATTATTAGATACTCAGAATGAGATTTTTGTTCGAAAAGTTGACTTTATTTGAGGAAATTTGACTCAAAATAACGTACATTGTCGTATTTCCTCGTATAAGAAAACCATATTCTTACAAATTCTCCTTAACACTCGCTTAAATCTTATACAATGACCGTGAAATTTTGAACTTTGCGACAGGTCCGCGTATGCAGAAAATGTCAGTTTTTGAGCGAAAAACTTAGCGTCACGAAACCGCCCCAAGGATGATGGGGTCTGTTCGGGGGGTCAAGTTGGTCAAGGTAAAGCGCGTAACCGGGGTCCTAAAGCGGTGCGGATAGTGGGCGCCTCGATTTTGCGTTTTAGGGGTCCCAAATATGAAAATTCTGCACTATTGCCTTCATAGCTGTCTGACCCCCTTAAAACAGGTTTTTGGGGCTTAGATCCACCTAAAACGCTGAGGAAACTTACATTCGGACCCGCTGGGACCTTCTTAGGCCAAAACTGGAGAAAAAAATTTTTCGTGAAATTTTGAACTTTGCGACAGGTCCGCGTATGCAGAAAATTCAAGAAATTGCAAATTTTGGTGCGGAGGATTCAGAGTCGCCAAACGGGACGGTTGGTGGGTGGGGTTGGTCGGTGAAGTCAAATTGGTCAAGGAAACGCGCATAACCGGGGTTCGCAAGTCAAACGGGAAAGCGTGAGGCCAGGTAATGTTTCTCAATGGTTTCCTACTGTAATTAACAGGGATACTCAGTTCTATTCATCTCAGAGGTGTGAAAGCCCAGCCACACAGGCGTTTGCGCGCTATATCCGCTGGAGATGGATCGGAACCGCCTATGAAATCCCCACTTTTGGCCTGGAAATGCCCCGGGATGACAATGTCATTGTCTCCCGGGGCATTTCCAGGCCAAAAGTGGGGATTTCATAGGCTTTTTATTTAAGCCTGGCCTAAAACTGTACTTGTTGGACAGGTGCGCGTATGCAGAAAATGTCAGTTTTTGAGCGAAAAACTTAGCGTCACGAAACCGCCCCAGGGATGATGGGGTCTGTTCGGGGGGTCCAGTCAGTCAAGGTAAAACGCGTAACCGGGGTCCTAAAGCGGTGCGGATAGCGGGGGCCTCGATTTTGCGTTTCAGGGGTCCCAAATATGAAAATTCTGCACTATTGCCTTCAGAGCTGTCTGACACCCTTAAAACAGGTTTTTGGGGCTAAGGTCCACCTAGGACGCTGAGGAAACTTATATTCGGACCCGCTGGGACCTTCTTAGGCCAAAACTGGAGAAAAAAGTTTTTCGTGAAATTTTGAACTTTGTGACAGGTCCGCGTATGCAGAAAATGTCAGTTTTTGAGCGAAAAACTTAGCGTCACGAAACCGCCACAAGGATGATGGGGTCTGTTCGGGGGGTCAAGTTGGTCAAGGTAAAGCGCGTAACCGGGGTCCTAAAGCGGTGCGGATAGCGGGCGCCTCGATTTTGCGTTTCAGGGGTCCCAAATATGAAAATTCTGCACTATTGCCTTCATAGCTGTCTGATCCCTTAAAACAGGTTTTTGGGGCTTAGATCCACCTAAAACGCTGAGGAAACTTACATTCGGACCCGCTGGGACCTTCTTAGGCCAAAACTGGAGAAAAAATTTTTTCGTGAAATTTTGAACTTTGCAACAGGTCCGCGTATGCAGAAAATTCAAGAAATTGCAAATTTTGGTGCGGAGGATTCAGAGTCGCCAAACGGGACAGTTGGTGGGTGGGGTTGGTCGGTGAAGTCAAATCGGTCAAGGAAACGCGCATAACCGGGGTTCGCAAGTCAAACGGGAAAGCGTGAGGCCAGGTAATGTTTCTCAATGGTTTCCTACTGTAATTAACAGGGATACTCAGTTCTATTCATCTCAGAGGTGTGAAAGCCCAGCCACACAGGCGTTTGCGCGCTATATCCGTTGGAGATGGATCGGAACCGCCTATGAAATCCCCACTTTTGGCCTGGAAATGCCCCGGGATGACAATGTCATTGTCTCCCGGGGCATTTCCAGGCCAAAAGTGGGGATTTCATAGGCTTTTTATTTAAGCCTGGCCTAAAACTGTACTTGTTGGACAGGTGCGCTTTTGCAGAAAATGTCAGTTTTTGAGCGAAAAACTTAGCGTCACGAAACCGCCCCAAGGATGATGGGGTCTGTTCGGGGGGTCAAGTTGGTCAAGGTAAAACGCGTAACCGGGGTCCTAAAGCGGTGCGGATAGCGGGCGCCTCGATTTTGCGTTTCAGGGGTCCCAAATATGAAAATTCTGCACTATTGCCTTCATAGCTGTCTGACCCCCTTAAAACAGGTTTTTGGGGCTTAGATCCACCTAAAACGCTGAGGAAACTTACATTCGGACCCGCTGGGACCTTCTTAGGCCAAAACTGGAGAAAAAAAAATTTCGTGAAATTTTGAACTTTGCGACAGGTCCGCGTATGCAGAAAATTCAAGAAATTGCAAATTTTGGTGCGGAGGATTCAGAGTCGCCAAACGGGACGGTTAGTGGGTGGGGTTGGTCGGTGAAGTCAAATCGGTCAAGGAAACGCGCATAACCGGGGTTCGCAAGTCAAACGGGAAAACGTAAGGCCAGGTAATGTTTCTCAATGGTTTCCTACTGTAATTAACAGGGATACTCAGTTCTATTCATCTCAGAGGTGTGAAAGCCCAGCCACACAGGCGTTTGCGCGCTATATCCGTTGGAGATGGATCGGAACCGCCTATGAAATCCCCACTTTTGGCCTGGAAATGCCCCGGGATGACAATGTCATTGTCTCCCGGGGCATTTCCAGGCCAAAAGTGGGGATTTCATAGGCTTTTTATTTAAGCCTGGCCTAAAACTGTACTTGTTGGACAGGTGCGCGTATGCAGAAAATGTCAGTTTTTGAGCGAAAAACTTAGCGTCACGAAACCGCCCCAGGGATGATGGGGTCTGTTCGGGGGGTCCAGTCGGTCAAGGTAAAGCGCGTAACCGGGGTCCTAAAGCGGTGCGGATAGCGGGGGCCTCGATTTTGCGTTTCAGGGGTCCCAAATATGAAAATTCTGCACTATTGCCTTCAGAGCTGTCTGACACCCTTAAAACAGGTTTTTGGGGCTAAGGTCCACCTAGGACGCTGAGGAAACTTATATTCGGACCCGCTGGGACCTTCTTAGGCCAAAACTGGAGAAAAAAGTTTTTCGTGAAATTTTGAACTTTGCGACAGGTCCGCGTATGCAGAAAATGTCAGTTTTTGAGCAAAAAACTTAGCGTCACGAAACCGCCCCAAGGATGATGGGGTCTGTTCGGGGGGTCAAGTTGGTCAAGGTAAAGCGCGTAACCGGGGTCCTAAAGCGGTGCGGATAGCGGGCGCCTCGATTTTGCGTTTCAGGGGTCCCAAATATGAAAATTCTGCACTATTGCCTTCATAGCTGTCTGACCCCCTTAAAACAGGTTTTTGGGGCTTAGATCCACCTAAAACGCTGAGGAAACTTACATTCGGACCTGCTGGGACCTTCTTAGGCCAAAACTGGAGAAAAAGAATTTTCGTGAAATTTTGAACTTTGCGACAGGTCCGCGTATGCAGAAAATTCAAGAAATTGCAAATTTTGGTGCGGAGGATTCAGAGTCGCCAAACGGGACGGTTGGTGGGTGGGGTTGGTCGGTGAAGTCAAATCGGTCAAGGAAACGCGCATAACCGGGGTTCGCAAGTCAAACGGGAAAGCGTGAGGCCAGGTAATGTTACTCAATGGTTTCCTACTGTAATTAACAGGGATACTCAGTTCTATTCATCTCAGAGGTGTGAAAGCCCAGCCACACAGGCGTTTGCGCGCTATATCCGTTGGAGATGGATCGGAACCGCCTATGAAATCCCCACTTTTGGCCTGGAAATGCCCCGGGATGACAATGTCATTGTCTCCCGGGGCATTTCCAGGCCAAAAGTGGGGATTTCATAGGCTTTTTATTTAAGCCTGGCCTAAAACTGTACTTGTTGGACAGGTGCGCGTATGCAGAAAATGTCAGTTTTTGAGCGAAAAACTTAGCGTCACGAAACCGCCCCAGGGATGATGGGGTCTGTTCGGGGGGTCCAGTCGGTCAAGGTAAAGCGCGTAACCGGGGTCCTAAAGCGGTGCGGATAGCGGGGGCCTCGATTTTGCGTTTCAGGGGTCCCAAATATGAAAATTCTGCACTATTGCCTTCAGAGCTGTCTGACACCCTTAAAACAGGTTTTTGGGGCTAAGGTCCACCTAGGACACTGAGGAAACTTATATTCGGACCCGCTGGGACCTTCTTAGGCCAAAACTGGAGAAAAAAGTTTTTCGTGAAATTTTGAACTTTGCGACAGGTCCGCGTATGCAGAAAATGTCAGTTTTTGAGCGAAAAACTTAGCGTCACGAAACCGCCCCAAGGATGATGGGGTCTGTTCGGGGGGTCAAGTTGGTCAAGGTAAAGCGCGTAACCGGGGTCCTAAAGCGGTGCGGATAGCGGGCGCCTCGATTTTGCGTTTCAGGGGTCCCAAATATGAAAATTCTGCACTATTGCCTTCATAGCTGTCTGACCCCCTTAAAACAGGTTTTTGGGGCTTAGATCCACCTAAAACGCTGAGGAAACATACATTCGGACCTGCTGGGACCTTCTTAGGCCAAAACTGGAGAAAAAAAATTTTCGTGAAATTTTGAAATTTGCGACAGGTCCGCGTATGCAGAAAATTCAAGAAATTGCAAATTTTGGTGTGGAGGATTCAGAGTCGCCAAACGGGACGGTTGGTGGGTGGGGTTGGTCGGTGAAGTCAAATCGGTCAAGGAAACGCGCATAACCGGGGTTCGCAAGTCAAACGGGAAAGCGTGAGGCCAGGTAATGTTTCTCAATGGTTTCCTACTGTAATTAACAGGGATACTCAGTTCTATTCATCTCAGAGGTGTGAAAGCCCAGCCACACAGGCGTTTGCGCGCTATATCCGTTGGAGATGGATCGGAACCGCCTATGAAATCCCCACTTTTGGCCTGGAAATGCCCCGGGATGACAATGTCATTGTCTCCCGGGGCATTTCCAGGCCAAAAGTGGGGATTTCATAGGCTTTTTATTTAAGCCTGGCCTAAAACTGTACTTGTTGGACAGGTGCGCGTATGCAGAAAATGTCAGTTTTTGAGCGAAAAACTTAGCGTCACGAAACCGCACCAGGGATGATGGGGTTTGTTCGGGGGGTCCAGTCGGTCAAGGTAAAGCGCGTAACCGGGGTCCTAAAGCGGTGCGGATAGCAGGGGCCTCGATTTTGCGTTTCAGGGGTCCCAAATATGAAAATTCTGCACTATTGCCTTCAGAGCTGTCTGACACCCTTAAAACAGGTTTTTGGGGCTAAGGTCCACCTAGGACGCTGAGGAAACTTATATTCGGACCCGCTGGGACCTTCTTAGGCCAAAACTAGAGAAAAAAGTTTTTCGTGAAATTTTGAACTTTGCGACAGGTCTGCGTACGCAGAAAATGTCAGTTTTTGAGCGAAAAACTTAGCGTCTCGAAACCGCCCCAAGGATGATGGGGTCTGTTCGGGGGTCAAGTTGGTCAAGGTAAAGCGCGTAACCGGGGTCCTAAAGCGGTGCGGATAGCCGGCGCCTCGATTTTGCGTTTCAGGGGTCCCAAATATGAAAATTCTGCACTATTGCCTTCATAGCTGTCTGACCCCCTTAAAACAGGTTTTTGGGGCTTAGATCCACCTAAAACGCTGAGGAAACTTACATTCAGACCCGCTGGGACCTTCTTAGGCCAAAACTGGAGAAAAAAAATTTTCGTGAAATTTTGAACTTTGCGACAGGTCCGCGTATGCAGAAAATTCAAGAAATTGCAAATTTTGGTGCGGAGGATTCAGAGTCGCCAAACGGGACGGTTGGTGGGTGGGGTTGGTCGGTGAAGTCAAATCGGTCAAGGAAACGCGCATAACCGGGGTTCGCAAGTCAAACGGGAAAGCGTGAGGCCAGGTAATGTTTCTCAATGGTTTCCTACTGTAATTAATAGGGATACTCAGTTCTATTCATCTCAGAGGTGTGAAAGCCCAGCCACACAGGCGTTTGCGCGCTATATCCGTTGGAGATGGATCGGAACCGCCTATGAAATCCCCACTTTTGGCCTGGAAATGCCCCGGGATGACAATGTCATTGTCTCCCGGGGCATTTCCAGGCCAAAAGTGGGGATTTCATAGGCTTTTTATTTAAGCCTGGCCTAAAACTGTACTTGTTGGACAGGTGCGCGTATGCAGAAAATGTCAGTTTTTGAGCGAAAAACTTAGCGTCACGAAACCGCCCCCAGGGATGATGGGGTCTGTTCGGGGGGTCCAGTCGGTCAAGGTAAAGCGCGTAACGGGGTCCTAAAGCGGTGCGGATAGCGGGGGCCTCGATTTTGCGTTTCAGGGGTCCCAAATATGAAAATTCTGCACTATTGCCTTCAGAGCTGTCTGACACCCTTAAAACAGGTTTTTGGGGCTAAGCTCCACCTAGGACGCTGAGGAAACTTATATTCGGACCCGCTGGGACCTTCTTAGGCCAAAACTGGAGAAAAAAGTTTTTCGTGAAATTTTGAACTTTGCGACAGGTCCGGGTATGCAGAAAATGTCAGTTTTTGAGCGAAAAACTTAGCGTCACGAAACCGCCCCAAGGATGATGGGGTCTGTTCGGGGGGTCAAGTTGGTCAAGGTAAAGCGCGTAACCGGGGTCCTAAAGCGGTGCGGATAGCGGGCGCCTAGATTTTGCGTTTCAGGGGTCCCAAATATGAAAATTCTGCACTATTGCCTTCATAGCTGTCTGACCCCCTTAAAACAGGTTTTTGGGGCTTAGATCCACCTAAAACGCTGAGGAAACTTACACTCGGACCCGCTGGGACCTTCTTAGGCCAAAACTGGAGAAAAAAAAATTTTCGTGAAATTTTGAACTTTGCGACAGGTCCGCGTATGCAGAAAATTCAAGAAATTGCAAATTTTGGTGCGGAGGATTCAGAGTCGCCAAACGGGACGGTTGGTGGGTGGGGTTGGTCGGTGAAGTCAAATCGGTCAAGGAAACGCGCATAACCGGGGTTCGCAAGTCAAACGGGAAAGCGTGAGGCCAGGTAATGTTTCTCAATGGTTTCCTACTGTAATTAACAGGGATACTCAGTTCTATTCATCTCAGAGGTGTGAAAGCCCAGCCACACAGGCGTTTGCGCGCTATATCCGTTGGAGATGGATCGGAACCGCCTATGAAATCCCCACTTTTGGCCTGGAAATGCCTTGGGATGACAATGTCATTGTCTCCCGGGGCATTTCCAGGCCAAAAGTGGGGATTTCATAGGCTTTTTATTTAAGCCTGGCCTAAAACTGTACTTGTTGGACAGGTGCGCGTATGCAGAAAATGTCAGTTTTTGAGCGAAAAACTTAGCGTCACGAAACGGCCCCAGGGATGATGGGGTCTGTTCGGGGGGTCCAGTCGATCAAGGTAAAGCGCGTAACCGGGGTCCTAAAGCGGTGCGGATAGCGGGGGCCTCGATTTTGCGTTTCAGGGGTCCCAAATATGAAAATTCTGCACTATTGCCTTCAGAGCTGTCTGACACCCTTAAAACAGGTTTTTGGGGCTAAGCTCCACCTAGGACGCTGAGGAAACTTATATTCGGACCCGCTGGGACCTTCTTAGGCCAAAACTGGAGAAAAAAGTTTTTCGTGAAATTTTGAACTTTGCGACAGGTCCGCGTATGCAGAAAATGTCAGTTTTTGAGCGAAAAACTTAGCGTCACAAACCGCCCCAAGGATGATGGGGTCTGTTCGGGGGGTCAAGTTGGTCAAGGTAAAGCGCGTAACCGGGGTCCTAAAGCGGTGCGGATAGCGGGCGCCTCGATTTTGCGTTTCAGGGGTCCCAAATATGAAAATTCTGCACTATTGCCTTCATAGCTGTCTGACCCCCTTAAAACAGGTTTTTGGGGCTTAGATCCACCTAAAACGCTGAGGAAACTTACATTCGGACCCGCTGGGACCTTCTAAGGCCAAAACTGGAGAAAAAAAATTTTCGTGAAATTTTGAACTTTGCGACAGGTCCGCGTATGCAGAAAATTCAAGAAATTGCAAATTTTGGTGCGGAGGACTCAGAGTCGCCAAACGGGACGGTTGGTGGGTGGGGTTGGTCGGTGAAGTCAAATCGGTCAAGGAAACGCGCATAACCGGGGTTCGCAAGTCAAACGGGAAAGCGTGAGGCCAGGTAATGTTTTTCAATGGTTTCCTACTGTAATTAACAGGGATACTCAGTTCTATTCATCTCAGAGGTGTGAAAGCCCAGCCACACAGGCGTTTGCGCGCTATATCCGTTGGAGATGGATCGGAACCGCCTATGAAATCCCCACTTTTGGCCTGGAAATGCCCCGGGATGACAATGTCATTGTCTCCCGGGGCATTTCCAGGCCAAAAGTGGGGATTTCATAGGCTTTTTATTTAAGCCTGGCCTAAAACTGTACTTGTTGGACAGGTGCGCGTATGCAGAAAATGTCAGTTTTTGGGCGAAAAACTTAGCGTCACGAAACCGCCCCAGGGATGATGGGGTCTGTTCGGGGGGTTCAGTCGGTCAAGGTAAAGCGCGTAACCGGGGTCCTAAAGCGGTGCGGATAGCGGGGGCCTCGATTTTGCGTTTCAGGGGTCCCAAATATGAAAATTCTGCACTATTGCCTTCAGAGCTGTCTGACACCCTTAAAACAGGTTTTTGGGGCTAAGGTCCACCTAGGACGCTGAGGAAACTTATATTCGGACCCGCTGGGACCTTCTTAGGCCAAAACTGGAGAAAAAAGTTTTTCGTGAAATTTTGAACTTTGCGACAGGGCCGCGTATGCAGAAAATGTCAGTTTTTGAGCGAAAAACTTAGCGTCACGAAACCGCCCCAAGGATGATGGGGTCTGTTCGGGGGGTCAAGTTGGTCAAGGTAAAGCGCGTAACCGGGGTCCTAAAGCGGTGCGGATAGCGGGCGCCTCGATTTTGCGTTTCAGGGGTCCCAAATATGAAAATTCTGCACTATTGCCTTCATAGCTGTCTGACCCCCTTAAAACAGGTTTTTGGGGCTTAGATCCACCTAAAACGCTGAGGAAACTTACATTCGGACCCGCTGGGACCTTCTTAGGCCAAAACTGGAGAAAAAAAATTTTCGTGAAATTTTGAACTTTGCGACAGGTCCGCGTATGCAGAAAATTCAAGAAATTGCAAATTTTGGTGCGGAGGACTCAGAGTCGCCAAACGGGACGGTTGGTGGGTGGGGTTGGTCGGTGAAGTCAAATCGGTCAAGGAAACGCGCATAACCGGGGTTCGCAAGTCAAACGGGAAAGCGTGAGGCCAGGTAATGTTTTTCAATGGTTTCCTACTGTAATTAACAGGGATACTCAGTTCTATTCATCTCAGAGGTGTGAAAGCCCAGCCACACAGGCGTTTGCGCGCTATATCCGTTGGAGATGGATCGGAACCGCCTATGAAATCCCCACTTTTGGCCTGGAAATGCCCCGGGATGACAATGTCATTGTCTCCCGGGGCATTTCCAGGCCAAAAGTGGGGATTTCATAGGCTTTTTATTTAAGCCTGGCCTAAAACTGTACTTGTTGGACAGGTGCGCGTATGCAGAAAATGTCAGTTTTTTGGGCGAAAAACTTAGCGTCACGAAACCGCCCCAGGGATGATGGGGTCTGTTCGGGGGGTTCAGTCGGTCAAGGTAAAGCGCGTAACCGGGGTCCTAAAGCGGTGCGGATAGCGGGGGCCTCGATTTTGCGTTTCAGGGGTCCCAAATATGAAAATTCTGCACTATTGCCTTCAGAGCTGTCTGACACCCTTAAAACAGGTTTTTGGGGCTAAGGTCCACCTAGGACGCTGAGGAAACTTATATTCGGACCCGCTGGGACCTTCTTAGGCCAAAACTGGAGAAAAAAGTTTTTCGTGAAATTTTGAACTTTGCGACAGGGCCGTGTATGCAGAAAATGTCAGTTTTTGAGCGAAAAACTTAGCGTCACGAAACCGCCCCAAGGATGATGGGGTCTGTTCGGGGGGTCAAGTTGGTCAAGGTAAAGCGCGTAACCGGGGTCCTAAAGCGGTGCGGATAGCGGGCGCCTCGATTTTGCGTTTCAGGGGTCCCAAATATGAAAATTCTGCACTATTGCCTTCATAGCTGTCTGACCCCCTTAAAACAGGTTTTTGGGGCTTAGATCCACCTAAAACGCTGAGGAAACTTACATTCGGACCCGCTGGGACCTTCTTAGGCCAAAACTGGAGAAAAAAAATTTTCGTGAAATTTTGAACTTTGCGACAGGTCCGTGTATGCAGAAAATTCAAGAAATTGCAAATTTTGGTGCGGAGGATTCAGAGTCGCCAAACGGGACGGTTGGTGGGTGGGGTTGGTCGGTGAAGTCAAATCGGTCAAGGAAACGCGCATAACCGGGGTTCGCAAGTCAAACGGGAAAGCGTGAGGCCAGGTAATGTTTCTCAATGGTTTCCTACTGTAATTAACAGGGATACTCAGTTCTATTCATCTCAGAGGTGTGAAAGCCCAGCAACACAGGCGTTTGCGCGCTATATCCGTTGGAGATGGATCGGAACCGCCTATGAAATCCCCACTTTTGGCCTGGAAATGCCCCGGGATGACAATGTCATTGTCTCCCGGGGCATTTCCAGGCCAAAAGTGGGGATTTCATAGGCTTTTTATTTAAGCCTGGCCTAAAACTGTACTTGTTGGACAGGTGCGCGTATGCAGAAAATGTCAGTTTTTGAGCGAAAAACTTAGCGTCACGAAACCGCCCCAGGGATGATGGGGTCTGTTCGGGGGGTCCAGTCGGTCAAGGTAAAGCGCGTAACCGGGGTCCTAAAGCGGTGCGGATAGCGGGGGCCTCGATTTTGCGTTTCAGGGGTCCCAAATATGAAAATTCTGCACTATTGCCTTCAGAGCTGTCTGACACCCTTAAAACAGGTTTTTGGGGCTAAGGTCCACCTAGGACGCTGAGGAAACTTATATTCGGACCCGCTGGGACCTTCTTAGGCCAAAACTGGAGCAAAAAGTTTTTCGTGAAATTTTGAACTTTGCGACAGGTCCGCGTATGCAGAAAATGTCAGTTTTTGAGCGAAAAACTTAGCGTCACGAAACCGCACCAGGGATGATGGGGTTTGTTCGGGGGGTCCAGTCGGTCAAGGTAAAGCGCGTAACCGGGGTCCTAAAGCGGTGCGGATAGCAGGGGCCTCGATTTTGCGTTTCAGGGGTCCCAAATATGAAAATTCTGCACTATTGCCTTCAGAGCTGTCTGACCCCCTGAAAACAGGTTTTTGGGGCTAAGATCCACCAAAAACGCTGAGGAAACTTACATTCGGACCCGCTGGGACCTTCTTAAGCCAAAACTGGAGAAAAAAAATTTTCGTGAAATTTTGAACTTTGCGACAGGTCCGCGTATGCAGAAAATTCAAGAAATTGCAAATTTTGGTGCGGAGGATTCAGAGTCGCCAAACGGGACGGTTGGTGGGTGGGGTTGTTCGGTGAAGTCAAATCGGTCAAGGAAACGCGCATAACCGGGATTCGCAAGTCAAACGGGAAAGCGTGAGGCCAGGTAATGTTTCTCAATGGTTTCCTACTGTAATTAACAGGGATACTCAGTTCTATTCATCTCAGAGGTGTGAAAGCCCAGCCACACAGGCGTTTGCGCGCTATATCCGTTGGAGATGGATCGGAACCGCCTATGAAATCCCCACTTTTGGCCTGGAAATGCCCCGGGATGACAATGTCATTGTCTCCCGGGGCATTTCCAGGCCAAAAGTGGGGATTTCATAGGCTTTTTATTTAAGCCTGGCCTAAAACTGTACTTGTTGGACAGGTGCGCGTATGCAGAAAATGTCAGTTTTTGAGCGAAAAACTTAGCGTCACGAAACCGCACCAGGGATGATGGGGTTTGTTCGGGGGGTCCAGTCGGTCAAGGTAAAGCGCGTAACCGGGGTCCTAAAGCGGTGCGGATAGCAGGGGCCTCGATTTTGCGTTTCAGGGGTCCCAAATATGAAAATTCTGCACTATTGCCTTCAGAGCTGTCTGACACCCTTAAAACAGGTTTTTGGGGCTAAGGTCCACCTAGGACGCTGAGGAAACTTATATTCGGACCCGCTGGGACCTTCTTAGGCCAAAACTGGAGAAAAAAAATTTTCGTGAAATTTTGAACTTTGCGACAGGTCTGCGTATGCAGAAAATGTCAGTTTTTGAGCGAAAAAACTTAGCGTCTCGAAACCGCCCCAAGGATGATGGGGTCTGTTCGGGGGGTCAAGTTGGTCAAGGTAAAGCGCGTAACCGGGGTCCTAAAGCGGTGCGGATAGCGGGCGCCTCGATTTTGCGTTTCAGGGGTCCCAAATATGAAAATTCTGCACTATTGCCTTCATAGCTGTCTGACCCCCCTTAAAACAGGTTTTTGGGGCTTAGATCCACCTAAAACGCTGAGGAAACTTACATTCGGACCCGCTGGGACCTTCTTAGGCCAAAACTGGAGAAAAAAAATTTTCGTGAAATTTTGAACTTTGCGACAGGTCCGCGTATGCAGAAAATTCAAGAAATTGCAAATTTTTGGTGCGGAGGATTCAGAGTCGCCAAACGGGACGGTTGGTGGGTGGGGTTGGTCGGTGAAGTCAAATCGGTCAAGGAAACGCGCATAACCGGGGTTCGCAAGTCAAACGGGAAAGCGTGAGGCCAGGTAATGTTTCTCAATGGTTTCCTACTGTAATTAACAGGGATACTCAGTTCTATTCATCTCAGAGGTGTGAAAGCCCAGCCACACAGGCGTTTGCGCGCTATATCCGTTGGAGATGGATCGGAACCGCCTATGAAATCCCCACTTTTGGCCTGGAAATGCCCCGGGATGACAATGTCAATTGTCTCCCGGGGCATTTCCAGGCCAAAAGTGGGGATAGGCTTTTTATTTAAGCCTGGCCTAAAACTGTACTTGTTGGACAGGTGCGCGTATGCAGAAAATGTCAGTTTTTGAGCGAAAAACTTAGCGTCACGAAACCGCCCCAGGGATGATGGGGTCTGTTCGGGGGGTCCAGTCGATCAAGGTAAAGCGCGTAACCGGGGTCCTAAAGCGGTGCGGATAGCGGGGGCCTCGATTTTGCGTTTCAGGGGTCCCAAATATGAAAATTCTGCACTATTGCCTTCAGAGCTGTCTGACACCCTTAAAACAGGTTTTTGGGGCTAAGGTCCACCTAGGACGCTGAGGAAACTTATATTCGGACCCGCTGGGACCTTCTTAGGCCAAAACTGGAGAAAAAAGTTTTTCGTGAAATTTAGAACTTTGCGACATGTCCGCGTATGCAGAAAATGTCAGTTTTTGAGCGAAAAACTTAGCGTCACGAAACCGCCCCAAGGATGATGGGGTCTGTTCGGGGGGTCAAGTTGGTCAAGGTAAAGCGCGTAACCGGGGTCCTAAAGCGGTGCGGATAGCGGGCGCCTCGATTTTGCGTTTCAGGGGTCCCAAATATGAAAATTCTGCACTATTGCCTTCATAGCTGTCTGACCCCCTTAAAACAGGTTTTTGGGGCTTAGATCCACCTAAAACGCTGAGGAAACTTACATTCAGACCCGCTGGGACCTTCTTAGGCCAAAACTGGAGAAAAAAAATTTTCGTGAAATTTTGAACTTTGCGACAGGTCCGCGTATGCAGAAAATTCAAGAAATTGCAAATTTTGGTGCGGAGGATTCAGAGTCGCCAAACGGGACGGTTGGTGGGTGGGGTTGGTCGGTGAAGTCAAATCGGTCAAGGAAACGCGCATAACCGGGGTTCGCAAGTCAAACGGGAAAGCGTGAGGCCAGGTAATGTTTCTCAATGGTTTCCTACTGTAATTAACAGGGATACTCAGTTCTATTCATCTCAGAGGTGTGAAAGCCCAGCCACACAGGCGTTTGCGCGCTATATCCGTTGGAGATGGATCGGAACCGCCTATGAAATCCCCACTTTTGGCCTGGAAATGCCCCGGGATGACAATGTCATTGTCTCCCGGGGCATTTCCAGGCCAAAAGTGGGGATTTCATAGGCTTTTTATTTAAGCCTGGCCTAAAACTGTACTTGTTGGACAGGTGCGCGTATGCAGAAAATGTCAGTTTTTGAGCGAAAAACATAGCGTCACGAAACCGCCCCAAGGATGATGGGGTCTGTTCGGGGGGTCAAGTTGGTCAAGGTAAAGCGCGTAACCGGGGTCCTAAAGCGGTGCGGATAGCGGGGGCCTCGATTTTGCGTTTCAGGGGTCCCAAATATGAAAATTCTGCACTATTGCCTTCAGAGCTGTCTGACCCCCTTAAAACAGGTTTTTGGGGCTTAGATCCACCTAAAACGCTGAGGAAACTTACATTCGGACCCGCTGGGACCTTCTTAGGCCAAAACTGGAGAAAAAAATTTTTCGTGAAATTTTGAACTTTGCGACAGGTCCGCGTATGCAGAAAATTCAAGAAATTGCAAATTTTGGTGCGGAGGATTCAGAGTCGCCAAACGGGACGGTTGGTGGGTGGGGTTGGTCGGTGAAGTCAAATCGGTCAAGGAAACGCGCATAACCGGGGTTCGCAAGTCAAACGGGAAAGCGTGAGGCCAGGTAATGTTTCTCAATGGTTTCCTACTGTAATTAACAGGGATACTCAGTTCTATTCATCTCAGAGGTGTGAAAGCCCAGCCACACAGGCGTTTGCGCGCTATATCCGTTGGAGATGGATCGGAACCGCCTATGAAATCCCCACTTTTGGCCTGGAAATGCCCCGGGATGACAATGTCATTGTCTCCCGGGGCATTTCCAGGCCAAAAGTGGGGATTTCATAGGCTTTTTATTTAAGCCTGGCCTAAAACTGTACTTGTTGGACAGGTGCGCGTATGCAGAAAATGTCAGTTTTTGAGCGAAAAACTTAGCGTCACGAAACCGCCCCAGGGATGATGGGGTCTGTTCGGGGGGTCCAGTCGATCAAGGTAAAGCGCGTAACCGGGGTCCTAAAGCGGTGCGGATAGCGGGGGCCTCGATTTTGCGTTTCAGGGGTCCCAAATATGAAAATTCTGCACTATTGCCTTCAGAGCTGTCTGACACCCTTAAAACAGGTTTTTGGGGCTAAGGTCCACCTAGGACGCTGAGGAAACTTATATTCGGACCCGCTGGGACCTTCTTAGGCCAAAACTGGAGAAAAAAGTTTTTCGTGAAATTTAGAACTTTGCGACATGTCCGCGTATGCAGAAAATGTCAGTTTTTGAGCGAAAAACTTAGCGTCACGAAACCGCCCCAAGGATGATGGGGTCTGTTCGGGGGGTCAAGTTGGTCAAGGTAAAGCGCGTAACCGGGGTCCTAAAGCGGTGCGGATAGCGGGCGCCTCGATTTTGCGTTTCAGGGGTCCCAAATATGAAAATTCTGCACTATTGCCTTCATAGCTGTCTGACCCCCTTAAAACAGGTTTTTGGGGCTTAGATCCACCTAAAACGCTGAGGAAACTTACATTCAGACCCGCTGGGACCTTCTTAGGCCAAAACTGGAGAAAAAAAATTTTCGTGAAATTTTGAACTTTGCGACAGGTCCGCGTATGCAGAAAATTCAAGAAATTGCAAATTTTGGTGCGGAGGATTCAGAGTCGCCAAACGGGACGGTTGGTGGGTGGGGTTGGTCGGTGAAGTCAAATCGGTCAAGGAAACGCGCATAACCGGGGTTCGCAAGTCAAACGGGAAAGCGTGAGGCCAGGTAATGTTTCTCAATGGTTTCCTACTGTAATTAACAGGGATACTCAGTTCTATTCATCTCAGAGGTGTGAAAGCCCAGCCACACAGGCGTTTGCGCGCTATATCCGTTGGAGATGGATCGGAACCGCCTATGAAATCCCCACTTTTGGCCTGGAAATGCCCCGGGATGACAATGTCATTGTCTCCCGGGGCATTTCCAGGCCAAAAGTGGGGATTTCATAGGCTTTTTATTTAAGCCTGGCCTAAAACTGTACTTGTTGGACAGGTGCGCGTATGCAGAAAATGTCAGTTTTTGAGCGAAAAACATAGCGTCACGAAACCGCCCCAAGGATGATGGGGTCTGTTCGGGGGGTCAAGTTGGTCAAGGTAAAGCGCGTAACCGGGGTCCTAAAGCGGTGCGGATAGCGGGGGCCTCGATTTTGCGTTTCAGGGGTCCCAAATATGAAAATTCTGCACTATTGCCTTCAGAGCTGTCTGACCCCCTTAAAACAGGTTTTTGGGGCTTAGATCCACCTAAAACGCTGAGGAAACTTACATTCGGACCCGCTGGGACCTTCTTAGGCCAAAACTGGAGAAAAAAATTTTTCGTGAAATTTTGAACTTTGCGACAGGTCCGCGTATGCAGAAAATTCAAGAAATTGCAAATTTTGGTGCGGAGGATTCAGAGTCGCCAAACGGGACGGTTGGTGGGTGGGGTTGGTCGGTGAAGTCAAATCGGTCAAGGAAACGCGCATAACCGGGGTTCGCAAGTCAAACGGGAAAGCGTGAGGCCAGGTAATGTTTCTCAATGGTTTCCTACTGTAATTAACAGGGATACTCAGTTCTATTCATCTCAGAGGTGTGAAAGCCCAGCCACACAGGCGTTTGCGCGCTATATCCGTTGGAGATGGATCGGAACCGCCTATGAAATCCCCACTTTTGGCCTGGAAATGCCCCGGGATGACAATGTCATTGTCTCCCGGGGCATTTCCAGGCCAAAAGTGGGGATTTCATAGGCTTTTTATTTAAGCCTGGCCTAAAACTGTACTTGTTGGACAGGTGCGCGTATGCAGAAAATGTCAGTTTTTGAGCGAAAAACTTAGCGTCACGAAACCGCCCCAGGGATGATGGGGTCTGTTCGGGGGGTCCAGTCGGTCAAGGTAAAGCGCGTAACCGGGGTCTTAAAGCGGTGCGGATAGCGGGGGCCTCGATTTTGTGTTTCAGGGGTCCCAAATATGAAAATTCTGCACTATTGCCTTCAGAGCTGTCTGACACCCTTAAAACAGGTTTTTGGGGCTAAGGTCCACCTAGGACGCTGAGGAAACTTATATTCGGACCCGCTGGGACCTTCTTAGGCCAAAACTGGAGAAAAAAGTTTTTCGTGAAATTTTGAACTTTGCGACAGGTCCGCGTATGCAGAAAATGTCAGTTTTTGAGCGAAAAACTTAGCGTCACGAAACCGCCCCAAGGATGATGGGGTCTGTTCGGGGGGTCAAGTTGGTCAAGGTAAAGCCTGTAACCGGGGTCCTAAAGCGGTGCGGATAGCGGGCGCCACGATTTTGCGTTTCAGGGGTCCAAAATATGAAAATTCTGCACTATTGCCTTCATAGCTGTCTGACCCCCTTAAAACAGGTTTTTGGGGCTTAGATCCACCTAAAACGCTGAGGAAACTTACATTCGGACCCGCTGGGACCTTCTTAGGCCAAAACTGGTGAAAAAAAATTTTCGTGAAATTTTGAACTTTGCGACAGGTCCGCGTATGCAGAAAATTCAAGAAATTGCAAATTTTGGTGCGGAGGATTCAGAGTCGCCAAACGGGACGGTTGGTGGGTGGGGTTGGTCGGTGAAGTCAAATCGGTCAAGGAAACGCGCATAACCGGGGTTCGCAAGTCAAACGGGAAAGCGTGAGGCCAGGTAATGTTTCTCAATGGTTTCCTACTGTAATTAACAGGGATACTCAGTTCTATTCATCTCAGAGGTGTGAAAGCCCAGCCACACAGGCGTTTGCGCGCTATATCCGTTGGAGATGGATCGGAACCGCCTATGAAATCCCCACTTTTGGCCTGGAAATGCCCCGGGATGACAATGTCATTGTCTCCCGGGGCATTTCCAGGCCAAAAGTGGGGATTTCATAGGCTTTTTATTTAAGCCTGGCCTAAAACTGTACTTGTTGGACAGGTGCGCGTATGCAGAAAATGTCAGTTTTTGAGCGAAAAACTTAGCGTCACGAAACCGCACCAGGGATGATGGGGTTTGTTCGGGGGGTCCAGTCAGTCAAGGTAAAGCGCGTAACCGGGGTCCTAAAGCGGTGCGGATAGCAGGGGCCTCGATTTTGCGTTTCAGGGGTCCCAAATATGAAAATTCTGCACTATTGCCTTCAGAGCTGTCTGACCCCCTTAAAACAGGTTTTTGGGGCTAAGATCCACCAAAAACGCTGAGGAAACTTACATTCGGACCCGCTGGGACCTTCTTAGGCCAAAACTGGAGAAAAAAAATTTTCGTGAAATTTTGAACTTTGCGACAGGTCCGCGTATGCAGAAAATTCAAGAAATTGCAAATTTTGGTGCGGAGGATTCAGAGTCGCCAAACGGGACGGTTGGTGGGTGGGGTTGGTCGGTGAAGTCAAATCGGTCAAGGAAACGCGCATAACCGGGGTTCGCAAGTCAAACGGGAAAGCGTGAGGCCAGGTAATGTTTCTCAATGGTTTCCTACTGTAATTAACAGGGATACTCAGTTCTATTCATCTCAGAGGTGTGAAAGCCCAGCCACACAGGCGTTTGTGCGCTATATCCGTTGGAGATGGATCGGAACCGCCTATGAAATCCCCACTTTCGGCCTGGAAATGCCCCGGGATGACAATGTCATTGTCTCCCGGGGCATTTCCAGGCCAAAAGTGGGGATTTCATAGGCTTTTTATTTAAGCCTGGCCTAAAACTGTACTTGTTGGACAGGTGCGCGTATGCAGAAAATGTCAGTTTTTGAGCGAAAAACTTAGCGTCACGAAACCGCACCAGGGATGATGGGGTTTGTTCGGGGGGTCCAGTCGGTCAAGGTAAAGCGCGTAACCGGGGTCCTAAAGCGGTGCGGATAGCAGGGGCCTCGATTTTGCGTTTCAGGGGTCCCAAATATGAAAATTCTGCACTATTGCCTTCAGAGCTGTCTGACACCCTTAAAACAGGTTTTTGGGGCTAAGGTCCACCTAGGACGCTGAGGAAACTTATATTCGGACCCGCTGGGACCTTCTTAGGCCAAAACTGGAGAAAAAAAATTTTCGTGAAATTTTGAACTTTGCGACAGGTCTGCGTATGCAGAAAATGTCAGTTTTTGAGCGAAAAACTTAGCGTCTCGAAACCGCCCCAAGGATGATGGGGTCTGTTCGGGGGTCAAGTTGGTCAAGGTAAAGCGCGTAACCGGGGTCCTAAAGCGGTGCGGATAGCGGGCGCCTCGATTTTGCGTTTCAGGGGTCCCAAATATGAAAATTCTGCACTATTGCCTTCATAGCTGTCTGACCCCCTTAAAACAGGTTTTTGGGGCTTAGATCCACCTAAAACGCTGAGGAAACTTACATTCGGACCCGCTGGGACCTTCTTAGGCCAAAACTGGAGAAAAAAAATTTTCGTGAAATTTTGAACTTTGCGACAGGTCCGCGTATGCAGAAAATTCAAGAAATTGCAAATTTTGGTGCGGAGGATTCAGAGTCGCCAAACGGGACGGTTGGTGGGTGGGGTTGGTCGGTGAAGTCAAATCGGTCAAGGAAACGCGCATAACCGGGGTTCGCAAGTCAAACGGGAAAGCGTGAGGCCAGGTAATGTTTCTCAATGGTTTCCTACTGTAATTAACAGGGATACTCAGTTCTATTCATCTCAGAGGTGTGAAAGCCCAGCCACACAGGCGTTTGCGCGCTATATCCGTTGGAGATGGATCGGAACCGCCTATGAAATCCCCACTTTTGGCCTGGAAATGCCCCGGGATGACAATGTCATTGTCTCCCGGGGCATTTCCAGGCCAAAAGTGGGGATTTCATAGGCTTTTTATTTAAGCCTGGCCTAAAACTGTACTTGTTGGACAGGTGCGCGTATGCAGAAAATGTCAGTTTTTGAGCGAAAAACTTAGCGTCACAAAACCGCCCCAGGGATGATGGGGTCTGTTCGGGGGGTCCAGTCGATCAAGGTAAAGCGCGTAACCGGGGTCCTAAAGCGGTGCGGATAGCGGGGGCCTCGATTTTGCGTTTCAGGGGTCCCAAATATGAAAATTCTGCACTATTGCCTTCAGAGCTGTCTGACACCCTTAAAACAGGTTTTTGGGGCTAACGTCCACCTAGGACGCTGAGGAAACTTATATTCGGACCCGCTGGGACCTTCTTAGGCCAAAACTGGAGAAAAAAGTTTTTCGTGAAATTTAGAACTTTGCGACATGTCCGCGTATGCAGAAAATGTCAGTTTTTGAGCGAAAAACTTAGCGTCACGAAACCGCCCCAAGGATGATGGGGTCTGTTCGGGGGGTCAAGTTGGTCAAGGTAAAGCGCGTAACCGGGGTCCTAAAGCGGTGCGGATAGCGGGCGCCTCGATTTTGCGTTTCAGGGGTCCCAAATATGAAAATTCTGCACTATTGCCTTCATAGCTGTCTGACCCCCTTAAAACAGGTTTTTGGGGCTTAGATCCACCTAAAACGCTGAGGAAACTTACATTCAGACCCGCTGGGACCTTCTTAGGCCAAAACTGGAGAAAAAAAATTTTCGTGAAATTTTGAACTTTGCGACAGGTCCGCGTATGCAGAAAATTCAAGAAATTGCAAATTTTGGTGCGGAGGATTCAGAGTCGCCAAACGGGACGGTTGGTGGGTGGGGTTGGTCGGTGAAGTCAAATCGGTCAAGGAAACGCGCATAACCGGGGTTCGCAAGTCAAACGGGAAAGCGTGAGGCCAGGTAATGTTTCTCAATGGTTTCCTACTGTAATTAACAGGGATACTCAGTTCTATTCATCTCAGAGGTGTGAAAGCCCAGCCACACAGGCGTTTGCGCGCTATATCCGTTGGAGATGGATCGGAACCGCCTATGAAATCCCCACTTTTGGCCTGGAAATGCCCCGGGATGACAATGTCATTGTCTCCCGGGGCATTTCCAGGCCAAAAGTGGGGATTTCATAGGCTTTTTATTTAAGCCTGGCCTAAAACTGTACTTGTTGGACAGGTGCGCGTATGCAGAAAATGTCAGTTTTTGAGCGAAAAACATAGCGTCACGAAACCGCCCCAAGGATGATGGGGTCTGTTCGGGGGGTCAAGTTGGTCAAGGTAAAGCGCGTAACCGGGGTCCTAAAGCGGTGCGGATAGCGGGGGCCTCGATTTTGCGTTTCAGGGGTCCCAAATATGAAAATTCTGCACTATTGCCTTCAGAGCTGTCTGACCCCCTTAAAACAGGTTTTTGGGGCTTAGATCCACCTAAAACGCTGAGGAAACTTACATTCGGACCCGCTGGGACCTTCTTAGGCCAAAACTGGAGAAAAAAAATTTTCGTGAAATTTTGAACTTTGCGACAGGTCCGCGTATGCAGAAAATTCAAGAAATTGCAAATTTTGGTGCGGAGGATTCAGAGTCGCCAAACGGGACGGTTGGTGGGTGGGGTTGGTCGGTGAAGTCAAATCGGTCAAGGAAACGCGCATAACCGGGGTTCGCAAGTCAAACGGGAAAGCGTGAGGCCAGGTAATGTTTCTCAATGGTTTCCTACTGTAATTAACAGGGATACTCAGTTCTATTCATCTCAGAGGTGTGAAAGCCCAGCCACACAGGCGTTTGCGCGCTATATCCGTTGGAGATGGATCGGAACCGCCTATGAAATCCCCACTTTTGGCCTGGAAATGCCCCGGGATGACAATGTCATTGTCTCCCGGGGCATTTCCAGGCCAAAAGTGGGGATTTCATAGGCTTTTTATTTAAGCCTGGCCTAAAACTGTACTTGTTGGACAGGTGCGCGTATGCAGAAAATGTCAGTTTTTGAGCGAAAAACTTAGCGTCACGAAACCGCCCCAGGGATGATGGGGTCTGTTCGGGGGGTCCAGTCGGTCAAGGTAAAGCGCGTAACCGGGGTCTTAAAGCGGTGCGGATAGCGGGGGCCTCGATTTTGTGTTTCAGGGGTCCCAAATATGAAAATTCTGCACTATTGCCTTCAGAGCTGTCTGACACCCTTAAAACAGGTTTTTGGGGCTAAGGTCCACCTAGGACGCTGAGGAAACTTATATTCGGACCCGCTGGGACCTTCTTAGGCCAAAACTGGAGAAAAAAGTTTTTCGTGAAATTTTGAACTTTGCGACAGGTCCGCGTATGCAGAAAATGTCAGTTTTTGAGCGAATAACTTAGCGTCACGAAACCGCCCCAAGGATGATGGGGTCTGTTCGGGGGGTCAAGTTGGTCAAGGTAAAGCCCGTAACCGGGGTCCTAAAGCGGTGCGGATAGCGGGCGCCTCGATTTTGCGTTTCAGGGGTCCAAAATATGAAAATTCTGCACTATTGCCTTCATAGCTGTCTGACCCCCTTAAAACAGGTTTTTGGGGCTAAGATCCACCAAAAACGCTGAGGAAACTGACATTCGGACCCGCTGGGACCTTCTTAGGCCAAAACTGGAGAAAAAAATTTTTCGTGAAATTTTGAACTTTGCGACAGGTCCGCGTATGCAGAAAATTCAAGAAATAGCAAATTTTGGTGCGGAGGATTCAGAGTCGCCAAACGGGACGGTTGGTGGGTGGGGTTGGTCGGTGAAGTCAAATCGGTCAAGGAAACGCGCATAACCGGGATTCGCAAGTCAAACGGGAAAGCATGAGGCCAGGTAATGTTTCTCAATGGTTTCCTACTGTAATTAACAGGGATACTCAGTTCTATTCATCTCAGAGGTGTGAAAGCCCAGCCACACAGGCGTTTGCGCGCTATATCCGTTGGAGATGGATCGGAACCGCCTATGAAATCCCCACTTTTGGCCTGGAAATGCCCCGGGATGACAATGTCATTGTCTCCCGGGGCATTTCCAGGCCAAAAGTGGGGATTTCATAGGCTTTTTATTTAAGCCTGGCCTAAAACTGTACTTGTTGGACAGGTGCGCGTATGCAGAAAATGTCAGTTTTTGAGCGAAAAACTTAGCGTCACGAAACCGCCCCAGGGATGATGGGGTCTGTTCGGGGGGTCCAGTCGGTCAAGGTAAAGCGCGTAACCGGGGTCCTAAAGCGGTGCGGATAGCGGGGGCCTCGATTTTGCGTTTCAGGGGTCCCAAATATGAAAATTCTGCACTATTGCCTTCAGAGCTGTCTGACACCCTTAAAACAGGTTTTTGGGGCTAAGGTCCACCTAGGACGCTGAGGAAACTTATATTCGGACCCGCTGGGACCTTCTTAGGCCAAAACTGGAGAAAAAAGTTTTTCGTGAAATTTAGAACTTTGCGACATGTCCGCGTATGCAGAAAATGTCAGTTTTTGAGCGAAAAACTTAGCGTCACGAAACCGCCCCAAGGATGATGGGGTCTGTTCGGGGGGTCAAGTTGGTCAAGGTAAAGCGCGTAACCGGGGTCCTAAAGCGGTGCGGATAGCGGGCGCCTCGATTTTGCGTTTCAGGGGTCCCAAATATGAAAATTCTGCACTATTGCCTTCATAGCTGTCTGACCCCCTTAAAACAGGTTTTTGGGGCTTAGATCCACCTAAAACGCTGAGGAAACTTACATTCAGACCCGCTGGGACCTTCTTAGGCCAAAACTGGAGAAAAAAAATTTTCGTGAAATTTTGAACTTTGCGACAGGTCCGCGTATGCAGAAAATTCAAGAAATTGCAAATTTTGGTGCGGAGGATTCAGAGTCGCCAAACGGGACGGTTGGTGGGTGGGGTTGGTCGGTGAAGTCAAATCGGTCAAGGAAACGCGCATAACCGGGGTTCGCAAGTCAAACGGGAAAGCGTGAGGCCAGGTAATGTTTCTCAATGGTTTCCTACTGTAATTAACAGGGATACTCAGTTCTATTCATCTCAGAGGTGTGAAAGCCCAGCCACACAGGCGTTTGCGCGCTATATCCGTTGGAGATGGATCGGAACCGCCTATGAAATCCCCACTTTTGGCCTGGAAATGCCCCGGGATGACAATGTCATTGTCTCCCGGGGCATTTCCAGGCCAAAAGTGGGGATTTCATAGGCTTTTTATTTAAGCCTGGCCTAAAACTGTACTTGTTGGACAGGTGCGCGTATGCAGAAAATGTCAGTTTTTGAGCGAAAAACATAGCGTCACGAAACCGCCCCAAGGATGATGGGGTCTGTTCGGGGGGTCAAGTTGGTCAAGGTAAAGCGCGTAACCGGGGTCCTAAAGCGGTGCGGATAGCGGGGGCCTCGATTTTGCGTTTCAGGGGTCCCAAATATGAAAATTCTGCACTATTGCCTTCAGAGCTGTCTGACCCCCTTAAAACAGGTTTTTGGGGCTTAGATCCACCTAAAACGCTGAGGAAACTTACATTCGGACCCGCTGGGACCTTCTTAGGCCAAAACTGGAGAAAAAAATTTTTCGTGAAATTTTGAACTTTGCGACAGGTCCGCGTATGCAGAAAATTCAAGAAATTGCAAATTTTGGTGCGGAGGATTCAGAGTCGCCAAACGGGACGGTTGGTGGGTGGGGTTGGTCGGTGAAGTCAAATCGGTCAAGGAAACGCGCATAACCGGGGTTCGCAAGTCAAACGGGAAAGCGTGAGGCCAGGTAATGTTTCTCAATGGTTTCCTACTGTAATTAACAGGGATACTCAGTTCTATTCATCTCAGAGGTGTGAAAGCCCAGCCACACAGGCGTTTGCGCGCTATATCCGTTGGAGATGGATCGGAACCGCCTATGAAATCCCCACTTTTGGCCTGGAAATGCCCCGGGATGACAATGTCATTGTCTCCCGGGGCATTTCCAGGCCAAAAGTGGGGATTTCATAGGCTTTTTATTTAAGCCTGGCCTAAAACTGTACTTGTTGGACAGGTGCGCGTATGCAGAAAATGTCAGTTTTTGAGCGAAAAACTTAGCGTCACGAAACCGCCCCAGGGATGATGGGGTCTGTTCGGGGGGTCCAGTCGGTCAAGGTAAAGCGCGTAACCGGGGTCTTAAAGCGGTGCGGATAGCGGGGGCCTCGATTTTGTGTTTCAGGGGTCCCAAATATGAAAATTCTGCACTATTGCCTTCAGAGCTGTCTGACACCCTTAAAACAGGTTTTTGGGGCTAAGGTCCACCTAGGACGCTGAGGAAACTTATATTCGGACCCGCTGGGACCTTCTTAGGCCAAAACTGGAGAAAAAAGTTTTTCGTGAAATTTTGAACTTTGCGACAGGTCCGCGTATGCAGAAAATGTCAGTTTTTGAGCGAAAAACTTAGCGTCACGAAACCGCCCCAAGGATGATGGGGTCTGTTCGGGGGGTCAAGTTGGTCAAGGTAAAGCCCGTAACCGGGGTCCTAAAGCGGTGCGGATAGCGGGCGCCACGATTTTGCGTTTCAGGGGTCCAAAATATGAAAATTCTGCACTATTGCCTTCATAGCTGTCTGACCCCCTTAAAACAGGTTTTTGGGGCTTAGATCCACCTAAAACGCTGAGGAAACTTACATTCAGACCCGCTGGGACCTTCTTAGGCCAAAACTGGAGAAAAAAAATTTTCGTGAAATTTTGAACTTTGCGACAGGTCCGCGTATGCAGAAAATTCAAGAAATTGCAAATTTTGGTGCGGAGGATTCAGAGTCGCCAAACGGGACGGTTGGTGGGTGGGGTTGGTCGGTGAAGTCAAATCGGTCAAGGAAACGCGCATAACCGGGGTTCGCAAGTCAAACGGGAAAGCGTGAGGCCAGGTAATGTTTCTCAATGGTTTCCTACTGTAATTAACAGGGATACTCAGTTCTATTCATCTCAGAGGTGTGAAAGCCCAGCCACACAGGCGTTTGCGCGCTATATCCGTTGGAGATGGATCGGAACCGCCTATGAAATCCCCACTTTTGGCCTGGAAATGCCCCGGGATGACAATGTCATTGTCTCCCGGGGCATTTCCAGGCCAAAAGTGGGGATTTCATAGGCTTTTTATTTAAGCCTGGCCTAAAACTGTACTTGTTGGACAGGTGCGCGTATGCAGAAAATGTCAGTTTTTGAGCGAAAAACATAGCGTCACGAAACCGCCCCAAGGATGATGGGGTCTGTTCGGGGGGTCAAGTTGGTCAAGGTAAAGCGCGTAACCGGGGTCCTAAAGCGGTGCGGATAGCGGGGGCCTCGATTTTGCGTTTCAGGGGTCCCAAATATGAAAATTCTGCACTATTGCCTTCAGAGCTGTCTGACCCCCTTAAAACAGGTTTTTGGGGCTTAGATCCACCTAAAACGCTGAGGAAACTTACATTCGGACCCGCTGGGACCTTCTTAGGCCAAAACTGGAGAAAAAAATTTTTCGTGAAATTTTGAACTTTGCGACAGGTCCGCGTATGCAGAAAATTCAAGAAATTGCAAATTTTGGTGCGGAGGATTCAGAGTCGCCAAACGGGACGGTTGGTGGGTGGGGTTGGTCGGTGAAGTCAAATCGGTCAAGGAAACGCGCATAACCGGGGTTCGCAAGTCAAACGGGAAAGCGTGAGGCCAGGTAATGTTTCTCAATGGTTTCCTACTGTAATTAACAGGGATACTCAGTTCTATTCATCTCAGAGGTGTGAAAGCCCAGCCACACAGGCGTTTGCGCGCTATATCCGTTGGAGATGGATCGGAACCGCCTATGAAATCCCCACTTTTGGCCTGGAAATGCCCCGGGATGACAATGTCATTGTCTCCCGGGGCATTTCCAGGCCAAAAGTGGGGATTTCATAGGCTTTTTATTTAAGCCTGGCCTAAAACTGTACTTGTTGGACAGGTGCGCGTATGCAGAAAATGTCAGTTTTTGAGCGAAAAACTTAGCGTCACGAAACCGCCCTAGGGATGATGGGGTCTGTTCGGGGGGTCCAGTCGGTCAAGGTAAAGCGCGTAACCGGGGTCCTAAAGCGGTGCGGATAGCGGGGGCCTCGATTTTGCGTTTCAGGGGTCCCAAATATGAAAATTCTGCACTATTGCCTTCAGAGCTGTCTGACACCCTTAAAACAGGTTTTTGGGGCTAAGGTCCACCTAGGACGCTGAGGAAACTTATATTCGGACCCGCTGGGACCTTCTTAGGCCAAAACTGGAGAAAAAAGTTTTTCGTGAAATTTTGAACTTTGCGACAGATCCGCGTATGCAGAAAATGTCAGTTTTTGAGCGAAAAACTTAGCGTCACGAAACCGCCCCAAGGATGATGGGGTCTGTTCGGGGGGGTCAAGTTGGTCAAGGTAAAGCGCGTAACCGGGGTCCTAAAGCGGTGCGGATAGCGGGCGCCTCGATTTTGCGTTTCAGGGGTCCCAAATATGAAAATTCTGCACTATTGCCTTCATAGCTGTCTGACCCCCTTAAAACAGGTTTTTGGGGCTTAGATCCACCTAAAACGCTGAGGAAACTTACATTCGGACCCGCTGGGACCTTCTTAGGCCAAAACTGGAGAAAAAAAATTTTCGTGAAATTTTGAACTTTGCGACAGGTCCGCGTATGCAGAAAATTCAAGAAATTGCAAATTTTGGTGCGGAGGACTCAGAGTCGCCAAACGGGACGGTTGGTGGGTGGGGTTGGTCGGTGAAGTCAAATCGGTCAAGGAAACGCGCATAACCGGGGTTCGCAAGTCAAACGGGAAAGCGTGAGGCCAGGTAATGTTTCTCAATGGTTTCCTACTGTAATTAACAGGGATACTCAGTTCTATTCATCTCAGAGGTGTGAAAGCCCAGCCACACAGGCGTTTGCGCGCTATATCCGTTGGAGATGGATCGGAACCGCCTATGAAATCCCCACTTTTGGCCTGGAAATGCCCCGGGATGACAATGTCATTGTCTCCCGGGGCATTTCCAGGCCAAAAGTGGGGATTTCATAGGCTTTTTATTTAAGCCTGGCCTAAAACTGTACTTGTTGGACAGGTGCGCGTATGCAGAAAATGTCAGTTTTTGGGCGAAAAACTTAGCGTCACGAAACCGCCCCAGGGATGATGGGGTCTGTTCGGGGGGTTCAGTCGGTCAAGGTAAAGCGCGTAACCGGGGTCCTAAAGCGGTGCGGATAGCGGGGGCCTCGATTTTGCGTTTCAGGGGTCCCAAATATGAAAATTCTGCACTATTGCCTTCAGAGCTGTCTGACACCCTTAAAACAGGTTTTTGGGGCTAAGGTCCACCTAGGACGCTGAGGAAACTTATATTCGGACCCGCTGGGACCTTCTTAGGCCAAAACTGGAGAAAAAAGTTTTTCGTGAAATTTTGAACTTTGCGACAGGTCCGTGTATGCAGAAAATGTCAGTTTTTGAGCGAAAAACTTAGCGTCACGAAACCGCCCCAAGGATGATGGGGTCTGTTCGGGGGGGTCAAGTTGGTCAAGGTAAAGCGCGTAACCGGGGTCCTAAAGCGGTGCGGATAGCGGGCGCCTCGATTTTGCGTTTCAGGGGTCCCAAATATGAAAATTCTGCACTATTGCCTTCATAGCTGTCTGACCCCCTTAAAACAGGTTTTTGGGGCTTAGATCCACCTAAAACGCTGAGGAAACTTACATTCGGACCCGCTGGGACCTTCTTAGGCCAAAACTGGTGAAAAAAAATTTTCGTGAAATTTTGAACTTTGCGACAGGTCCGCGTATGCAGAAAATTCAAGAAATTGCAAATTTTGGTGCGGAGGATTCAGAGTCGCCAAACGGGACGGTTGGTGGGTGGGGTTGGTCGGTGAAGTCAAATCGGTCAAGGAAACGCGCATAACCGGGGTTCGCAAGTCAAACGGGAAAGCGTGAGGCCAGGTAATGTTTCTCAATGGTTTTCCTACTGTAATTAACAGGGATACTCAGTTCTATTCATCTCAGAGGTGTGAAAGCCCAGCCACACAGGCGTTTGCGCGCTATATCCGTTGGAGATGGATCGGAACCGCCTATGAAATCCCCACTTTTGGCCTGGAAATGCCCCGGGATGACAATGTCATTGTCTCCCGGGGCATTTCCAGGCCAAAAGTGGGGATTTCATAGGCTTTTTATTTAAGCCTGGCCTAAAACTGTACTTGTTGGACAGGTGCGCGTATGCAGAAAATGTCAGTTTTTGAGCGAAAAACTTAGCGTCACGAAACCGCACCAGGGATGATGGGGTTTGTTCGGGGGGTCCAGTCGGTCAAGGTAAAGCGCGTAACCGGGGTCCTAAAGCGGTGCGGATAGCAGGGGCCTCGATTTTGCGTTTCAGGGGTCCCAAATATGAAAATTCTGCACTATTGCCTTCAGAGCTGTCTGACCCCCTTAAAACAGGTTTTTGGGGCTAAGATCCACCAAAAACGCTGAGGAAACTTACATTCGGACCCGCTGGGACCTTCTTAGGCCAAAACTGGAGAAAAAAAATTTTCGTGAAATTTTGAACTTTGCGACAGGTCCGCGTATGCAGAAAATTCAAGAAATTGCAAATTTTGGTGCGGAGGATTCAGAGTCGCCAAACGGGACGGTTGGTGGGTGGGGTTGGTCGGTGAAGTCAAATCGGTCAAGGAAACGCGCATAACCGGGATTCGCAAGTCAAACGGGAAAGCGTGAGGCCAGGTAATGTTTCTCAATGGTTTCCTACTGTAATTAACAGGGATACTCAGTTCTATTCATCTCAGAGGTGTGAAAGCCCAGCCACACAGGCGTTTGCGCGCTATATCCGTTGGAGATGGATCGGAACCGCCTATGAAATCCCCACTTTTGGCCTGGAAATGCCCCGGGATGACAATGTCATTGTCTCCCGGGGCATTTCCAGGCCAAAAGTGGGGATTTCATAGGCTATTTATTTAAGCCTGGCCTAAAACTGTACTTGTTGGACAGGTGCGCGTATGCAGAAAATGTCAGTTTTTGAGCGAAAAACTTAGCGTCACGAAACCGCACCAGGGATGATGGGGTTTGTTCGGGGGGTCCAGTCGGTCAAGGTAAAGCGCGTAACCGGGGTCCTAAAGCGGTGCGGATAGCAGGGGCCTCGATTTTGCGTTTCAGGGGTCCCAAATATGAAAATTCTGCACTATTGCCTTCAGAGCTGTCTGACACCCTTAAAACAGGTTTTTGGGGCTAAGGTCCACCTAGGACGCTGAGGAAACTTATATTCGGACCCGCTGGGACCTTCTTAGGCCAAAACTGGAGAAAAAAATTTTCGTGAAATTTTGAACTTTGCGACAGGTCTGCGTATGCAGAAAATGTCAGTTTTTGAGCGAAAAACTTAGCGTCTCGAAACCGCCCCAAGGATGATGGGGTCTGTTCGGGGGTCAAGTTGGTCAAGGTAAAGCGCGTAACCGGGGTCCTAAAGCGGTGCGGATAGCGGGCGCCTCGATTTTGCGTTTCAGGGGTCCCAAATATGAAAATTCTGCACTATTGCCTTCATAGCTGTCTGACCCCCTTAAAACAGGTTTTTGGGGCTTAGATCCACCTAAAACGCTGAGGAAACTTACATTCGGACCCGCTGGGACCTTCTTAGGCCAAAACTGGAGAAAAAAAATTTTCGTGAAATTTTGAACTTTGCGACAGGTCCGCGTATGCAGAAAATTCAAGAAATTGCAAATTTGGTGCGGAGGATTCAGAGTCGCCAAACGGGACGGTTGGTGGGTGGGGTTGGTCGGTGAAGTCAAATCGGTCAAGGAAACGCGCATAACCGGGGTTCGCAAGTCAAACGGGAAAGCGTGAGGCCAGGTAATGTTTCTCAATGGTTTCCTACTGTAATTAACAGGGATACTCAGTTCTATTCATCTCAGAGGTGTGAAAGCCCAGCCACACAGGCGTTTGCGCGCTATATCCGTTGGAGATGGATCGGAACCGCCTATGAAATCCCCACTTTTGGCCTGGAAATGCCCCGGGATGACAATGTCATTGTCTCCCGGGGCATTTCCAGGCCAAAAGTGGGGATTTCATAGGCTTTTTATTTAAGCCTGGCCTAAAACTGTACTTGTTGGACAGGTGCGCGTATGCAGAAAATGTCAGTTTTTGAGCGAAAAACTTAGCGTCACGAAACCGCCCCAGGGATGATGGGGTCTGTTCGGGGGGTCCAGTCGATCAAGGTAAAGCGCGTAACCGGGGTCCTAAAGCGGTGCGGATAGCGGGGGGCCTCGATTTTGCGTTTCAGGGGTCCCAAATATGAAAATTCTGCACTATTGCCTTCAGAGCTGTCTGACACCCTTAAAACAGGTTTTTGGGGCTAACGTCCACCTAGGACGCTGAGGAAACTTATATTCGGACCCGCTGGGACCTTCTTAGGCCAAAACTGGAGAAAAAAGTTTTTCGTGAAATTTAGAACTTTGCGACATGTCCGCGTATGCAGAAAATGTCAGTTTTTGAGCGAAAAACTTAGCGTCACGAAACCGCCCCAAGGATGATGGGGTCTGTTCGGGGGGTCAAGTTGGTCAAGGTAAAGCGCGTAACCGGGGTCCTAAAGCGGTGCGGATAGCGGGCGCCTCGATTTTGCGTTTCAGGGGTCCCAAATATGAAAATTCTGCACTATTGCCTTCATAGCTGTCTGACCCCCTTAAAACAGGTTTTTGGGGCTTAGATCCACCTAAAACGCTGAGGAAACTTACATTCAGACCCGCTGGGACCTTCTTAGGCCAAAACTGGAGAAAAAAAATTTTCGTGAAATTTTGAACTTTGCGACAGGTCCGCGTATGCAGAAAATTCAAGAAATTGCAAATTTTGGTGCGGAGGATTCAGAGTCGCCAAACGGGACGGTTGGTGGGTGGGGTTGGTCGGTGAAGTCAAATCGGTCAAGGAAACGCGCATAACCGGGGTTCGCAAGTCAAACGGGAAAGCGTGAGGCCAGGTAATGTTTCTCAATGGTTTCCTACTGTAATTAACAGGGATACTCAGTTCTATTCATCTCAGAGGTGTGAAAGCCCAGCCACACAGGCGTTTGCGCGCTATATCCGTTGGAGATGGATCGGAACCGCCTATGAAATCCCCACTTTTGGCCTGGAAATGCCCCGGGATGACAATGTCATTGTCTCCCGGGGCATTTCCAGGCCAAAAGTGGGGATTTCATAGGCTTTTTATTTAAGCCTGGCCTAAAACTGTACTTGTTGGACAGGTGCGCGTATGCAGAAAATGTCAGTTTTTGAGCGAAAAACATAGCGTCACGAAACCGCCCCAAGGATGATGGGGTCTGTTCGGGGGGTCAAGTTGGTCAAGGTAAAGCGCGTAACCGGGGTCCTAAAGCGGTGCGGATAGCGGGGGCCTCGATTTTGCGTTTCAGGGGTCCCAAATATG
The DNA here is from genome assembly GCA_025267735.1 of Mactra quadrangularis. Taxonomy (NCBI): domain Eukaryota; kingdom Metazoa; phylum Mollusca; class Bivalvia; order Venerida; family Mactridae; genus Mactra; species Mactra quadrangularis. The sequence goes on along the minus strand of CM046311.1, from coordinate 6,904,886 downwards.
AAAATTCTGCACTATTGCCTTCAGAGCTGTCTGACCCCCTTAAAACAGGTTTTTGGGGCTTAGATCCACCTAAAACGCTGAGGAAACTTACATTCGGACCCGCTGGGACCTTCTTAGGCCAAAACTGGAGAAAAAAAATTTTCGTGAAATTTTGAACTTTGCGACAGGTCCGCGTATGCAGAAAATTCAAGAAATTGCAAATTTTGGTGCGGAGGATTCAGAGTCGCCAAACGGGACGGTTGGTGGGTGGGGTTGGTCGGTGAAGTCAAATCGGTCAAGGAAACGCGCATAACCGGGGTTCGCAAGTCAAACGGGAAAGCGTGAGGCCAGGTAATGTTTCTCAATGGTTTCCTACTGTAATTAACAGGGATACTCAGTTCTATTCATCTCAGAGGTGTGAAAGCCCAGCCACACAGGCGTTTGCGCGCTATATCCGTTGGAGATGGATCGGAACCGCCTATGAAATCCCCACTTTTGGCCTGGAAATGCCCCGGGATGACAATGTCATTGTCTCCCGGGGCATTTCCAGGCCAAAAGTGGGGATTTCATAGGCTTTTTATTTAAGCCTGGCCTAAAACTGTACTTGTTGGACAGGTGCGCGTATGCAGAAAATGTCAGTTTTTGAGCGAAAAACTTAGCGTCACGAAACCGCCCCAGGGATGATGGGGTCTGTTCGGGGGGTCCAGTCGGTCAAGGTAAAGCGCGTAACCGGGGTCTTAAAGCGGTGCGGATAGCGGGGGGCCTCGATTTTGTGTTTCAGGGGTCCCAAATATGAAAATTCTGCACTATTGCCTTCAGAGCTGTCTGACACCCTTAAAACAGGTTTTTGGGGCTAAGGTCCACCTAGGACGCTGAGGAAACTTATATTCGGACCCGCTGGGACCTTCTTAGGCCAAAACTGGAGAAAAAAGTTTTTCGTGAAATTTTGAACTTTGCGACAGGTCCGCGTATGCAGAAAATGTCAGTTTTTGAGCGAATAACTTAGCGTCACGAAACCGCCCCAAGGATGATGGGGTCTGTTCGGGGGGTCAAGTTGGTCAAGGTAAAGCCCGTAACCGGGGTCCTAAAGCGGTGCGGATAGCGGGCGCCTCGATTTTGCGTTTCAGGGGTCCAAAATATGAAAATTCTGCACTATTGCCTTCATAGCTGTCTGACCCCCTTAAAACAGGTTTTTGGGGCTAAGATCCACCAAAAACGCTGAGGAAACTGACATTCGGACCCGCTGGGACCTTCTTAGTCCAAATCTGGAGAAAAAAAATTTTCGTGAAATTTTGAACTTTGCGACAGGTCCGCGTATGCAGAAAATTCAAGAAATTGCAAATTTTGGTGCGGAGGATTCAGAGTCGCCAAACGGGACGGTTGGTGGGTGGGGTTGGTCGGTGAAGTCAAATCGGTCAAGGAAACGCGCATAACCGGGATTCGCAAGTCAAACGGGAAAGCGTGAGGCCAGGTAATGTTTCTCAATGGTTTCCTACTGTAATTAACAGGGATACTCAGTTCTATTCATCTCAGAGGTGTGAAAGCCCAGCCACACAGGCGTTTGTGCGCTATATCCGTTGGAGATGGATTGGAACCGCCTATGAAATCCCCACTTTTGGCCTGGAAATGCCCCGGGATGACAATGTCATTGTCTCCCGGGGCATTTCCAGGCCAAAAGTGGGGATTTCATAGGCTTTTTATTTAAGCCTGGCCTAAAACTGTACTTGTTGGACAGGTGCGCGTATGCAGAAAATGTCAGTTTTTGAGCGAAAAACTTAGCGTCACGAAACCGCCCCAGGGATGATGGGGTCTGTTCGGGGGGTCCAGTCGGTCAAGGTAAAGCGCGTAACCGGGGTCCTAAAGCGGTGCGGATAGCGGGGGCCTCGATTTTGCGTTTCAGGGGTCCCAAATATGAAAATTCTGCACTATTGCCTTCAGAGCTGTCTGACACCCTTAAAACAGGTTTTTGGGGCTAAGGTCCACCTAGGACGCTGAGGAAACTTATATTCGGACCCGCTGGGACCTTCTTAGGCCAAAACTGGAGAAAAAAGTTTTTCGTGAAATTTTGAACTTTGCGACAGGTCCGCGTATGCAGAAAATGTCAGTTTTTGAGCGAAAAACTTAGCGTCACGAAACCGCCCCAAGGATGATGGGGTCTGTTCGGGGGGGTCAAGTTGGTCAAGGTAAAGCGCGTAACCGGGGTCCTAAAGCGGTGCGGATAGCGGGCGCCTCGATTTTGCGTTTCAGGGGTCCCAAATATGAAAATTCTGCACTATTGCCTTCATAGCTGTCTGACCCCCTTAAAACAGGTTTTTGGGGCTTAGATCCACCTAAAACGCTGAGGAAACTTACATTCGGACCTGCTGGGACCTTCTTAGGCCAAAACTGGAGAAAAAAAATTTTCGTGAAATTTTGAACTTTGCGACAGGTCCGCGTATGCAGAAAATTCAAGAAATTGCAAATTTTGGTGCGGAGGATTCAGAGTCGCCAAACGGGACGGTTGGTGGGTGGGGTTGGTCGGTGAAGTCAAATCGGTCAAGGAAACGCGCATAACAGGGGTTCGCAAGTCAAACGGGAAAGCGTGAGGCCAGGTAATGTTTCTCAATGGTTTCCTACTGTAATTAACAGGGATACTCAGTTCTATTCATCTCAGAGGTGTGAAAGCCCAGCCACACAGGCGTTTGCGCGCTATATCCGTTGGAGATGGATCGGAACCCGCCTATGAAATCCCCACTTTTGGCCTGGAAATGCCCCGGGATGACAATGTCATTGTCTCCCGGGGCATTTCCAGGCCAAAAGTGGGGATTTCATAGGCTTTTTATTTAAGCCTGGCCTAAAACTGTACTTGTTGGACAGGTGCGCGTATGCAGAAAATGTCAGTTTTTGAGCGAAAAACTTAGCGTCACGAAACCGCCCCAAGGATGATGGGGTCTGTTCGGGGGGTCAAGTTGGTCAAGGTAAAGCGCGTAACCGGGGTCCTAAAGCCGTGCGGATAGCAGGCGCCTCGATTTTGCGTTTCAGGGGTCCCAAATATGAAAATTCTGCACTATTGCCTTCATAGCTGTCTGACCCCCTTAAAACAGGTTTTTGGGGCTTAGATCCACCTAAAACGCTGAGGAAACTTACATTCGGACCCGCTGGGACCTTCTTAGGCCAAAACTGGAGAAAAAAATTTTTCGTGAAATTTTGAACTTTGCGACAGGTCCGCGTATGCAGAAAATTCAAGAAATTGCAAATTTTGGTGCGGAGGATTCAGAGTCGCCAAACGGGACGGTTGGTGGGTGGGGTTGGTCGGTGAAGTCAAATCGGTCAAGGAAACGCGCATAACGGGGGTTCGCAAGTCAAACGGGAAAGCGTGAGGCCAGGTAATGTTTCTCAATGGTTTCCCTACTGTAATTAACAGGGATACTCAGTTCTATTCATCTCAGAGGTGTGAAAGCCCAGCCACACAGGCGTTTGCGCGCTATATCCGTTGGAGATGGATCGGAACCGCCTATGAAATCCCCACTTTTGGCCTGGAAATGCCCCGGATGACAATGTCATTGTCTCCCGGGGCATTTCCAGGCCAAAAGTGGGGATTTCATAGGCTTTTTATTTAAGCCTGGCCTAAAACTGTACTTGTTGGACAGGTGCGCGTATGCAGAAAATGTCAGTTTTTGAGCGAAAAACTTAGCGTCACGAAACCGCCCCAGGGATGATGGGGTCTGTTCGGGGGGGTCCAGTCGGTCAAGGTAAAGCGCGTAACCGGGGTCCTAAAGCGGTGCGGATAGCGGGGGCCTCGATTTTGCGTTTCAGGGGTCCCAAATATGAAAATTCTGCACTATTGCCTTCAGAGCTGTCTGACACCCTTAAAACAGGTTTTTGGGGCTAAGGTCCACCTAGGACGCTGAGGAAACTTATATTCGGACCCGCTGGGACCTTCTTAGGCCAAAACTGGAGAAAAAGTTTTTCGTGAATTTTGAACTTTGCGACAGGTCCGCGTATGCAGAAAATGTCAGTTTTTGAGCGAAAAAACTTAGCGTCACGAAACCGCCCCAAGGATGATGGGGTCTGTTCGGGGGGTCAAGTTGGTCAAGGTAAAGCGCGTAACCGGGGTCCTAAAGCGGTGCGGATAGCGGGCGCCTCGATTTTGCGTTTCAGGGGTCCCAAATATGAAAATTCTGCACTATTGCCTTCATAGCTGTCTGACCCCCTTAAAACAGGTTTTGGGGGCTTAGATCAAACTGAAACGCTGAGGAAACTTACATTCGGACCCGCTGGGACCTTCTTAGGCCAAAACTGGAGAAAAAAAATTTTCGTGAAATTTTGAACTTTGCGACAGGTCCGCGTATGCAGAAAATTCAAGAAATTGCAAATTTTGGTGCGGAGGATTCAGAGTCGCCAAACGGGACGGTTGGTGGGTGGGGTTGGTCGGTGAAGTCAAATCGGTCAAGGAAACGCGCATAACCGGGGTTCGCAAGTCAAACGGGAAAGCGTGAGGCCAGGTAATGTTTCTCAATGGTTTCCTACTGTAATTAACAGGGATACTCAGTTCTATTCATCTCAGAGGTGTGAAAGCCCAGCCACACAGGCGTTTGCGCGCAATATCCGTTGGAGATGGATCGGAACCGCCTATGAAATCCCCACTTTTGGCCTGGAAATGCCCCGGGATGACATTGTCCAGTCGGTCAAGGTAAAGCGCGTAACCGGGGTCCTAAAGCGGTGCGGATAGCGGGGGCCTTGATTTTGCGTTTCAGGGGTCCCAAATATGAAAATTCTGCACTATTGCCTTCAGAGCTGTCTGACCCCCTTAAAACAGGTTTTTGGGGCTTAGATCCACCTAAAACGCTGAGGAAACTTACATTCGGACCGCTGGGACCTTCTTAGGCCAAAACTGGAGAAAAAAATTTTTCGTGAAATTTTGAACTTTGCGACAGGTCCGCGTATGCAGAAAATTCAAGAAATTGCAAATTTTGGTGCGGAGGATTCAGAGTCGCCAAACGGGACGGTTGGTGGGTGGGGTTGGTCGGTTGAAGTCAAATCGGTCAAGGGAACGCGCATAACCGGGGTTCGCAAGTCAAACGGGAAAGCGTGAGGCCAGGTAATGTTTCTCAATGGTTTCCTACTGTAATTAACAGGGATACTCAGTTCTATTCATCTCAGAGGTGTGAAAGCCCAGCCACACAGGCGTTTGCGCGCTATATCCGTTGGAGATGGATCGGAACCGCCTATGAAATCCCCACTTTTGGCCTGGAAATGCCCCGGGATGACAATGTCATTGTCTCCCGGGGCATTTCCAGGCCAAAAGTGGGGATTTCATAGGCTTTTTTATTTAAGCCTGGCCTAAAACTGTACTTGTTGGACAGGTGCGCGTATGCAGAAAATGTCAGTTTTTGAGCGAAAAACTTAGCGTCACGAAACCGCCCCAGGGATGATGGGGTCTGTTCGGGGGGTCCAGTCGGTCAAGGTAAAGCGCGTAACCGGGGTCCTAAAGCGGTGCGGATAGCGGGGGCCTCGATTTTGCGTTTCAGGGGTCCCAAATATGAAAATTCTGCACTATTGCCTTCAGAGCTGTCTGACACCCTTAAAACAGGTTTTTGGGGCTAAGGTCCACCTAGGACGCTGAGGAAACTTATATTCGGACACGCTGGGACCTTCTTAGGCCAAAACTGGAGAAAAAAGTTTTTCGTGAAATTTTGAACTTTGCGACAGGTCCGCGTATGCAGAAAATATCAGTTTTTGAGCGAAAAACTTAGCGTCACGAAACCGCCCCAAGGATGATGGGGTCTGTTCGGGGGGTCAAGTTGGTCAAGGTAAAGCGCGTAACCAGGGTCCTAAAGCGGTGCGGATAGCGGGCGCCTCGATTTTGCGTTTCAGGGGTCCCAAATATGAAAATTCTGCACTATTGCCTTCATAGCTGTCTGACCCCCTTAAAACAGGTTTTTGGGGCTTAGATCAAACTGAAACGCTGAGGAAACTTACATTCGGACCCGCTGGGACCTTCTTAGGCCAAAACTGGAGAAAAAAAATTTTCGTGAAATTTTGAACTTTGCGACAGGTCCGCATATGCAGAAAATTCAAGAAATTGCAAATTTTGGTGCGGAGGATTCAGAGTCACCAAACAGGCCGGTTGGTGGGTGGGGTTGGTCGGTGAAGTCAAATCGGTCAAGGAAACGCGCATAACCGGGGTTCGCAAGTCAAACGGGAAAGCGTGAGGCCAGGTAATGTTTCTCAATGGTTTCCTACTGTAATTAACAGGGATACTCAGTTCTATTCATCTCAGAGGTGTGAAAGCCCAGCCACACAGGCGTTTGCGCGCTATATCCGTTGGAGATGGATCGGAACCGCCTATGAAATCCCCACTTTTGGCCTGGAAATGCCCCGGGATGACAATGTCATTGTCTCCCGGGGCATTTCCAGGCCAAAAGTGGGGATTTCATAGGCTTTTTATTAAGCCTGGCCTAAAACTGTACTTGTTGGACAGGTGCGCGTATGCAGAAAATGTCAGTTTTTGAGCGAAAAACTTAGCGTCACGAAACCGCCCCAGGGGATGATGGGGTCTGTTCGGGGGGGTCCAGTTGGTCAAGGTAAAGCGCGTAACCGGGGTCCTAAAGCGGTGCGGATAGCGGGGGCCTCGATTTTGCGTTTCAGGGGTCCCAAATATGAAAATTCTGCACTATTGCCTTCAGAGCTGTCTGACCCCCTTAAAACAGGTTTTTGGGGCTTAGATCCACCTAAAACGCTGAGGAAACTTACATTCGGACCCGCTGGGACCTTCTTAGGCCAAAACTGGAGAAAAAAAAATTTTCGTGAAATTTTGAACTTTGCGACAGGTCCGCGTATGCAGAAAATTCAAGAAATTGCAAATTTTGGTGCGGAGGATTCAGAGTCGCCAAACTGGACGGTTGGTGTGTGGGGTTGGTCGGTGAAGTCAAATCGGTCAAGGGAACGCGCATAACCGGGGTTCGCAAGTCAAACGGGAAAGCGTGAGCCAGGTAATGTTTCTCAATGGTTTCCTACTGTAATTAACAGGGATACTCAGTTCTATTCATCTCAGAGGTGTGAAAGCCCAGCCACACAGGCGTTTTGCGCGCTATATCCGTTGGAGATGGATCGGAACCGCCTATGAAATCCCCACTTTTGGCCTGGAAAATGCCCCGGGATGACAATGTCATTGTCTCCCGGGGCATTTCCAGGCCAAAAGTGGGGATTTCATAGGCTTTTTATTTAAGCCTGGCCTAAAACTGTACTTGTTGGACAGGTGCGCGTATGCAGAAAATGTCAGTTTTTGAGCGAAAAACTTAGCGTCACGAAACCGCCCCAAGGATGATGGGGTCTGTTCGGGGGGTCAAGTTGGTCAAGGTAAAGCGCGTAACCGGGGTCCTAAAGCCGTGCGGATAGCAGACGCCTCGATTTTGCGTTTCAGGGGTCCCAAATATGAAAATTCTGCACTATTGCCTTCATAGCTGTCTGACCCCCTTAAAACAGGTTTTTGGGGCTTAGATCCACCTAAAACGCTGAGGAAACTTACATTCGGACCCGCTGGGACCTTCTTAGGCCAAAACTGGAGAAAAAAAAATTTCGTGAAATTTTGAACTTTGCGACAGGTCCGCGTATGCAGAAAATTCAAGAAATTGCAAATTTTGGTGCGGAGGATTCAGAGTCGCCAAACGGGACGGTTGGTGGGTGGGGTTGGTCGGTGAAGTCAAATCGGTCAAGGAAACGCGCATAACCGGGGTTCGCAAGTCAAACGGGAAAGCGTGAGGCCAGGTAATGTTTCTCAATGGTTTCCTACTGTAATTAACAGGGATACTCAGTTCTATTCATCTCAGAGGTGTGAAAGCCCAGCCACACAGGCGTTTGCGCGCTATATCCGTTGGAGATGGATCGGAACCGCCTATGAAATCCCCACTTTTGGCCTGGAAATGCCCCGGGATGACAATGTCATTGTCTCCCGGGGCATTTCCAGGCCAAAAGTGGGGATTTCATAGGCTTTTTATTTAAGCCTGGCCTAAAACTGTACTTGTTGGACAGGTGCGCGTATGCAGAAAATGTCAGTTTTTGAGCGAAAAACATAGCGTCACGAAACCGCCCCAAGGATGATGGGGTCTGTTCGGGGGGTCAAGTTGGTCAAGGTAAAGCGCGTAACCGGGGTCCTAAAGCGGTGCGGATAGCGGGGGCCTCGATTTTGCGTTTCAGGGGTCCCAAATATGAAAATTCTGCACTATTGCCTTCAGAGCTGTCTGACCCCCTTAAAACAGGTTTTTGGGGCTTAGATCCACCTAAAACGCTGAGGAAACTTACATTCGGACCCGCTGGGACCTTCTTAGGCCAAAACTGGAGAAAAAAAATTTTCGTGAAATTTTGAACTTTGCGACAGGTCCGCGTATGCAGAAAATTCAAGAAATTGCAAATTTTGGTGCGGAGGATTCAGAGTCGCCAAACGGGACGGTTGGTGGGTGGGGTTGGTCGGTGAAGTCAAATCGGTCAAGGAAACGCGCATAACCGGGGTTCGCAAGTCAAACGGGAAAGCGTGAGGCCAGGTAATGTTTCTCAATGGTTTCCTACTGTAATTAACAGGGATACTCAGTTCTATTCATCTCAGAGGTGTGAAAGCCCAGCCACACAGGCGTTTGCGCGCTATATCCGTTGGAGATGGATCGGAACCGCCTATGAAATCACTTTTGGCCTGGAAATGCCCCGGGATGACAATGTCATTGTCTCCCGGGGCATTTCCAGGCCAAAAGTGGGGATTTCATAGGCTTTTTATTTAAGCCTGGCCTAAAACTGTACTTGTTGGACAGGTGCGCGTATGCAGAAAATGTCAGTTTTTGAGCGAAAAACATAGCGTCACGAAACCGCCCCAAGGATGATGGGGTCTGTTCGGGGGGTCAAGTTGGTCAAGGTAAAGCGCGTAACCGGGGTCCTAAAGCGGTGCGGATAGCGGGGGCCTCGATTTTGCGTTTCAGGGGTCCCAAATATGAAAATTCTGCACTATTGCCTTCAGAGCTGTCTGACCCCCTTAAAACAGGTTTTTGGGGCTTAGATCCACCTAAAACGCTGAGGAAACTTACATTCGGACCCGCTGGGACCTTCTTAGGCCAAAACTGGAGAAAAAAAATTTTCGTGAAATTTTGAACTTTGCGACAGGTCCGCGTATGCAGAAAATTCAAGAAATTGCAAATTTTGGTGCGGAGGATTCAGAGTCGCCAAACGGGACGGTTGGTGGGTGGGGTTGGTCGGTGAAGTCAAATCGGTCAAGGAAACGCGCATAACCGGGGTTCGCAAGTCAAACGGGAAAGCGTGAGGCCAGGTAATGTTTCTCAATGGTTTCCTACTGTAATTAACAGGGATACTCAGTTCTATTCATCTCAGAGGTGTGAAAGCCCAGCCACACAGGCGTTTGCGCGCTATATCCGTTGGAGATGGATCGGAACCGCCTATGAAATCCCCACTTTTGACCTGGAAATGCCCCGGGATGACAATGTCATTGTCTCCCGGGGCATTTCCAGGCCAAAAGTGGGGATTTCATAGGCTTTTTATTTAAGCCTGGCCTAAAACTGTACTTGTTGGACAGGTGCGCGTATGCAGAAAATGTCAGTTTTTGAGCGAAAAACTTAGCGTCACGAAACCGCCCCAGGGATGATGGGGTCTGTTCGGGGGGTCCAGTCGGTCAAGGTAAAGCGCGTAACCGGGGTCTTAAAGCGGTGCGGATAGCGGGGGCCTCGATTTTGTGTTTCAGGGGTCCCAAATATGAAAATTCTGCACTATTGCCTTCAGAGCTGTCTGACACCCTTAAAACAGGTTTTTGGGGCTAAGGTCCACCTAGGACGCTGAGGAAACTTATATTCGGACCCGCTGGGACCTACTTAGGCCAAAACTGGAGAAAAAAGTTTTTCGTGAAATTTTGAACTTTGCGACAGGTCCGCGTATGCAGAAAATGTCAGTTTTTGAGCGAAAAACTTAGCGTCACGAAACCGCCCCAAGGATGATGGGGTCTGTTCGGGGGGTCAAGCTGGTCAAGGTAAAGCCCGTAACCGGGGTCCTAAAGCGGTGCGGATAGCGGGCACCTCGATTTTGCGTTTCAGGGGTCCCAAATATGAAAATTCTGCACTATTGCCTTCATAGCTGTCTGACCCCCTTAAAACAGGTTTTTGGGGCTAAGATCCACCAAAAACGCTGAGGAAACTTACATTCGGACCCGCTGGGACCTTCTTAGGCCAAAACTGGAGAAAAAAAATTTTCGTGAAATTTTGAACTTTGCGACAGGTCCGCGTATGCAGAAAATTCAAGAAATTGCAAATTTTGGTGCGGAGGATTCAGAGTCGCCAAACGGGACGGTTGGTGGGTGGGGTTGGTCGGTGAAGTCAAATCGGTCAAGGAAACGCGCATAACCGGGATTCGCAAGTCAAACGGGAAAGCGTGAGGCCAGGTAATGTTTCTCAATGGTTTCCTACTGTAATTAACAGGGATACTCAGTTCTATTCATCTCAGAGGTGTGAAAGCCCAGCCACACAGGCGTTTGCGCGCTATATCCGTTGGAGATGGATCGGAACCGCCTATGAAATCCCCACTTTTGGCCTGGAAATGCCCCGGGATGACAATGTCATTGTCTCCCGGGGCATTTCCAGGCCAAAAGTGGGGATTTCATAGGCTTTTTATTTAAGCCTGGCCTAAAACTGTACTTGTTGGACAGGTGCGCGTATGCAGAAAATGTCAGTTTTTGAGCGAAAAACTTAGCGTCACGAAACCGCACCAGGGATGATGGGGTTTGTTCGGGGGGTCCAGTCGGTCAAGGTAAAGCGCGTAACCGGGGTCCTAAAGCGGTGCGGATAGCAGGGGCCTCGATTTTGCGTTTCAGGGGTCCCAAATATGAAAATTCTGCACTATTGCCTTCAGAGCTGTCTGACACCCTTAAAACAGGTTTTTGGGGCTAAGGTCCACCTAGGACGCTGAGGAAACTTATATTCGGACCCGCTGGGACCTTCTTAGGCCAAAACTGGAGAAAAAAGTTTTTCGTGAAATTTTGAACTTTGCGACAGGTCTGCGTATGCAGAAAATGTCAGTTTTTGAGTGAAAAACTTAGCGTCTCGAAACCGCCCCAAGGATGATGGGGTCTGTTCGGGGGTCAAGTTGCTCAAGGTAAAGCGCGTAACCGGGGTCCTAAAGCGGTGCGGATAGCGGGCGCCTCGATTTTGCGTTTCAGGGGTCCCAAATATGAAAATTCTGCACTATTGCCTTCATAGCTGTCTGACCCCCTTAAAACAGGTTTTTGGGGCTTAGATCCACCTAAAACGCTGAGGAAACTTACATTCGGACCTGCTGGGACCTTCTTAGGCCAAAACTGGAGAAAAAAAATTTTCGTGAAATTTTGAACTTTGCGACAGGTCGGCGTATGCAGAAAATTCAAGAAATTGCAAATTTTGGTGCGGAGGATTCAGAGTCGCCAAACGGGACGGTTGGTGGGTGGGGTTGGTCGGTGAAGTCAAATCGGTCAAGGAAACGCGCATAACCGGGGTTCGCAAGTCAAACGGGAAAGCGTGAGGCCAGGTAATGTTTCTCAATGGTTTCCTACTGTAATTAACAGGGATACTCAGTTCTATTCATCTCAGAGGTGTGAAAGCCCAGCCACACAGGCGTTTGCGCGCTATATCCGTTGGAGATGGATCGGAACCGCCTATGAAATCCCCACTTTTGGCCTGGAAATGCCCCGGGATGACAATGTCATTGTCTCCCGGGGCATTTCCAGGCCAAAAGTGGGGATTTCATAGGCTTTTTGTTTAAGCCTGGCCTAAAACTGTACTTGTTGGACAGGTGCGCGTATGCAGAAAATGTCAGTTTTTGAGCGAAAAACTTAGCGTCACGAAACCGCCCCAGGGATGATGGGGTCTGTTTGGGGGGTCCAGTCGGTCAAGGTAAAGCGCGTAACCGGGGTCCTAAAGCGGTGCGGATAGCGGGGGCCTCGATTTTGCGTTTCAGGGGTCCCAAATATGAAAATTCTGCACTATTGCCTTCAGAGCTGTCTGACACCCTTAAAACAGGTTTTTGGGGCTAAGGTCCACCTAGGACGCTGAGGAAACTTATATTCGGACCCGCTGGGACCTTCTTAGGCCAAAACTGGAGAAAAAAGTTTTTCGTGAAATTTTGAACTTTGCGACAGGTCCGCGTATGCAGAAAATGTCAGTTTTTGAGCGAAAAACTTAGCGTCACGAAACCGCCCCAAGGATGATGGGGTCTGTTCGGGGGGTCAAGTTGGTCAAGGTAAAGCCCGTAACCGGGGGTCCTAAAGCGGTGCGGATAGCGGGCGCCTCGATTTTGCGTTTCAGGGGTCCAAAATATGAAAATTCTGCACTATTGCCTTCATAGCTGTCTGACCCCCTTAAAACAGGTTTTTGGGGCTAAGATCCACCAAAAACGCTGAGGAAACTGACATTCGGACCCGCTGGGACCTTCTTAGGCCAAAACTGGAGAAAAAAAATTTTCGTGAAATTTTGAACTTTGCGACAGGTCCGCGTATGCAGAAAATTCAAGAAATTGCAAATTTTGGTGCGGAGGATTCAGAGTCGCCAAACGGGACGGTTGGTGGGTGGGGTTGGTCGGTGAAGTCAAATCGGTCAAGGAAACGCGCATAACCGGGATTCGCAAGTCAAACGGGGAAAGCGTGAGGCCAGGTAATGTTTCTCAATGGTTTCCTACTGTAATTAACAGGGATACTCAGTTCTATTCATCTCAGAGGTGTGAAAGCCCAGCCACACAGGCGTTTGTGCGCTATATCCGTTGGAGATGGATTGGAACCGCCTATGAAATCCCCACTTTTGGCCTGGAAATGCCCCGGGATGACAATGTCATTGTCTCCCGGGGCATTTCCAGGCCAAAAGTGGGGATTTCATAGGCTTTTTATTTAAGCCTGGCCTAAAACTGTACTTGTTGGACAGGTGCGCGTATGCAGAAAATGTCAGTTTTTGAGCGAAAAACTTAGCGTCACGAAACCGCCCCAGGGATGATGGGGTCTGTTCGGGGGGTCCAGTCGGTCAAGGTAAAGCGCGTAACCGGGGTCCTAAAGCGGTGCGGATAGCGGGGGCCTCGATTTTGCGTTTCAGGGGTCCCAAATATGAAAATTCTGCACTATTGCCTTCAGAGCTGTCTGACACCCTTAAAACAGGTTTTTGGGGCTAAGGTCCACCTAGGACGCTGAGGGAAACTTATATTCGGACCCGCTGGGACCTTCTTAGGCCAAAACTGGAGAAAAAAGTTTTTCGTGAAATTTTGAACTTTGCGACAGGGTCGCGTATGCAGAAAATGTCAGTTTTTGAGCGAAAAACTTAGCGTCACGAAACCGCCCCAAGGATGATGGGGTCTGTTCGGGGGGGTCAAGTTGGTCAAGGTAAAGCGCGTAACCGGGGTCCTAAAGCGGTGCGGATAGCGGGCGCCTCGATTTTGCGTTTCAGGGGTCCCAAATATGAAAATTCTGCACTATTGCCTTCATAGCTGTCTGACCCCCTTAAAACAGGTTTTTGGGGCTTAGATCCACCTAAAACGCTGAGGAAACTTACATTCGGACCTGCTGGGACCTTCTTAGGCCAAAACTGGAGAAAAAAAATTTTCGTGAAATTTTGAACTTTGCGACAGGTCCGCGTATGCAGAAAATTCAAGAAATTGCAAATTTTGGTGCGGAGGATTCAGAGTCGCCAAACGGGACGGTTGGTGGGTGGGGTTGGTCGGTGAAGTCAAATCGGTCAAGGAAACGCGCATAACCGGGGTTCGCAAGTCAAACGGGAAAGCGTGAGGCCAGGTAATGTTTCTCAATGGTTTCCTACTGTAATTAACAGGGATACTCAGTTCTATTCATCTCAGAGGTGTGAAAGCCCAGCCACACAGGCGTTTGCGCGCTATATCCGTTGGAGATGGATCGGAACCGCCTATGAAATCCAATGTCATTGTCTCCCGGGGCATTTCCAGGCCAAAAGTGGGGATTTCATAGGCTTTTTATTTAAGCCTGGCCTAAAACTGTACTTGTTGGACAGGTGCGCATATGCAGAAAATGTCAGTTTTTGAGCGAAAAACTTAGCGTCACGAAACCTCCCCAGGGATGATGGGGTCTGTTCGGGGGGTCCAGTCGGTCAAGGTAAAGCGCATAACCGGGGTCCTAAAGCGGTGCGGATAGCGGGGGCCTCGATTTTGCGTTTCAGGGGTCCCAAATATGAAAATCTGCACTATTGTCTTCAGAGCTGTCTGACACCCTTAAAACAGGTTTTTTGGGGCTAAGGTCCACCTAGGACGCTGAGGAAACTTATATTCGGACCCGCTGGGACCTTCTTAGGCCAAAACTGGAGAAAAAAGTTTTTCGTGAAATTTTGAACTTTGCGACAGGTCCGCGTATGCAGAAAATGTCAGTTTTTGAGCGAAAAACTTAGCGTCACGAAACCGCCCCAAGGATGATGGGGTCTGTTCGGGGGGTCAAGTTGGTCAAGGTAAAGCCCGTAACCGGGGTCCTAAAGCGGTGCGGATAGCGGGCGCCTCGATTTTGCGTTTTCAGGGGTCCCAAATATGAAAATTCTGCACTATTGCCTTCATAGCTGTCTGACCCCCTTAAAACAGGTTTTTGGGGCTTAGATCCACCTAAAACGCTGAGGAAACTTACATGCGGACCCGCTGGGACCTTCTTAGGCCAAAACTGGAGAAAAAAGATTTTCGTGAAACTTTGAACTTTGTGACAGGTCCGCGTATGCAGAAAATTCAAGAAATTGCAAATTTTGGTGCGGAGGATTCAGAGTCGCCAAACGGGACGGTTGGTGGGTGGGGTTGGTCGGTGAAGTCAAATCGGTCAAGGAAACGCGCATAACCGGGGTTCGCAAGTCAAACGGGGAAAGCGTGAGGCCAGGTAATGTTTCTCAATGGTTTCCTACTGTAATTAACAGGGATACTCAGTTCTATTCATCTCAGAGGTGTGAAAGGCCAGCCACACAGGCGTTTGCACGCTATATCCGTTGGAGATGGATCGGAACCGCCTATGAAATCCCCACTTTTGGCCTGGAAATGCCCCGGGATGACAATGTCATTGTCTCCCGGGGCATTTCCAGGCCAAAAGTGGGGATTTCATAGGCTTTTTATTTAAGCCTGGCCTAAAACTGTACTTGTTGGACAGGTGCACGTATGCAGAAAATGTCAGTTTTTGAGCGAAAAACTTAGCGTCACGAAACCGCCCCAGGGATGATGGGGTCTGTTCGGGGGGTCCAGTCGGTCAAGGTAAAGCGCATAACCGGGGTCCTAAAGCGGTGCGGATAGCGTGGGCCTCGATTTTGCGTTTCAGGGGTCCCAAATATGAAAATTCTGCACTATTGCCTTCAGAGCTGTCTGACACCCTTAAAACAGGTTTTTGGGGCTAAGGTCCACCTAGGACGCTGAGGAAACTTATATTCGGACCCGCTGGGACCTTCTTAGGCCAAAACTGGAGAAAAAAGTTTTTCGTGAAATTTTGAACTTTGCGACAGGTCCGCGTATGCAGAAAATGTCAGTTTTTGAGCGAAAAACTTAGCGTCACGAAACCGCCCCAAGGATGATGGGGTCTGTTCGGGGGGTCAAGTTGGTCAAGGTAAAGCGCGTAACCGGGGTCCTAAAGCGGTGCGGATAGCGGGCGCCTCGATTTTGCGTTTCAGGGGTCCCAAATATGAAAATTCTGCACTATTGCCTTCATAGCTGTCTGACCCCCTTAAAACAGGTTTTTGGGGCTTAGATCCACCTAAAACGCTGAGGAAACTTACATTCGGACCCGCTGGGACCTTCTTAGGCCAAAACTGGAGAAAAAAATTTTTCGTGAAATTTTGAACTTTGCGACAGGTCCGCGTATGCAGAAAATTCAAGAAATTGCAAATTTTGGTGCGGAGGATTCAGAGTCGCCAAACGGGACGGTTGGTGGGTGGGGTTGGTCGGTGAAGTCAAATCGGTCAAGGAAACGCGCATAACCGGGGTTCGCAAGTCAAACGGGAAAGCGTGAGGCCAGGTAATGTTTCTCAATGGTTTCCTACTGTAATTAACAGGGATACTCAGTTCTATTCATCTCAGAGGTGTGAAAGCCCAGCCACACAGGCGTTTGCGCGCTATATCCGTTGGAGATGGATCGGAACCGCCTATGAAATCCCCACTTTTGGCCTGGAAATGCCCCGGATGACAATGTCATTGTCTCCCGGGGCATTTCCAGGCCAAAAGTGGGGATTTCATAGGCTTTTTATTTAAGCCTGGCCTAAAACTGTACTTGTTGGACAGGTGCGCGTATGCAGAAAATGTCAGTTTTTGAGCGAAAAACTTAGCGTCACAAAACCGCCCCAGGGATGATGGGGTCTGTTCAGGGGGTCCAGTCGGTCAAGGTAAAGCGCGTAACCGGGGTTCAAAAGCGGTGCGGATAGCGGGGGCCTCGATTTTGCGTTTCAGGGGTCCCAAATATGAAAATTCGCAAGTCAAACGGGAAAGCGTGAGGCCAGGTAATGTTTCTCAATGGTTTCCTACTGTAATTAACAGGGATACTCAGTTCTATTCATCTCAGAGGTGTGAAAGCCCAGCCACACAGGCGTTTGCGCGCTATATCCGTTGGAGATGGATCGGAACCGCCTATGAAATCCCCACTTTTGGCCTGGAAATGCCCCGGGATGACAATGTCATTGTCTCCCGGGGCATTTCCAGGCCAAAAGTGGGGATTTCATAGGCTTTTTATTTAAGCCTGGCCTAAAACTGTACTTGTTGGACAGGTGCGCGTATGCAGAAAATGTCAGTTTTTGAGCGAAAAACTTAGCGTCACGAAACCGCCCCAGGGATGATGGGGTCTGTTCAGGGGGTCCAGTCGGTCAAGGTAAAGCGCGTAACCGGGGTCCAAAAACGGTGCGGATAGCGGGGGCCTCGATTTTGCGTTTCAGGGGTCCCAAATATGAAAATTCTGCACTATTGCCTTCAGAGCTGTCTGACACCCTTAAAACAGGTTTTTGGGGCTAAGGTCCACCTAGGACGCTGAGGAAACTTATATTCGGACCCGCTGGGACCTTCTTAGGCCAAAACTGGAGAAAAAAGTTTTTCGTGAAATTTTGAACTTTGCGACAGGTCCGCGTATGCAGAAAATGTCAGTTTTTGAGCGAAAAACTTAGCGTCACGAAACCGCCCCAAGGATGATGGGGTCTGTTCGGGGGGTCAAGTTGGTCAAGGTAAAGCGCATAACCGGGGTCCTAAAGCGGTGCGGATAGCGTGGGCCTCGATTTTGCGTTTCAGGGGTCCCAAATATGAAAATTCTGCACTATTGCCTTCATAGCTGTCTGACCCCCTTAAAACAGGTTTTTGGGGCTTAGATCCACCTAAAACGCTGAGGAAACTTACATTCGGACCCGCTGGGACCTTCTTAGGTCAAAACTGGAGAAAAAAATTTTCGTGAAATTTTGAACTTTGCGACAGATCCGCGTATGCAGAAAATTCAAGAAATTGCAAATTTTGGTGCGGAGGATTCAGAGTCGCCAAACGGGACGGTTGGTGGGTGGGGTTGGTCGGTGAAGTCAAATCGGTCAAGGAAACGCGCATAACCGGGGTTCGCAAGTCAAACGGGAAAGCGTGAGGCCAGGTAATGTTTCTCAATGGTTTCCTACTGTAATTAACAGGGATACTCAGTTCTATTCATCTCAGAGGTGTGAAAGCCCAGCCACACAGGCGTTTGCGCGCTATATCCGTTGGAGATGGATCGGAACCGCCTATGAAATCCCCACTTTTGGCCTGGAAATGCCCGGGATGACAATGTCATTGTCTCCCGGGGCATTTCCAGGCCAAAAGTGGGGATTTCATAGGCTTTTTATTTAAGCCTGGCCTAAAACTGTACTTGTTGGACAGGTGCGCGTATGCAGAAAATGTCAGTTTTTGAGCGAAAAACTTAGCGTCACGAAACCTCCCCAGGGTTGATGGGGTCTGTTCGGGGGGTCCAGTCGGTCAAGGTAAAGCACGTAACCAGGGTCCTAAAGCGGTGCGGATAGCGGGGGCCTCGATTTTGCGTTTCAGGGGTCCCAAATATGAAAATTCTGCACTATTGTCTTCAGAGCTGTCTGACACCCTTAAAACAGGTTTTTGGGGCTAAGGTCCACCTAGGACGCTGAGGAAACTTATATTCGGACCCGCTGGGACCTTCTTAGGCCAAAACTGGAGAAAAAAGTTTTTCGTGAAATTTTGAACTTTGCGACAGGTCCGCGTATGCAGAAAATGTCAGTTTTTGAGCGAAAAACTAAGCGTCACGAAACCGCCCCAAGGATGATGGGGTCTGTTCGGGGGGTCAAGTTGGTCAAGGTAAAGCCCGTAACCGGGGTCCTAAAGCGGTGCGGATAGCGGGCGCCTCGATTTTGCGTTTCAGGGGTCCCAAATATGAAAATTCTGCACTATTGCCTTCATAGCTGTCTGACCCCCTTAAAACAGGTTTTTGGGGCTTAGATCCACCTAAAACGCTGAGGAAACTTACATGCGGACCCGCTGGGACCTTCTTAGGCCAAAACTGGAGAAAAAAGATTTTCGTGAAACTTTGAACTTTGCGACAGGTCCGCGTATGCAGAAAATTCAAGAAATTGCAAATTTTGGTGCGGAGGATTCAGAGTCGCCAAACGGGACGGTTGGTGGGTGGGGTTGGTCGGTGAAGTCAAATCGGTCAAGGAAACGCGCATAACCGGGGTTCGCAAGTCAAACGGGAAAGCGTGAGGCCAGGTAATGTTTCTCAATGGTTTCCTACTGTAATTAACAGGGATACTCAGTTCTATTCATCTCAGAGGTGTGAAAGCCCAGCCACACAGGCGTTTGCGCGCTATATCCGTTGGAGATGGATCGGAACCGCCTATGAAATCCCCACTTTTGGCCTGGAAATGCCCCGGGAGACAATGACATTGTCATCCCGGGGCATTTCCAGGCCAAAAGTGGGGATTTCATAGGCTTTTTATTTAAGCCTGGCCTAAAACTGTACTTGTTGGACAGGTGCGCGTATGCAGAAAATGTCAGTTTTTGAGCGAAAAACTTAGCGTCACGAAACCGCCCCAGGGATGATGGGGTCTGTTCGGGGGGTCCAGTCGGTCAAGGTAAAGCGCGTAACCGGGGTCCTTAAGCGGTGCGGATAGCGTGGGTCTCGATTTTGCGTTTCAGGGGTCCCAAATATGAAAATTCTGCACTATTGCATTCAGAGCTGTCTGACACCCTTAAAACAGGTTTTTGGGGCTAAGGTCCACCTAGGACGCTGAGGAAACTTATATTCGGACCCGCTGGGACCTTCTTAGGCCAAAACTGGAGAAAAAAGTTTTTCGTGAAATTTTGAACTTTGCGACAGGTCCGCGTATGCAGAAAATGTCAGTTTTTGAGCGAAAAACTTAGCGTCACGAAACCGCCCCAAGGATGATGGGGTCTGTTCGGGGGGTCAAGTTGGTCAAGGTAAAGCCCGTAACCGGGGTCCTAAAGCGGTGCGGATAGCGGGCGCCTCGATTTTGCGTTTCAGGGGTCCCAAATATGAAAATTCTGCACTATTGCCTTCATAGCTGTCTGACCCCCTTAAAACAGGTTTTTGGGGCTTAGATCCACCTAAAACGCTGAGGAAACTTACATTCGGACCCGCTGGGACCATCTTAGGACAAAACTGGAGAAAAAATTTTTTCGTGAAATTTTGAACTTTGCGACAGGTCCGCGTATGCAGAAAATTCAAGAAATTGCAAATTTTGGTGCGGAGGATTCAGAGTCGCCAAACGGGACGGTTGGTGGGTGGGGTTGGTCGGTGAAGTCAAATCGGTCAAGGAAACGCGCATAACCGGGGTTCGCAAGTCAAACGGGAAAGCGTGAGGCCAGGTAATGTTTCTCAATGGTTTCCTACTGTAATTAACAGGGATACTCAGTTCTATTCATCTCAGAGGTGTGAAAGCCCAGCCACACAGGCGTTTGCGCGCTATATCCGTTGGAGATGGATTGGAACCGCCTATGAAATCCCCACTTTTGGCCTGGAAATGCCCCGGGATGACAATGTCATTGTCTCCCGGGGCATTTCCAGGCCAAAAGTGGGGATTTCATAGGCTTTTTATTTAAGCCTGGCCTAAAACTGTACTTGTTGGACAGGTGCACGTATGCAGAAAATGTCAGTTTTTGAGCGAAAAACTTAGCGTCACGAAACCGCCCCAGGGATGATGGGGTCTGTTCGGGGGGTCCAGTCGGTCAAGGTAAAGCGCGTAACCGGGGTCCAAAAGCGGTGCGGATAGCGGGGGCCTCGATTTTGCGTTTCAGGGGTCCCAAATATGAAAATTCTGCACTATTGCCTTCAGAGCTGTCTGACACCCTAAAAACAGGTTTTTGGGGCTAAGGTCCACCTAGGACGCTGAGGAAACTTATATTCGGACCCGCTGGGACCTTCTTAGGCCAAAACTGGAGAAAAAAGTTTTTCGTGAAATTTTGAACTTTGCGACAGGTCCGCGCATGCAGAAAATGTCAGTTTTTGAGCGAAAAACTTAGCGTCACGAAACCGCCCCAAGGATGATGGGGTCTGTTCGGGGGGTCAAGTTGGTCAAGGTAAAGCGCGTAACCGGGGTCCTAAAGCGGTGCGGATAGCGGGCGCCTCGATTTTGCGTTTCAGGGGTCCCAAATATGAAAATTCTGCACTATTGCCTTCATAGCTGTCTGACCCCCTTAAAACAGGTTTTTGGGGCTTAGATCCACCTAAAACGCTGAGGAAACTTACATTCGGACCCGCTGGGACCTTCTTAGGTCAAAACTGGAGAAAAAAATTTTCGTTAAATTTTGAACTTTGCGACAGGTCCGCGTATGCAGAAAATTCAAGAAATTGCAAATTTTGGTGTGGAGGATTCAGAGTCGCCAAACGGGACGGTTGGTGGGTGGGGTTGGTCGGTGAAGTCAAATCGGTCAAGGAAACGCGCATAACCGGGGTTCGCAAGTCAAACGGGAAAGCGTGAGGCCAGGTAATGTTTCTCAATGGTTTCCTACTGTAATTAACAGGGATACTCAGTTCTATTCATCTCAGAGGTGTGAAAGCCCAGCCACACAGGCGTTTGCGCGCTATATCCGTTGGAGATGGATCGGAACCGCCTATGAAATCCCCACTTTTGGCCTGGAAATGCCCCGGGATGACAATGTCATTGTCTCCCGGGGCATTTCCAGGCCAAAAGTGGGGATTTCATAGGCTTTTTATTTAAGCCTGGCCTAAAACTGTACTTGTTGGACAGGTGCGCGTATGCAGAAAATGTCAGTTTTTGAGCGAAAAACTTAGCGTCACGAAACCTCCCCAGGAATGATGGGGTCTGTTTGGGGGGTCCAGTCGGTCAAGGTAAAGCGCGTAACCGGGGTCCTAAAGCGGTGCGGATAGCGGGAGCCTCGATTTTGCGTTTCAGGGGTCCCAAATATGAAAATTCTGCACTATTGTCTTCAGAGCTGTCTGACCCCCTTAAAACAGGTTTTTGGGCTAAGGTCCACCTAGGACGCTGAGGAAACTTAT